>JARFJB010000552.1:0-237500 GCA_036346205.1 Vesta saturnalis | reverse complement strand
TTGACAGATAATCATGAACATAATATTAAAACGGAGAATACAGTTTTTGCGCGTGGGAGTTCTCAGCGTGTTTTTCAAATGATGTTATAATAAACACGTAAAAAATTATACATTATCTTACACCGTTAGACCACGATATAAAACAAACAACTAAAGAAACTCCTCAAGGTTAACATTAGACATCTTTTTATGTACTATAGGTGTACCTTTGGAGAACTGTAATCATTCAAATAGTATTGCCCAAAATATATTTCTTTAATTTACATTTCATAATAATACGAATGGATATGTATATTCATGTATTATTAATACAGAAATAGAATTCTATTACTGGAAAAGAACATTTTAATTACTACGTCAATATAGTTGAACATTCATGAAGATTGTCGCCAGTTGAAGATCCAAATTTCCCTTCTTCTGTATGTTTGAAGAATTGAATTTTGGATGGAACCTTGTAATAATCTGGAACACATAAGCACGATGCGAGACAAATCCAAAATTGAAAAACGGAAATTTTCGGGTATCCTGATAGTTTCACTCTCGTAAACATTAATTAACCTAAACAAACATAAAAAACACTTATAATTCTTATATGCTAATGACGTGTAAAGTTGACAGCTGACCTTCCATATACATATGTAGGAGTAAGTTCTTCTTCTTCTTTCAGCCTTGATTTATCCACTGCTGGGCATAGGCCTCCTCCAGTTGTTTCCATTGGTTCTTATCTCGGGCGATTTTCATCCAATTTCTCCCGGCAAGGTTCTTGACGTCGTCGATCCATCTTTTAGGGGACCTTCCTATGCTTCTTTTTGTTTCACGGGGCCTCCAGTTTACTATTCTATATGTCCATCTTTCTGCACTTTGTGTTGCTATGTGGCCTATCCATTGCCAGTTAAGTTTTGCGACACGGTCTATTATATCTGTTATTTTAGTTCTGTTGCGAATAGTCTCATTTCGAATTCTATCTCTCAGGTTGACACCCAACCATAGCTCGTACCATTGCCCTCTGTGTGACACGTAATTGTTCTGCGGTTCTTTTTGTCCGAGCCATCATCTGCGTTCCATAGGTTGTCATTGGTAGTATGCAGCTGTCGTATACTTTGCGTTTCAAATTCATGGGGATGTCTCTATCTCTTAGTATAAAGCTCAATTTTCCAAAAGCTACCCATGATAAGTGGATTCTGCCTTTAACTTCGGCAGTTTGATTTTGTTTTCCGAGTTTTATGGTATGACCAAGGTATCTGTATTGATCCACTGTCTCTAGGGGAATATTATCGATTAATAGTACATTTTGATCGTTATTCATTAGTTTAGTTTTAGTAAGGTTCATCCTGAGACCTACTTTTTTCGATTCTTCGTTCAGCTCTTTCAGCATATTACTCAGTTCTTCTATGCTGGTACTCACTAATACTACGTCGTCGGCGAATCTCAAGTGGTTCTGATAAGCGCCATCGATATTTAGACCTTTGTTGCTCCAGTTTAGTTGTTTGAATACATTTTCCAATGCTAGTGTAAATAGCTTCGGCGAAATGGCATCTCCCTGTCGAACGCCTTTCTCAAGTTGAATTTTCTCCGTTGCCATGTCATCTATTTTAATATGGAACGTAGCTTGCTCGTAAATATTTTTAATGAGTGTGATATATCTCGGGTCTATCCTTGCGTCTTCCATTGCTGTCAGGAATTCCCAGGTTTCTAAACTATCAAAGGCCTTGTGATAATCTACGAATGCCAGGTATAATGGGATATTACACTCTATAGTCTTTTCTATTAATGTTTTAACTGTTTGTAAGTGATCAACCGTGCTGAAACCTTTGCGGAAGCCTGCCTGTTCCTCCGGTTGACATGAATCTAATTTTTCAGTGAGACGGTTTGTTATGATCCTAGTCATAAGTTTGTATAAGTGTGACAGCAGGCTAATCGGTCGATAATTTTCTATGTTGGAGGTATCTCCTTTTTTGTGTATTAAGATTACCTCTGCGTCTTTCCATGCATCTGGTATTTTTCCTTGTATTAGGCATTCATTTAGCAGTAGTTGTATTGCATTCTCGAGGGTTTCTCCACCTATTTTTAACATTTCTGATGTTATTTTGTCTTCGCCAGGCGCTTTTGCGTTTCTCATCTGGTTAAGAGCATGTCTGAGTTCGGGTATTGTTACTTCTAACAGACCTTCTGATCCAACATTTCTAATGGTTCTGCGGGTACTATCTGGCTTTTTTGTTGATGATTTGTAGAGTTTTTCATAGAATATTTGTATTTCATTGGCTATTTCGGTTTTTTCTCTTACTTCGGTCCCCTGATGGTCTTTTATGTTCGTTATTTTCGGTTTCCCTTTATTAACATTAGATTTAAGAATTCTCATATCTTTATTGTTTTCTATTGTGTCCAGAATCAATTTCGTCTTAGGAGCCCGTAAATCTGCTATTATTTTATTCTTTACTGTCTTGTTGATGGTTTTATACTCTGGGTCATCTCTGTCTGTTAATCTTCTCTTTTCTATTAGTTTTACTGTTTCTGGTTTTAGTCAGGATTGCTTTGTGTTTTTTACCTTATGACAAATCTTTTTCGTAGTCGTTTGTGTAGCTTTTACTATGTTATTTGTTATTTCATTCACGTCTTTGACGTTCAGAGTTCTCATTGGCTCCAATTTCATTTTTAGTTCTTTTTGATATATTTCTATGTTGTGATTTATCACATCTATTGTGGAGAAACTTTTATTAGATAACATTTTCCGGCGTGCTACTTTTGTGTTTATTTTTATTCTAGCCTTAACCATGCGATGGTCGCTTCCGGTATTAAACTTGTATAACACTGTAACGTCTTTACATATTATTCTGTCGTTACAAAGTACGAAACCCATTTCGTTCTTCACCAATCCATCCGGGCTTCGCCATGTCCATTTTCGTTGACTCTTTTTCTTATATAATGTATTTAGACAGTATACATGTTCACTGCTTAGGAAGTTTGTAAACATGTGGCCTCTCGGGTTTCTGTCTCCTAGACCAAGATTTCCAATGTATTCGTTGTCGTTTGGTAGCTTTTTTCCTATTTTAGCATTGAAATCTCCGGTAATGACAGTATAGAAGGGTTTTTCTGGGCTTCTAGCATATCTTATATCTTCATATAGTTGTTTAATGTATTCATCACTTGCTTTGCTTGTTGGAGCATAGCAATGTATTATTGATTTGATGTAGTTGGCAATAATATGTGAGCGGTGCGGTGCGCCTGTGATTGTGTATGTAGTCGGACCTGTGTGTGTGTGTGTTAGTGGCGCTGTGTGGTGTGGTGTGTGTGTGTTGTGTGTGTGTGTGTGTGTGATGTGTGTGTGTCATGTGTGTTCAGTGTGCATGTGTGATGTCGGTGGTGCGCTGTGATTGTGTATGTGGAGTGTGTCGTGTGACTAGATGCGCGCTGGTTGCGTGCGTGCAGTGTGCTGTGCATGTGCTGTGCATGTGCTGTGCTGTGTGCATTCCGTGTGCGTGTGCGTGTGCAGTGTGCGTGCATCGTGTGCGTGTGCGTGTGCTGTGCGTGTGCGTGTGCGTGTGCGTGTGCGTGTGCGTGTGGTGCGTGTGCGTGTGCGTGTGCGTGTGCATCTCCGTGTGCGTGGCGTTTGCGGTCCGTCGATCTGTGTGCTGTGTAGTGGTGGCGGCTGTGCGTGTGCGTGTGTGTGTGTGTGTCGTGTGTGTACGTGTGGTTTGGTGTGGTGCGTTTGGCGTCCTGCGTCCAGGTATCTGTGTGCATGTGTAGTGGTGCGACTTGTGTGTGTGTGTGTTGTGTGTGTGTGTGGTGTGTGTTGTGTTGTGTGTGAAAAGTGTGTGTGTAATGTGGCGTTGATGTGTGTGCGTCATGTGCATGTGTGCATTGTGGTGGCGTGTGTGTGTATGTGTGAGGAAATGTGTGTGTATACGATGCGGCGTATGGTGTGCGTGTGCGTGTGCTATGCTGTGCGTGCGCGTGTGCGTGTGCAGTGTGCATGTGCGTGTGCGTGTACGTGTGCGTGCGTATGCTTGTGCGTGTGCGTGTGCGTGTGCGTGTGCGTGTGCGTGTGCGGACTGTGCGTGTGCGTCGTGTGCGTGTTCGTGTGCGCGTGCGTGTGCGTGTGCGTGTGCGTGTGCGTGTGCGTGTGCGTGTGCGTGTGTGTGTGCGTGTACGCGTGCGTATGAGTGTGCGTGTGCGTGTGCGTATGCGTGTGCGTGTTTGTGTGCGTGTGCGTGTGCGTGAGCGTGTGTGTATGCGTGTGTGTGTGTGAGTGTGTGAGTGAGTGTGCGTGTGTGCGTGTGTGTGTGTGTGTGTGTGTGTTTGTGTATGTATGTGAGTGTGTATGAAATTTATTTTCATAAGCGTTCGTTAAAGCTTGGTCTAATATAAGGCCACTATTACGCTTGCCATGAAATAGTGAAAAAAAACATAAGATGTTATTAAAAAAATTATATTCGACATACTCTATATGGCTAGCGTTCTACATATAGGACGGCTACGAATCTACTTATCTAGGTAACCTCGTACTACAATGCAACGTAACCTTGCATCACAAGCAATTAGTTTTAACCTTTAGCACCACAAAATACTTTTTATAATGTTTGTAAAACAACATTTTGTATCAAAATACTTACCCAACAGACATTATGTGACTGTCGTTCATTTTTTCAAAATGGTACGCTTCTGTAAAAATGCGGTTACTCCCGATTCGGGAGTTTCTCTGTAACTTATTTATGTGGTGCGGCGTCACCTATGTATCATTTGACGTTTTTGGCGATATGTTTAAACGGTGCCCCTACATGTAGGACGATAGGAATACCTGTGTTAAAAGACAAGCATCTCGAACAATATGAAACAATCCATCCTATCTATACCATACAAAACAGATCGGCAACTAAATATTTCATCATAAGTATTTCATCAATCAAAAATGATGTTATATTGTGAGCATTCGATTAATATGTCATTAATGCTTATCCTTACGTTGCAATGGTTACACATCGCTTGATTAAATCTACAGAATACGTAGTCTAGTTTCGTTATTATAGGTTTGCTTTTCCATAGTGTAATGTCTTTTTTAATTGTTTGTAGATGGCAGTATTTTGTGTCTTTTCATTGATTTTCCCAGTATTGTTTAGTTCTTTGTTTATGTACAGTTTAACGTCTTTAAAGATGATACAACAGACGTCTGCGTTATGCATTTCAGTGGATGCTTTTGCACTAGAGGCAGCTATATTTTTGCCAGGAATGCCCCTGTGGCTAGGTACCCACGTCATGGGTCAGCCGAATAGATGGATGCATTTGATAAATCAGTGATCTGATCATATTACTTGGTGAATCTTCACGTACACCGTAAAATATGTTCTTTAATCTATACAGACTATCTGTGCATATTAATATATTCTTCCTTCTATTATATACACAAAATAAGACTGCTTACCATATGGCGTACATTTAGGTTGTGTATGTTGTTGCATGTGACTTTAAGGGTCAGTTATGTGTTTCGTTTTGCCTATAGATAGCGTTTCCCGATCCATTCTTTGTTCAGGATCCGTTGATACACACTGTGCTATGGTTACTATAATTATTTAACGCTTCTCTAAAATACTGTTGGCACATGCCATTAGTGGTTAGATCCAGTTTTGTATTTATTTTATCCAATAGCCACACTCGTTTGTCTGGTATACTATATTTAAGTATTATGAAAGTATCGAATTACATGTTATTATCTAAGTCTATGGCACGTACTAGAGTAGGTCTGACTATGTGCCACGTGTCTAAGCATCATATAGCATAAAAAGGATATGGGTTCGACTAAGCTCAGGCGTACGGTCGGAATACCGCAGAACACTCGGATGCGAGGTTGTTTTGGAGGTATAGCTTAAAGTGATGGTGATATGGTTAGACTAGAATCGGATATGAGTAGTCGCCACAGACTTTAATAAGGAAATACTCAACAAGTGCTGAAAGGAGAGTAAACCCTGTAAAGCCTGAAACAGGATTTACCAAAAAAAAAGAAAGAAATAAGATTGAAAGTAGGAAGTAGGAATGAGTTAACAATTCCCCCCATAAAGTAATTTTTATTGATATCCTGACAAAAGGATATATAAAAAAATATATACAAATTAACATTTCACCAAAGCCCACGCTGGCAAGCAGTGGACCTCAGCTTGTGCCCACGGCAATTACAATTTAAATTCAATTAAAAAAAAAATAATAATACAATTATTACATCCCTCCTTCCGACCGCTGTAAGATCTTACTGTTCGTATTCGGAATTGGCCAATTTAACACATAATAGCATTGGGATGTTTAGTAGAATAAAAAAAAATGTAATTAATGAACTTGCTTGCCTTACCCTTCACACAGTATACAGTAAATTGGAAAGTTCGTTCGGTACACAGTAAGTAACTACCGTAACAAACAAAGTAATCAAGAAATTTATAGGAAATAAATTGGCCCAAACAATCTTGTTCACAGAAAAAAAAATAATGTACTTAACACAAAGATTACGGGACAAAATTACAAATTCATATGAAATTAAATGTTTTAACATTTACAGTAATTCACGTAATACAGATAATCGTTACACCTGGTATATTGCAATCAAAACAGGAATTAAATCGTTGGTTGAATGTAGCCACAGAAGCTAGAATTAATTAGGTCAAAATGAAAGCTAAAAATGTTTGGGTGCGGTCTAACTATTATAAGGATTCAATTAAAGTTTTATTTGTGATTAAATGCAAAAATATTCAAAACTGAATTAGTGAATATATGTGTATATATATATATATATATATATATATATATATATATATATATATACCGTATTAGATAAAAGAATTTTGTGAAAGTGAACTGCTGGAAGTACTTTAAATATATAAATCTTAATTAGAGGTAACAATTGTGAATTATTTGATTACAAAATCAATATTATCAGTCCATTTATTTTCGTTGTAGAAATTCACTAAGAACCTCCTAGGTGTAATTGAAATTTGGAAACACAATCGTGTAACCAACTGATAAAGAAAAAAAAGACCTGACCTTTATTGTTGAAACTTTTATTTATTTGATCTTGCTAATTTCGGGTACTATTCCAATGATCTAGCAGCCTACACGTATATGGTCATGGATGTCAGCAAGGCTCTTACGCCTTCCAGCGGTAACCATGTACTTTGGATGTAATGTAACAGTAAAGTGTGAGCAGAAAATTTAAGAAGGAATAACGTTAGAAATGTCGGTATACACCACGTTTTTGCAACGATTCGAAATTCGTTAGCATAAGTACTTTTTCATAACACGGAATTAGCTAATTTACTTTTAGCGGTACTTTTTAGCTGGTTTATTCAACTTCCAATTTGTTATGTTTATTAATGGTAACCTTAATTTCTAAAGAGATGATTTTTCGTTTGATCTTCGTGTTGAAATTTTCTATGTTCTGATTAAGACATTTTGTTGATCAAGCTTGTTAATTAGTGACTTGATATTCTGAGAAATATGTCTAGAGGTAACTCTTTGTTTTCTGCATCTAAATAAAAAAAATTGGCGAAAATTTCAACACGAAGATGTTGGAGTGCCGTTTCTTGATATCAAAGTTATGAGAACCCCTAAGAATAAAATTATCCTCGACTGCTACCAGAAACCATCATGTTCAGGCTGGTATATTAATTACAATTCACACTACGCATTAAATCACAAAATCAATGTGGTATTAAGAATGAAAGAACACATCAAAAGAATTTGTCATCTCACGTTAATCAACAAGAATTTGGTTAAACTCAAAAAACAGCTACAGGTTAACGATTTTCGTAAATTGTTGCTTCCAACTCTCATATTTAATCACAAAACTACGATTCACAACTCAAGCAAGGTGGCAAGGGAAGTTGTAACAGAAAAGTTACCATATAAAAAACTTCCGTACATAGAAGGACTTACTAATCGTATTATTAATATCACTAAGTATCTTCCTGTCAAAATTGCCAAGTATAATATGGACACAGCTCAATCTCTCTTCTTCACTAATTTAAAAGACAGGGTACCGTTTCTTCACAACCATGATGTGGTCTAGAGTATTCCGTGTGAGACTTGTGGACAAATCCATATAGGACAAACGTCACAAAGCTATCCAACCGCTTAACGCAGCGCCGTAGCGATTTTAGAGTTAAACCTCAAGCTTAAGCGCTAGCTACTCACATAACTAAATTAGACCACTTAATGACATTTGAAGATACCAGAGTAATTGTCAAAGATAACAACCACAAAAGACGATCTTTCTTTGAGATGTGTTACATAAGGACTAACATGGGCAACATCAGTAATGCTAAAAGTGACATCAAGAGTTTGAACAGCATTTATACCTTCTTATTATCTCGCTTTGTATAATTTAGTCAGGATCTGACTACTTACCCTGTATATTGCAAATTTTGTATTGCACGTAGATTTGGTTATTAGGTATTATTAATAGCCATTAATGTTGTTTGTTATTTTTATCGCAAGATGTTACAGATTTAGTTTGGTGTTATTCTTTTTGAGCTACACATGTGATTGTTTATGTAAATGTAATACCTTCTTAGTAATTTTTAGTATGTAAATGTAAACAGTATGGAGTTTTCATTAGCTGTCTGCGTTTTCATTACTCAGATCTCAATTAAATGTAAGTTTAGTAAGAGATTAATTTATTATATTGACGCATTGTAAAACTTTTAGAACCTTGATAAAGTAGATATATATATATATATATATATATATATATATATATATATATATATATATATATATATATATATATATATATATATATATATATATATATATATATATATTTAGGTAGAATTCAAAATAAAAATGGTCAACACTGTATCAATAATAATAACGTCTACTTGAGCTATATCAACAAACATTTTATTTTGAAACGAACTGCAATTTAAGAACTTCATTTTTCTTCAATATGACAAACATATGGTAAGAAAATTTTCATTCGGATTCATCGTGCGATTCAACGAATGTAGACCAGACTGCAAAAGCAGGCTTGGAGCAACTAAATCAGGCATTAGATGACGAAAGCAGATATATAACTTGCGTGTGATATTGATGCAAAACAAAGGTTTATAATTTTTGAAGATGAAATTGCATTATATCCACGCCATTCTATGTATTTTAAATTCGTGACATTATACACCACGTTTTTGCAACGATTCGAAATTCATTAGCATAAGTGCTTTTTCTTAACGCGGTTTCCCTTAATGCTAGGGTATTTTCTTAGTTCCCTATTAAATAATTAGAAGCCTCACATATCTTTTACAAGGGAAGCAAAAGAAATATAACGCGCTAAACTGGACGGTAAAAGAAGCGGAAATAAAGGCACTTCGCGTCGAGTTCCGCAACGAACAACAAAAATTGACGTGTCTAAATACTCATTACAAATGATCAAAATATACCTACTTTGTGCATAAAAAATGCAACACCAAGATGGCGAAGAAATTTTTGGAACAAAAATACTTGTTGTAACAGTCCAAATCATCGGGGGTACTTTTTGAGAGAAAATCGATTTCGGTACTGTTTTTTGTTGCAATTATTTTGCTTTTGTGTTCTTTGCATTTTGAGGCTCAGATTACACCTGGAGTACGGCAACGTGAAAATGATCGATAACTGAGTGAATTCGACAAACATGGCATTATTGGCTTACGTGAGGGTGGTTTTTCATTCAGAGAAGTTGGTAATCGTCTTAACCGTAATCAATCCTCTGTAGTATGGTGTTATCAGGGATGGTTTAGAGAAGGTCAAGAACATCGTAAAAGAGGAAGTGTACGGGCAAGACAAACGAATACGGTCCAGGACCATATCTTGTGTTTCCGCTGACGGCTAGTCATCGACAGCGACGTTTGTAGTGGTGTATCTTGCTACTGAATTTGGACGTGGAATGGCATAGGGTGGTCTTTAGTGACGAATTTCTATTCTGATTGGGCATGCACGATGGTCTCATGAGGGTCAGACGTAGACGTGGAAAACGTCGCAATGTGCAGTTTTCTATTGAGCGGCATGTGCACAACACTGTGGGGGTTGTGGTATGGGATGCTATTGTTTATGAAAGCAGGTTTCAGTTGGTATTCATCCGAGTCAATATGATTGCCCACCAATATGTTGATGAAGTGGTAGAACCCCATATGCTTCTATTCCTCCAGGAGTTGCAAAACCATTTTCCAACAGGATAATGCCCGTCTCCATATGGTGAGATATTCTATGGAGCGCTTCGAAGAGGGTAACGTCAATATCTTGCCTGAGTCACCCAGATTTCCCGACCTTTCGCCCATCGAACATGTGTGGGACATGATGGGTAGAAGACTGAAGCAATTAGCCAATCCTCCTCAGAGACTAGAAGCTCTACAGCATGAAATGTTGCATATTTTAATCAATTATTACATTTTACTAGTTAAACATTTCGGTCAAGTTTGGTCCAAAATTCCGTCATCTTTTTATGTCATATATATATATATATATATATATATATATATATATATATATATATATATATATATATATATATTTACACAGATATCCCTAATCATGTATATTAAAGAGAAAATATCGACATACACAGAAATGTAATTACTGGAAGAAAAAGATACCAACGTAATGAAAATATATTTACCAATAATAACAAAAATTCGAAACTTAAAGTAAGGTAACTATAGTCAAGAAATGCGACTCGAACAAATCACAAAATGTAAAATCGCTCCCTCTTGGGTGTCGCGATTTTACCATATTATCTGCTCTCGTCAATTACCAAGCAACTAAGCTTTCGTTCAAAATGAAAGTTTGTCTGGATAAACAAGAGCTCTTATTGTATTACCCTCGACAGTGTTGTTTGCAGTTGTTTGCTAATTTATTTCTTATTGTGCGTTACGCGTTAGTAAAATCTGTTTTTTTAAAGCAATATTACCAGTTGTGTTTGTAAAGATAGGTATGTATAAATATTTTAGCTGAAATCTTATTTTCAATAAATTGTCTTTTCGGTTAGAAATATGGAAGCGACGGATTAATGGACAAAGAAGTTGAAAAATAGATTATCACAGTTAATACTGGGGTATCTAACGATGACATATACTCCGACGAAGAAGTTTCGGACAGTGAATAACATTTTAAATTTATAATTTTTGTTTTGCATTTTGTAATAACATATGCAGTTTTTAAAATGCTTATTTTTTAATACACACATCATTTTTGAATTTCTTATTTTTAGTAGCATGTTATGCAGTTTTTTATTTACATACTTATTTTGTAATAACGTTTATTAAATTGTATCGTTTTATTTGTAATGGATACTTCTTTGGCATCAACAACTTCTCTATTAATTCTATCTAGTTATTATATAAGTAACATTTAGTTGACCAGAAAGTGCTTGTGTGCGGTTGAAGGACCAATTTTCCAATATTTAAATTTACCGCCGAAATACTTCTTAACCTGAATGTACTCTGAAAAAGACGACAGCGCAAGCTCCGCCCTCTCAGCTATCATGATTGTTTCTGTCAACCGTACCAACGAAATATGCACTTAACGGAACTATTGAAGGAATAAAAAAGCTAGCAAGGGTGGTTTGATATTTCCTGAACCGTAAAATTGTGATGCTCTCGTATATAAATATTCTCAAAGTGTTATATTTCCAACTTGCACACCTTTTACTGTCATCAGTGTTTCTAAATCCAGCAAAATGGGTTAATATTACTGATCAACCAAGTTATCCAAGTAATATGAATTAACACCTCCTTATCAGTTTTAAGTGAGTAGCTAAAAAGTTCTGGTAGTACATGATTTTGAAAATCATCCTATAGTTAGGTCAATGATTAGACTAGGTTGACGTTTATCTATGAAAAATAGACCTTACCGCACAAAGTAGTATTGCCTGTCAAGTGGCAACGGGATCATGTCCAAAAAACTACAATCTTCATCAAATTTTCGTCTTCAATTAGGTAAATTATTGTACATACGTGTAAAGGAAAGGTAAAGAAACTAATACCAATATTACCTATAGGCAGTCTTGCTTTCAGTTTTGATTTTAGTGTAAATCAGAATAGGTTGCAAATTATTGCCGATGTGACACATAACCTCACATGATGTGACACATAACCTTATAACACAATCTATTATGACACAGTTTATCAAGCGTCAAACACCAAATGAAACCATGAAAGGCCATCACAATTTCCGACGACAAACAAAAATGATGTGAATAAACGGTACACAATAACAACTACTGACGGTTAAGTGAGTTCGTTGATCAACACTTAACAGTTGTGCGGTATGACAGTACCGCTCGTCTAATTTGCGTTATGTTTACCACATATTCTTTATTTATGCTCAATAAGAAACGCAAAATTAACCTTTATAAGAACAATACACAATCATTGCTTGTTGATGTATTTCATGCAAATGAAAATGTAGCTCATCAGAAAAGAAAATTCTGTTACAGTTCTCAAGTCCTTCCAGCATTTGGTTCAAACGATAACTGTATAATTCTTGCATTGTCTGAGTTTTAAAAGGGTATAGTGTAAGATATTGTTCAAGATGCGAAAAACACTAGAATTATGTAATTTCGGAACCGAAGCTTGTTTTCGCACTGATCTGGGTGAATTTTGGCCAACTATCTAACGAACACGGTCAATATTTTGATTAGTACGCAGGAGGGCAAATATTTTCAGTTGAACCCATTTATTCAGATTTCTTTGTCCAAGACTTGATAAAATTGGTGCTAGGTGATTCATTGACGTCGTGACGTGCTTAACGCGCAAGAAACTGGTGCGAAAGTGCGATGTACGAACCATTTAATTAAAAAAATCTACAGACACACTACGCACGTTGTTCAACATCAAACCAATCTATTGTGAAATTTGTGAATTCTTAATTTGCCCTTTGCACAATCCGGTAATTTTATATTTACATTCTTTAAAGTTACAAAAAAAATAAAAGTGCAAAACTCTCCGAGACACGAGATTTTTGCCTAATTGGCTACTAACATAATTTACTAGTCCATCTCAGTTTGTTCACACTTTAAATCAATTTCTTTCAAACTATATGATTTATGTATTGTGTATGAACACATACATACATACTAAAAGTGAGTATTGAAGTCAATTATGCCTTATTTATGAACCTTCTTCTGCCAGTGAAGGCCATTTGAATCGCTGACGAACGCTCACGAAAATGACCGAAGTAAGCGCGCAACTTTTGAAATAATCCATTTTCAAAGTCATCTTCAGGAAAACCAAGGATTTTTGGTATTTGAAAAAATACTACCGCATAACCCCTTTTTAGTACTACAAACCCAATAAGTGTTCATTGCGGTAAAGTCTATCGAGGTGCAGGAAAAAAAGAAACCATTTTACCATGTTAATTCCCTATTTCCAAGGTTTCCCTGGACACCCGTTATAACATTTTGACGAAATCGTTATGTAACGTAATAGAACATGTAATTTTGCGAAATAACAGTTTTAATTTTGTTAAATTTGCACCTAATGGACTGTGTCTAGGCACACATAATGGTTCAAGTCTCATAATAAAGGTGTAGCAGGTTTAAAAGTATAGATTTAGGTGGAAAAAAGCAGTTACATCTTATGATAAATACGATTAGCCTTGAAATCATGTAATGTGTTTTATGGCTGACAACGTTATAAAGGACGGTTTGTGACATACTTTTGGGGCTAAAAGGTACCTCGTTGTAGTACTAGTAAAATAAAATTACATTATACTATTAGTAAAACAGAGTTACTTTGTTTTACTATTATGTCAATGTAACATAATAAGTTTATTTAAATTAATATTGCAACTAAACTAGTTTCTCATAGAATATGTATAACATTTATTAAATGAATTCTTTTCAATAATGAGTAACAGTCATAAAAATGTCAAAAATGTCTTTGAATTAATTTTTTTCCTTAATAATCCAAATTTAGCAGTCGAATATAAAGTTTTGTATGCAACTCGCCCATATCTTTTTTAGTGTGCTCATGCTTAGTAGTTACCTATTTTACCTTATGTAGATCTTGTTCAGGAGTCCTTCTCCTCTTCAGACATGGTCATACTTTTCTTGTAGGTGTTGCGGTGTTTTGTGTAATTTTGTAGTTTGCAATCATAAGTTGTGGATACTTCTGGTGTTAAAAAAAGAAGCGTACTGCGTGTGTTTAATCCAATTCGTTTGCCACTATCTTGTGAGGTCGTCATCGGATTTACGGGGGGCTGCGGAGGGCATATGGAGTGTTATCTAGGGCTTATTATATCTCCTCGGGGAGCTCGTCAAGGAGTTGTGCTAGGATAGCGGGCGGTGGGGTGTTTAAATCTCAGTTTTGTTTTTTCCGTGGGAATTGAAGAAATCGGTAATTGCAGGAAATGATAAGGATCTCTCTGGTGTAGCCGAAAATTTTTTTGTGTGCAAAATTTCTTTGTACTCTCTGTATTCTGTGTGTAACGGTTGGTATGTTTGCGTGTTGCATAACGAGATCATTAGGGTACCTCCAAAGTAACCTGTGTATGCGTCTGAGTTTTCGGAGTTCACGGGAAGCGATAGAGGAGAGATAATTGAGGTTTATCCTAGTGTATATGAGTGCTCGGAAATCAATAACAGGGCGTATGAATGTTTTGTTGGTATGTTGTAGTGTTTTGGGATGGCAACCTCTGATTCTATTCCGGAGGGCGCCCAGTAGGTTTCCTCAGTTTTTTATCCTGTTGAGTGTTCTTCGTACATCGGGGAGCCAATTAAGGGTGAAGAGGATTCCTGAATAGACGACTTCGCGTTGGAGTGGGAGTATTTCTTGATTTAGGATGAGGGAAACATTACTTTCGTCTGACTTTGGAAGTTTATCTTCGGTTTCCAACTTTTCATTTGGAAAAGATGCGGAGGGTTTAGGATATGAGGCGGGAGGCCGTTTCACTGTTCCAGTTCACCGCCCAGAAAGCAGTGTCATACGCGAATGGCGCAACGACAACTTCGGGTTGAGTAACTTTGGGAATGTCGGAAGCGAAGACAGTCTAGAGGATCGGGGCTAAAGCAGAACCTTGCGGTAGCCTGTAATAAGGATTTATTGAACTCGCCCTCGTTAAACTGGACTCGTTCAGTAAAGTTTTCTATTAAGGGCTTGATGGATAAATAGCTACTATTGCCATTCAATATCTTCAAATAGTCTTTATAACATCAAGGAAAAAGGAAAAGTGCATTCAAATCGTGATAACCTTACATACCTTGACATATTTAGCATTTTATCTACTGTAATGAAAACATGTCACTTAAAGTGTTAAGGTTGGCTTAATATTTACATATACGTGATATAGGTCGGGATTCCCTTGCGATTTATTACTCGTTAAATAAATATCTGGTGTTAAACAAATATCTAACCACCAATACTAAGGAACTACAAAAAGAAAACTACCGTGTGAATATGTGAAATGTGATAACTTTCACCGTTACTACACATGTTTAAAATACTTGGTGTTTTATGATCTATTTCTACGTTTAAGTTATACACTCTAAACGTTTCGATAACACTACTGTCTTCATCAGTAGTAATACTATCTTTCAATACCTTTTGGAAGATGGTATTAGTAACGTGCCAATTCTTGGCTATGGTTACCTTAATTTAAGATTTGAATTTGAGTTATTATTGGTTACCTTACGTTGGTATTTTTTTTTCTTCTTTCAATAATTAAATTTTGGTATGTGTCGATGTTTTCTCTTTGGTGCAGGTACGTAATTACGAATATCCGTGTATATGTTTTTATCGTCTGTAATGAGTGTTCAGACACATCAGTTTTATTTTATGCGAATCTGAGTTTATTTCCGTTCCTTCTGCGTTCCAATGCACGTCGTATCTTAAGTTTTTTCCCTGTGCCAAGGGAAATCCCCTGGCAATAAGGTTTAAGAAAACCCCATGTGTTAATGAATTTCGTATTGTAGTTAATGGTATAGGAAATCGTGGTCGATGATGTCATTAATACATAAAATGGCATACATTATAATGAAATTTTATCTTCAAGCGTTAAAAATGGAGATACCTTTGTTTTATATCAATAACACATGCTGCTTTCGTGGTCTAACCTTGTTTTAGTGGTCTGGTCTACATTTAGTTTATTTGTACGTTAATGAAGACAATCGTAATGTATGCTTATTATATGGATAGGAAATGAAGTCCTTTTGGTGCAAAATACGTTTTAAGTAAGCAACAGGTCACTAAAGTATTGTTCAAATACGGTTATAATGAAATGAAACAGTTGACTTCTGTTAACGGTGTTAAAGATAAAAAAATTAGGTGCATAATCCTGTAACTATAATGTTTGTTGACATAGGTGAAGTAGACAGTGTTGATCATTTTTCATTTTGAATTCTATGCTAAGATAGGTTATATGTTTGTACGGTTGTATTGAATTAGGACTTAGTTAATATCGCAAAACTTTACGAGAAGTACTATTTTAGTTGGTTAATCAGATTATTTAATATATAAGTAAATACGGTTGTTTAGTGTTATTCCGATTACCTACCGTATTAATGTACAACTTTCTTAATCTTTGTTGTATTTTAATTCTTTAACCTATAAAATTGAGTGGCGCCTAACGACTCAAATGAACTGAGTATAGCTGTGGACATATTTCTGGCTCCCTCACAACCTTTTAAAATGAGTTCTTAACCTACAGTAAGTTTCGTAAGTAATGTATCTTGCTGAACTAGACCGTGGTACAAACTGACCGTTTCATTGTTCAAATCCTAATCACTACATTTTTACTTGTTGGAGCTAGTGTACATTTTTCCACGTTAATTACTCATTTTGTTATATAACCACGTATAAATCATGTCATATAGTGGTTATAAATATGTATTAACCTTTGAGTGAGAAATGGAATATTTCATGAAACTTACATGTCACACCAATGTAATACAACTTTAACACTTTAAAGAAACAATGTTATGTCTTTGGAAAAATTTATGTTCTGTGTTTGTTGCAAAACATGTACCCAACTTTTCTTGGTTAAAAACGGCTATGCAGTAATAAGCACTAAATTAGCCATAGGAAAGAAAACCACCACCAGTTTACACTGATCCTTTACGTTTGGGAACGTGTTTCCTTGTTTTTGAAAAATATCATAGCATATGTTGGAAGTTAAGTGGCCAACACTGTAATTAAATTTGCTAAAATTTGAGACACTTGATTAACTAACAGTTTCAAGTTTTCTTGTTGATATGATTTGTATAAGTATGTGGAAATTACATGATTCCTTTAACAACATTTTTTGGATCAGGCTTGTGAACTAATTTTGTTCTCTTAAAACCGGCCAGAAATTAGTACTTTCCGGTTTATTTCAATTCAAGTCGATTCCTCTGATCTCCCCTGCTGCTCGAGAGAAGAACATAATTGTGACCGAGACCGCCACGCCGTTCCAGATATCCAGTAGCCGCCGCACCGATTGCTTCGTGTAAGCACCGACCTGCTATTCGCTGGAGAGGAGTCCATCGCGACCGTGTGATAACGCGCAACACCTCGCGCCGGGCGAACTAAAGTTTAATACCGAACTGCAATTAATAGACACGCTAGTTGTAGAGTTATAATATCTAACAATTTACAAATCAAACACCTACAGACAGGACGTAACGCAGGGGTAACCCCCACGTCGCCTGACTCAGTACACATACAGAAAGAGTGTCACGCAGGGTAGATCCCGACGTCACTCGCAAACACTTGAGGGTGAAGGTTTGATATAGGGATGTAAAGACCTACGACCTTTTTCTTAAAGCCTGTCCGGTAGAACTGAACGGGTATCGGATTAACAAGGAGGATTGTCAATATATGGTTCTATTGTGCTTGAAACCGCCTTAATGGTTTGCTGTCTCGTACTTATTGTACGTGACAAAGAAAGATGGATATATTATGAATAATGCCTCTATTTCTGCCGAACAAAAGCGTTTGCAACTTTCACACATAATGACAAGGCAATAAGAATCAGATGCAGGTAGAATAGAAATTCAATAGGTATAATAAAATGCCAGTGGTTCTCAACACTGCTTTAACATTACATTTAAAATTTATGGAAGAATGCAAGTTTTATAATAAACATTTATAAAAGCCATTCATAATAATGAATATTCGATTAAGTATAGGTATTTCAATTTACATTTAGAAAGTTCATTGTATACCTAAGTATGGTAATGACGTTTTAGTGTACTCCAATTACAAAAGAATCCAAATAAATATGCAATACTGTAACAATAAGTAATTAATAATAGATTATTATACCATTTAGTAGGTACATATAGGTATAAATAAAACAACTGCAATATCTATATTATCATTATTCTTTGAGTAAGCGTTTATATAAACTAACCATTAATATAATGCCGAAAAGTTGAGTAAAGAAATTCGCGAATTAGTTTTAAATACAGTCGATTATTTTAAAGAAGAAAAGAAAATGGTGGTCCACTATTATCTACATTTTCTGTTCAACAAAGAACAGCAAACGCGTTAAAACTTTCGGTTTCGACGGTGGGGAAAATCTGTGCTTTAAAAAAAAATGGCGGCGAGTTGGAACCTCCAGTGAAAAAACAGCGTGTCAAACTTTGCACTACAGATTTTCCAGAAAATGGAAAACAAACAATTCGTGCATTAATATACGAGATGTACGCGAAGAAGGAACACGTAACGTTAAATTCATTATTAAAGCTGAAGCCGAATGACAATTATAATTTTTACATTTAATTATAAAAGTATATCTTTGTAATTTAATTAATATTTACTAACTATAATAAAAATGTATTTGTTATTGTTGTTATAAGTATAAGTGAAAGGTGTCAATTGAAATTACTTATAGGTAATTAGTAATCGATTATTATTTTTTATTATACAAAAGTTGCATTTCTTCACAAATTATATAATGTTAAAGCAGTGTTGAGAACCACTGGCATTTTATTATACCTATTGAATTTCTATTCTACCTGCATCTGATTCTTATTGCCTTGTCATTATGTGTGAAAGTTGCAAACGCTTTTGTTCGGCAGAAATAGAGGCATTATTCATAATATATCCATCTTTCTTTGTCACGTACAATAAGTACGAGACAGCAAACCATTAAGGCGGTTTCAAGCACAATAGAACCATATATTGACAATCCTCCTTGTTAATCCGATACCCGTTCAGTTCTACCGGACAGGCTATAGTTTACCTGGTTAGACGGGCTGTTGCCTACCGTTTACTGTTGACACCAAGACCCCGCTAAATACACCTACATAAAATACATACAGACAAACACAATAACCACACACGGTGTCTTTAATCGCAGGAGGATATATAAAGAAACCTGTTGCCTAAAATTGTATTCCGAATAACCACCGCGAAGTACCTAGTGCGACCATTCTTAATTGAATTAAGAATATACGCCGGAAATTAAAACCGTAGAGAATATGTAAATTATCCAATATTTACCGATAGTTAATAATATAAATCCGACCGCGTGTATATTACGATTTACCTTAAAAACCAGTAAATTCGTTTTATTGTAACATTTTAGTATAGCGAGTATTTCGTTTACGTTATAATTTGTATATAATTAAATTTAGTTACGCCGTTAGGACGTAATCCTGTTGCTTAAATAATCTAAACGCGTTCTCAAGCCGGTTATAATCAAAGAATTATAGAGTCGCCGCGCGAATCTCGCGCGTATATTGCTTCATTAGAGTACGACATACCAGCTTCAGCGCTCAGAGTTACTGAAGAATAATAAATATGTCATGCGCATAGAGAACGATATTGATTTTCTCCGTCCCCGAAACGATTCGAGTTTGTTGCACTGGCGCTCTCGACCAAAACCAGAGGCAACCGCACCCGCTACTGTAACAACAGGACCGTAATATAAATATTACATACTAGGTAGGAATAGAATAAGACACTAAATATATTTGTTTACAGAAACGACTCCGCACCCAATAAGCGACCTCTCCTGGAGAACGAGAGAAAGGAGCTGTAAGGACCCGAATATAAATAATATTAATTTTACTTTGTTAAGAATATTTTTTTGTTTTATTTAATAATATACGTTTTAAACCGCTTAAGTATAATTATTTAAGGTGACAGTGTAAGCCCACTAATAATACGAACCACACCCCGTTTAATAAGAATTAATAACCCGACTGAGAATAGCCGAAGCAAAATAAAACCGCGCTGGGTTACCACCCAGAAGGGGTATAATATAACACAAGCAAATATTTCAAAGTAACAGCGTTTATGAAGAACAAAATACATAGGGTATAGAACAAAGAAGTCGAGAGTACTTAATAAAGGGGATGTCAACAGGTTCTTAGCAGAAGCCTCAGAAGAACAATATCTTTTGACTAAGGTTTTGTTGATTATGGGTTATACTGGAGCATGTCGACGAGAAGAAATCACTAATATATTAATTAACCGCATGGAAGACACAAAAAATATGCTTTTGGTTAAAATTCCAAACACCAAAACAAACTATTTAGGTTAATTTATAATTAATGGGGAGAAATAGCTAAATTTATATAGGAAGTATACAGCGCTACACCCGACCAACGTTCCCCATCGACGACTCCTTATTAATTACAATAAAGGAATATGTAATAAACAACCTGTATGTATACATACTGTAGGTAATGCTCCTTCCTAAATAGCTACATTTTTGAGATTGCCAAACCCAAAGGAATACACAGTGCATTGTTTTAGGCGTAGTTCGGCGACTTTGCTAGCTAATCAAACTGCCGAAATCATAAACTAAACGAAATGGTGGTTGCAGTTAATCCAAAGTTGCTGAAGATTACTACATTGAAGATTTAGTTTAGAATAAGATTGATATAGATAACAGTATTGAAAATCAAGAAGCAGGTAGCTCAAAAAATGAAATTATCACACAAACTTATTTGAATCTAAACAGTTCGAAAAATCTCACGTCAATTAGATATACCGTGTTTACGGATAAGGAATGCTAGTAATTGTATATTTAGCATAACTATTCAAAAATAATGTTTATATTTTCAAATGAAAAATTTACGGTTGTTACAAAAATTGTTAAAGTTAGTTAATAAAGAGTTTTTGTTATAAAAATTTAAACTGAATACTGAGATATGAAAATGTAAACTTTCACCATTATCACTCATAACAAAACACTTATCTTTTTTGGGGTTTTTTAATCGTGTACTTTAAATTATACAATCTAAACGTTTCGATAACACTTACAGTTATCTTCGTCAGTAGTAATGTTTGTTAAAAATTGTTAAAGATGTGGTAAACAATTTTGTCAAATTTGAAAAGTTAAAACATAAGCCTGCTATTAATATAACAGTTTGAGAAACGTATAAAGCCAACTATAAAATTTTAGTCAAGAATAACTAGGCCATAAAAATTAAATATTGTTAAACTGCCTCAAAGATGACAAACCAGAACCCTCTCTTCGACGAAAGCTAACAACGAAATTTGTCAGCCAAGAAACACGTTTAACAAAATTTAATCGAGTTATGATGTAAGTGTAAAGTTGTGAAAAACTTCAATTTGAAAATGATAGAAGCATTCACAAATCTAAACATTACATCAAATAAAATAACCCAGTTAAATCTAACAAAGAGATATCTTTATCAATAATTGGAAGTGTTACTAACAATGAAAAGCACAATGCAGAACGTTCTTTGTAATTCTTAATTTTAATTTAATTTCAACTACTTATGTTAAATTATAGTGCTGTGGTAATTTAACATATACTTGGTAAAGCATTTGCGTCAAGGTCTAGGAAAAACACAGCAAAAAACCTAGACATGCCAAAAGTTAAAATTAAAATCAAAATTAAGATATATCATTATGCTTTTTGTTAATTATAAGATGCCAAAACCTATTTAAACGGAGATTTTCTTCTTGTCTATTAAAATTATTCGGGTGTTTATATATTTCAATAGCTTCACGTTGCAAACGAACATAATAATGGGTTTGTCTTGACAATATTTCCATATTGTCAAATTGAATGTCATGATTTAGATTATTCAGGGCATGGTCAGCCACAGCAGATCTCTCTGGTTGATCCTATCTACAAAATCTCATACGTTCTTTGCGTCTTGTATAAAAGCTACGTTTTGTGGTCCCGATGTATGCTTTTCCACATGAACAAGATGACTTATACACTCCGGAAGATGGCAAAGGGTTTGACACATCTTTGGGTGATCTTAAATGTTCTTTAATTTTTTTTATTTTTTTTTGTAGGTTTAAAAATAGTCCTAATGCCATATTTGATTAGCATTTTTTCAATTCTATTTGTAACATTAGCTATAAAAGGAAGAAAAGCAGTACCAACATTAAGAACTGGTTTTTCTTTAAGGTTACGCCTAGAAGGTGTAATAACATTAATAATATCTGTAAGTGAATATCCATTATCTTGTAAGTATTTTCTTAAATATTTATATTCATCATTCAAAAATTCAGGGCCACAAATTCGTTTTGCTCGATCTACTAAAGATTTAATTACACTAATTTTTGACGTGGATGGTGGTTGGATAATTTAAGAAGGTATCTATCAGTGTGTCGGCTTTCTGTAAACCTTAAAAGATAGTGAATTATTATTTTTAGATATTAATATGTCAAGAAATGGTAAATTTCCATTAGTTTCTTTTTCCATGGTAAACTGAATACTAGGATGTATACCATTTATAAAAACCAAAAACTCATGCAGTGCTTCTTCTCCATGTCTCCAATTAACAAATGTGTCATCTACATATCTATACTTATATATTCTGGTTTGTCATCTTTGAGGCAGTTTAACAATATTTAATTTTTATGACCTAGTTATTCTTGACTAAAATTTTATAGTTGGTTTTATACGTTTCTCAAACTGTTATATTAATAGCAGGCTTATGTTTATGTTTTAATTTTTCAAATTTGACAAAATTGTTTATTACATTTTTAACAATTTTTAACAAACATTACTACTGACGAAGATATCTGTGTTATCGAAACGTTTAGATTGTATAATTTAAAGTACACCATTAAAAAACCCCAAAAAAGATAAGTATTTTATTATGAATACTATAATGTTTACGGTACAGCACTATACCTGTTTTCGTACGTAATACGTCCCAAAAGTGCTTTACTAGACTCGCAGTCTTACAGGACTCACCTGCAGCTCGACCTTGTATTTGACTACTCGTCCAGTAATAGACCACTTGCGGAACTTGTTGCGTAAACTACTATTGTTTGTCTTCTCGCTTTTCTCACATTATAAGGTTGATTCAAATTTCATGGTAATTCGTTCACATTTTTACTATTGTGATGGTAAAAATATAATGCACAAGGTTTTTTAGGCGTTTTTCACATTAAATAATTATATAAAAAACACAACAATACATATGAGTTACGCAAGTCCATGTTATTGAAAGTTTCTCACATTATTATTTTGTGCATTACATTAAGGGCTTCAGTACTATTTAATGGATTTTTGAGATACAAATTGAGTATTGCTTTAGTTTTGTTGAACGGGACAATGTACAAATCATATATTATTTCTTATTTATGTCTAGCATCTACAACTTGTTCTCATGCTCTGAGTAAGTGACCAGAATTATATACAGTAATATGATTTAAACAATTTTTAGCCAAATTTGAGGTTTGTAAACGATCTGATCCTAATTTAAACAAATGTCTAAAAGAAGCAATACAGAATGCGTTACTCCTTCTTGAAAAAGGTAAGTATTCTCTACCGTGTATATACCTTGATACAGACGTAATGAATTAATAGGTTTACCGGAATACAACATTCCGTCAATGCAACCCGTGACATTATACACCACGTTTTTGCAACGATTCGAAATTCGTTAGCATAAGTACTTTTTCATAACACGGAATTAGCTAATTTACTTTTAGCGGTACTTTTTAGCTGGTTTATTCAACTTCCAATTTGTTATGTTTATTAATGGTAACCTTAATTTCTAAAGAGATGATTTTTCGTTTGATCTTCGTGTTGAAATTTTCTATGTTCTGATTAAGACATTTTGTTGATCAAGCTTGTTAATTAGTGACTTGATATTCTGAGAAATATGTCTAGAGGTAACTCTTTGTTTTCTGCATCTAAATAAAAAAAATTGGCGAAAATTTCAACACGAAGATGTTGGAGTGCCGTTTCTTGATATCAAAGTTATGAGAACCCCTAAGAATAAAATTATCCTCGACTGCTACCAGAAACCATCATGTTCAGGCTGGTATATTAATTACAATTCACACTACGCATTAAATCACAAAATCAATGTGGTATTAAGAATGAAAGAACACATCAAAAGAATTTGTCATCTCACGTTAATCAACAAGAATTTGGTTAAACTCAAAAAACAGCTACAGGTTAACGATTTTCGTAAATTGTTGCTTCCAACTCTCATATTTAATCACAAAACTACGATTCACAACTCAAGCAAGGTGGCAAGGGAAGTTGTAACAGAAAAGTTACCATATAAAAAACTTCCGTACATAGAAGGACTTACTAATCGTATTATTAATATCACTAAGTATCTTCCTGTCAAAATTGCCAAGTATAATATGGACACAGCTCAATCTCTCTTCTTCACTAATTTAAAAGACAGGGTACCGTTTCTTCACAACCATGATGTGGTCTAGAGTATTCCGTGTGAGACTTGTGGACAAATCCATATAGGACAAACGTCACAAAAGCTATCCAACCGCTTAACGCAGCGCCGTAGCGATTTTAGAGTTAAACCTCAAGCTTAAGCGCTAGCTACTCACATAACTAAATTAGACCACTTAATGACATTTGAAGATACCAGAGTAATTGTCAAAGATAACAACCACAAAAGACGATCTTTCTTTGAGATGTGTTACATAAGGACTAACATGGGCAACATCAGTAATGCTAAAAGTGACATCAAGAGTTTGAACAGCATTTATACCTTCTTATTATCTCGCTTTGTATAATTTAGTCAGGATCTGACTACTTACCCTGTATATTGCAAATTTTGTATTGCACGTAGATTTGGTTATTAGGTATTATTAATAGCCATTAATGTTGTTTGTTATTTTTATCGCAAGATGTTACAGATTTAGTTTGGTGTTATTCTTTTTGAGCTACACATGTGATTGTTTATGTAAATGTAATACCTTCTTAGTAATTTTTAGTATGTAAATGTAAACAGTATGGAGTTTTCATTAGCTGTCTGCGTTTTCATTACTCAGATCTCAATTAAATGTAAGTTTAGTAAGAGATTAATTTATTATATTGACGCATTGTAAAACTTTTAGAACCTTGATAAAGTAGATATATATATATATATATATATATATATATATATATATATATATATATATATATATATATATATATATATATATATATATATATATATATATATATATATTTAGGTAGAATTCAAAATAAAAATGGTCAACACTGTATCAATAATAATAACGTCTACTTGAGCTATATCAACAAACATTTTATTTTGAAACGAACTGCAATTTAAGAACTTCATTTTTCTTCAATATGACAAACATATGGTAAG
This sequence comes from Vesta saturnalis, assembly GCA_036346205.1. Taxonomy (NCBI): domain Eukaryota; kingdom Metazoa; phylum Arthropoda; class Insecta; order Coleoptera; family Lampyridae; genus Vesta; species Vesta saturnalis. Next base: position 211,996 of record JARFJB010000552.1, on the reverse strand, counting down.
AAAATTTTCATTCGGATTCATCGTGCGATTCAACGAATGTAGACCAGACTGCAAAAGCAGGCTTGGAGCAACTAAATCAGGCATTAGATGACGAAAGCAGATATATAACTTGCGTGTGATATTGATGCAAAACAAAGGTTTATAATTTTTGAAGATGAAATTGCATTATATCCACGCCATTCTATGTATTTTAAATTCGTGACATTATACACCACGTTTTTGCAACGATTCGAAATTCATTAGCATAAGTGCTTTTTCTTAACGCGGTTTCCCTTAATGCTAGGGTATTTTCTTAGTTCCCTATTAAATAATTAGAAGCCTCACATATCTTTTACAAGGGAAGCAAAAGAAATATAACGCGCTAAACTGGACGGTAAAAGAAGCGGAAATAAAGGCACTTCGCGTCGAGTTCCGCAACGAACAACAAAAATTGACGTGTCTAAATACTCATTACAAATGATCAAAATATACCTACTTTGTGCATAAAAAATGCAACACCAAGATGGCGAAGAAATTTTTGGAACAAAAATACTTGTTGTAACAGTCCAAATCATCGGGGGTACTTTTTGAGAGAAAATCGATTTCGGTACTGTTTTTTGTTGCAATTATTTTGCTTTTGTGTTCTTTGCATTTTGAGGCTCAGATTACACCTGGAGTACGGCAACGTGAAAATGATCGATAACTGAGTGAATTCGACAAACATGGCATTATTGGCTTACGTGAGGGTGGTTTTTCATTCAGAGAAGTTGGTAATCGTCTTAACCGTAATCAATCCTCTGTAGTATGGTGTTATCAGGGATGGTTTAGAGAAGGTCAAGAACATCGTAAAAGAGGAAGTGTACGGGCAAGACAAACGAATACGGTCCAGGACCATATCTTGTGTTTCCGCTGACGGCTAGTCATCGACAGCGACGTTTGTAGTGGTGTATCTTGCTACTGAATTTGGACGTGGAATGGCATAGGGTGGTCTTTAGTGACGAATTTCTATTCTGATTGGGCATGCACGATGGTCTCATGAGGGTCAGACGTAGACGTGGAAAACGTCGCAATGTGCAGTTTTCTATTGAGCGGCATGTGCACAACACTGTGGGGGTTGTGGTATGGGATGCTATTGTTTATGAAAGCAGGTTTCAGTTGGTATTCATCCGAGTCAATATGATTGCCCACCAATATGTTGATGAAGTGGTAGAACCCCATATGCTTCTATTCCTCCAGGAGTTGCAAAACCATTTTCCAACAGGATAATGCCCGTCTCCATATGGTGAGATATTCTATGGAGCGCTTCGAAGAGGGTAACGTCAATATCTTGCCTGAGTCACCCAGATTTCCCGACCTTTCGCCCATCGAACATGTGTGGGACATGATGGGTAGAAGACTGAAGCAATTAGCCAATCCTCCTCAGAGACTAGAAGCTCTACAGCATGAAATGTTGCATATTTTAATCAATTATTACATTTTACTAGTTAAACATTTCGGTCAAGTTTGGTCCAAAATTCCGTCATCTTTTTATGTCATATATATATATATATATATATATATATATATATATATATATATATATATATATATATATATATTTACACAGATATCCCTAATCATGTATATTAAAGAGAAAATATCGACATACACAGAAATGTAATTACTGGAAGAAAAAAGATACCAACGTAATGAAAATATATTTACCAATAATAACAAAAATTCGAAACTTAAAGTAAGGTAACTATAGTCAAGAAATGCGACTCGAACAAATCACAAAATGTAAAATCGCTCCCTCTTGGGTGTCGCGATTTTACCATATTATCTGCTCTCGTCAATTACCAAGCAACTAAGCTTTCGTTCAAAATGAAAGTTTGTCTGGATAAACAAGAGCTCTTATTGTATTACCCTCGACAGTGTTGTTTGCAGTTGTTTGCTAATTTATTTCTTATTGTGCGTTACGCGTTAGTAAAATCTGTTTTTTTAAAGCAATATTACCAGTTGTGTTTGTAAAGATAGGTATGTATAAATATTTTAGCTGAAATCTTATTTTCAATAAATTGTCTTTTCGGTTAGAAATATGGAAGCGACGGATTAATGGACAAAGAAGTTGAAAAATAGATTATCACAGTTAATACTGGGGTATCTAACGATGACATATACTCCGACGAAGAAGTTTCGGACAGTGAATAACATTTTAAATTTATAATTTTTGTTTTGCATTTTGTAATAACATATGCAGTTTTTAAAATGCTTATTTTTTAATACACACATCATTTTTGAATTTCTTATTTTTAGTAGCATGTTATGCAGTTTTTTATTTACATACTTATTTTGTAATAACGTTTATTAAATTGTATCGTTTTATTTGTAATGGATACTTCTTTGGCATCAACAACTTCTCTATTAATTCTATCTAGTTATTATATAAGTAACATTTAGTTGACCAGAAAGTGCTTGTGTGCGGTTGAAGGACCAATTTTCCAATATTTAAATTTACCGCCGAAATACTTCTTAACCTGAATGTACTCTGAAAAAGACGACAGCGCAAGCTCCGCCCTCTCAGCTATCATGATTGTTTCTGTCAACCGTACCAACGAAATATGCACTTAACGGAACTATTGAAGGAATAAAAAAGCTAGCAAGGGTGGTTTGATATTTCCTGAACCGTAAAATTGTGATGCTCTCGTATATAAATATTCTCAAAGTGTTATATTTCCAACTTGCACACCTTTTACTGTCATCAGTGTTTCTAAATCCAGCAAAATGGGTTAATATTACTGATCAACCAAGTTATCCAAGTAATATGAATTAACACCTCCTTATCAGTTTTAAGTGAGTAGCTAAAAAGTTCTGGTAGTACATGATTTTGAAAATCATCCTATAGTTAGGTCAATGATTAGACTAGGTTGACGTTTATCTATGAAAAATAGACCTTACCGCACAAAGTAGTATTGCCTGTCAAGTGGCAACGGGATCATGTCCAAAAAACTACAATCTTCATCAAATTTTCGTCTTCAATTAGGTAAATTATTGTACATACGTGTAAAGGAAAGGTAAAGAAACTAATACCAATATTACCTATAGGCAGTCTTGCTTTCAGTTTTGATTTTAGTGTAAATCAGAATAGGTTGCAAATTATTGCCGATGTGACACATAACCTCACATGATGTGACACATAACCTTATAACACAATCTATTATGACACAGTTTATCAAGCGTCAAACACCAAATGAAACCATGAAAGGCCATCACAATTTCCGACGACAAACAAAAAATGATGTGAATAAACGGTACACAATAACAACTACTGACGGTTAAGTGAGTTCGTTGATCAACACTTAACAGTTGTGCGGTATGACAGTACCGCTCGTCTAATTTGCGTTATGTTTACCACATATTCTTTATTTATGCTCAATAAGAAACGCAAAATTAACCTTTATAAGAACAATACACAATCATTGCTTGTTGATGTATTTCATGCAAATGAAAATGTAGCTCATCAGAAAAGAAAATTCTGTTACAGTTCTCAAGTCCTTCCAGCATTTGGTTCAAACGATAACTGTATAATTCTTGCATTGTCTGAGTTTTAAAAGGGTATAGTGTAAGATATTGTTCAAGATGCGAAAAACACTAGAATTATGTAATTTCGGAACCGAAGCTTGTTTTCGCACTGATCTGGGTGAATTTTGGCCAACTATCTAACGAACACGGTCAATATTTTGATTAGTACGCAGGAGGGCAAATATTTTCAGTTGAACCCATTTATTCAGATTTCTTTGTCCAAGACTTGATAAAATTGGTGCTAGGTGATTCATTGACGTCGTGACGTGCTTAACGCGCAAGAAACTGGTGCGAAAGTGCGATGTACGAACCATTTAATTAAAAAAATCTACAGACACACTACGCACGTTGTTCAACATCAAACCAATCTATTGTGAAATTTGTGAATTCTTAATTTGCCCTTTGCACAATCCGGTAATTTTATATTTACATTCTTTAAAGTTACAAAAAAAATAAAAGTGCAAAACTCTCCGAGACACGAGATTTTTGCCTAATTGGCTACTAACATAATTTACTAGTCCATCTCAGTTTGTTCACACTTTAAATCAATTTCTTTCAAACTATATGATTTATGTATTGTGTATGAACACATACATACATACTAAAAGTGAGTATTGAAGTCAATTATGCCTTATTTATGAACCTTCTTCTGCCAGTGAAGGCCATTTGAATCGCTGACGAACGCTCACGAAAATGACCGAAGTAAGCGCGCAACTTTTGAAATAATCCATTTTCAAAGTCATCTTCAGGAAAACCAAGGATTTTTGGTATTTGAAAAAATACTACCGCATAACCCCTTTTTAGTACTACAAACCCAATAAGTGTTCATTGCGGTAAAGTCTATCGAGGTGCAGGAAAAAAAATGAAACCATTTTACCATGTTAATTCCCTATTTCCAAGGTTTCCCTGGACACCCGTTATAACATTTTGACGAAATCGTTATGTAACGTAATAGAACATGTAATTTTGCGAAATAACAGTTTTAATTTTGTTAAATTTGCACCTAATGGACTGTGTCTAGGCACACATAATGGTTCAAGTCTCATAATAAAGGTGTAGCAGGTTTAAAAGTATAGATTTAGGTGGAAAAAAGCAGTTACATCTTATGATAAATACGATTAGCCTTGAAATCATGTAATGTGTTTTATGGCTGACAACGTTATAAAGGACGGTTTGTGACATACTTTTGGGGCTAAAAGGTACCTCGTTGTAGTACTAGTAAAATAAAATTACATTATACTATTAGTAAAACAGAGTTACTTTGTTTTACTATTATGTCAATGTAACATAATAAGTTTATTTAAATTAATATTGCAACTAAACTAGTTTCTCATAGAATATGTATAACATTTATTAAATGAATTCTTTTCAATAATGAGTAACAGTCATAAAAATGTCAAAAATGTCTTTGAATTAATTTTTTTCCTTAATAATCCAAATTTAGCAGTCGAATATAAAGTTTTGTATGCAACTCGCCCATATCTTTTTTAGTGTGCTCATGCTTAGTAGTTACCTATTTTACCTTATGTAGATCTTGTTCAGGAGTCCTTCTCCTCTTCAGACATGGTCATACTTTTCTTGTAGGTGTTGCGGTGTTTTGTGTAATTTTGTAGTTTGCAATCATAAGTTGTGGATACTTCTGGTGTTAAAAAAAGAAGCGTACTGCGTGTGTTTAATCCAATTCGTTTGCCACTATCTTGTGTGGTCGTCATCGGATTTACGGGGGGCTGCGGAGGGCATATGGAGTGTTATCTAGGGCTTATTATATCTCCTCGGGGAGCTCGTCAAGGAGTTGTGCTAGGATAGCGGGCGGTGGGGTGTTTAAATCTCAGTTTTGTTTTTTCCGTGGGAATTGAAGAAATCGGTAATTGCAGGAAATGATAAGGATCTCTCTGGTGTAGCCGAAAATTTTTTTGTGTGCAAAATTTCTTTGTACTCTCTGTATTCTGTGTGTAACGGTTGGTATGTTTGCGTGTTGCATAACGAGATCATTAGGGTACCTCCAAAGTAACCTGTGTATGCGTCTGAGTTTTCGGAGTTCACGGGAAGCGATAGAGGAGAGATAATTGAGGTTTATCCTAGTGTATATGAGTGCTCGGAAATCAATAACAGGGCGTATGAATGTTTTGTTGGTATGTTGTAGTGTTTTGGGATGGCAACCTCTGATTCTATTCCGGAGGGCGCCCAGTAGGTTTCCTCAGTTTTTTATCCTGTTGAGTGTTCTTCGTACATCGGGGAGCCAATTAAGGGTGAAGAGGATTCCTGAATAGACGACTTCGCGTTGGAGTGGGAGTATTTCTTGATTTAGGATGAGGGAAACATTACTTTCGTCTGACTTTGGAAGTTTATCTTCGGTTTCCAACTTTTCATTTGGAAAAGATGCGGAGGGTTTAGGATATGAGGCGGGAGGCCGTTTCACTGTTCCAGTTCACCGCCCAGAAAGCAGTGTCATACGCGAATGGCGCAACGACAACTTCGGGTTGAGTAACTTTGGGAATGTCGGAAGCGAAGACAGTCTAGAGGATCGGGGCTAAAGCAGAACCTTGCGGTAGCCTGTAATAAGGATTTATTGAACTCGCCCTCGTTAAACTGGACTCGTTCAGTAAAGTTTTCTATTAAGGGCTTGATGGATAAATAGCTACTATTGCCATTCAATATCTTCAAATAGTCTTTATAACATCAAGGAAAAAGGAAAAGTGCATTCAAATCGTGATAACCTTACATACCTTGACATATTTAGCATTTTATCTACTGTAATGAAAACATGTCACTTAAAGTGTTAAGGTTGGCTTAATATTTACATATACGTGATATAGGTCGGGATTCCCTTGCGATTTATTACTCGTTAAATAAATATCTGGTGTTAAACAAATATCTAACCACCAATACTAAGGAACTACAAAAAGAAAACTACCGTGTGAATATGTGAAATGTGATAACTTTCACCGTTACTACACATGTTTAAAATACTTGGTGTTTTATGATATATTTCTACGTTTAAGTTATACACTCTAAACGTTTCGATAACACTACTGTCTTCATCAGTAGTAATACTATCTTTCAATACCTTTTGGAAGATGGTATTAGTAACGTGCCAATTCTTGGCTATGGTTACCTTAATTTAAGATTTGAATTTGAGTTATTATTGGTTACCTTACGTTGGTATTTTTTTTTCTTCTTTCAATAATTAAATTTTGGTATGTGTCGATGTTTTCTCTTTGGTGCAGGTACGTAATTACGAATATCCGTGTATATGTTTTTATCGTCTGTAATGAGTGTTCAGACACATCAGTTTTATTTTATGCGAATCTGAGTTTATTTCCGTTCCTTCTGCGTTCCAATGCACGTCGTATCTTAAGTTTTTTCCCTGTGCCAAGGGAAATCCCCTGGCAATAAGGTTTAAGAAAACCCCATGTGTTAATGAATTTCGTATTGTAGTTAATGGTATAGGAAATCGTGGTCGATGATGTCATTAATACATAAAATGGCATACATTATAATGAAATTTTATCTTCAAGCGTTAAAAATGGAGATACCTTTGTTTTATATCAATAACACATGCTGCTTTCGTGGTCTAACCTTGTTTTAGTGGTCTGGTCTACATTTAGTTTATTTGTACGTTAATGAAGACAATCGTAATGTATGCTTATTATATGGATAGGAAATGAAGTCCTTTTGGTGCAAAATACGTTTTAAGTAAGCAACAGGTCACTAAAGTATTGTTCAAATACGGTTATAATGAAATGAAACAGTTGACTTCTGTTAACGGTGTTAAAGATAAAAAAATTAGGTGCATAATCCTGTAACTATAATGTTTGTTGACATAGGTGAAGTAGACAGTGTTGATCATTTTTCATTTTGAATTCTATGCTAAGATAGGTTATATGTTTGTACGGTTGTATTGAATTAGGACTTAGTTAATATCGCAAAACTTTACGAGAAGTACTATTTTAGTTGGTTAATCAGATTATTTAATATATAAGTAAATACGGTTGTTTAGTGTTATTCCGATTACCTACCGTATTAATGTACAACTTTCTTAATCTTTGTTGTATTTTAATTCTTTAACCTATAAAATTGAGTGGCGCCTAACGACTCAAATGAACTGAGTATAGCTGTGGACATATTTCTGGCTCCCTCACAACCTTTTAAAATGAGTTCTTAACCTACAGTAAGTTTCGTAAGTAATGTATCTTGCTGAACTAGACCGTGGTACAAACTGACCGTTTCATTGTTCAAATCCTAATCACTACATTTTTACTTGTTGGAGCTAGTGTACATTTTTCCACGTTAATTACTCATTTTGTTATATAACCACGTATAAATCATGTCATATAGTGGTTATAAATATGTATTAACCTTTGAGTGAGAAATGGAATATTTCATGAAACTTACATGTCACACCAATGTAATACAACTTTAACACTTTAAAGAAACAATGTTATGTCTTTGGAAAAATTTATGTTCTGTGTTTGTTGCAAAACATGTACCCAACTTTTCTTGGTTAAAAACGGCTATGCAGTAATAAGCACTAAATTAGCCATAGGAAAGAAAACCACCACCAGTTTACACTGATCCTTTACGTTTGGGAACGTGTTTCCTTGTTTTTGAAAAATATCATAGCATATGTTGGAAGTTAAGTGGCCAACACTGTAATTAAATTTGCTAAAATTTGAGACACTTGATTAACTAACAGTTTCAAGTTTTCTTGTTGATATGATTTGTATAAGTATGTGGAAATTACATGATTCCTTTAACAACATTTTTTGGATCAGGCTTGTGAACTAATTTTGTTCTCTTAAAACCGGCCAGAAATTAGTACTTTCCGGTTTATTTCAATTCAAGTCGATTCCTCTGATCTCCCCTGCTGCTCGAGAGAAGAACATAATTGTGACCGAGACCGCCACGCCGTTCCAGATATCCAGTAGCCGCCGCACCGATTGCTTCGTGTAAGCACCGACCTGCTATTCGCTGGAGAGGAGTCCATCGCGACCGTGTGATAACGCGCAACACCTCGCGCCGGGCGAACTAAAGTTTAATACCGAACTGCAATTAATAGACACGCTAGTTGTAGAGTTATAATATCTAACAATTTACAAATCAAACACCTACAGACAGGACGTAACGCAGGGGTAACCCCCACGTCGCCTGACTCAGTACACATACAGAAAGAGTGTCACGCAGGGTAGATCCCGACGTCACTCGCAAACACTTGAGGGTGAAGGTTTGATATAGGGATGTAAAGACCTACGACCTTTTTCTTAAAGCCTGTCCGGTAGAACTGAACGGGTATCGGATTAACAAGGAGGATTGTCAATATATGGTTCTATTGTGCTTGAAACCGCCTTAATGGTTTGCTGTCTCGTACTTATTGTACGTGACAAAGAAAGATGGATATATTATGAATAATGCCTCTATTTCTGCCGAACAAAAGCGTTTGCAACTTTCACACATAATGACAAGGCAATAAGAATCAGATGCAGGTAGAATAGAAATTCAATAGGTATAATAAAATGCCAGTGGTTCTCAACACTGCTTTAACATTACATTTAAAATTTATGGAAGAATGCAAGTTTTATAATAAACATTTATAAAAGCCATTCATAATAATGAATATTCGATTAAGTATAGGTATTTCAATTTACATTTAGAAAGTTCATTGTATACCTAAGTATGGTAATGACGTTTTAGTGTACTCCAATTACAAAAGAATCCAAATAAATATGCAATACTGTAACAATAAGTAATTAATAATAGATTATTATACCATTTAGTAGGTACATATAGGTATAAATAAAACAACTGCAATATCTATATTATCATTATTCTTTGAGTAAGCGTTTATATAAACTAACCATTAATATAATGCCGAAAAAGTTGAGTAAAGAAATTCGCGAATTAGTTTTAAATACAGTCGATTATTTTAAAGAAGAAAAAGAAAATGGTGGTCCACTGTTATCTACATTTTCTGTTCAACAAAGAACAGCAAACGCGTTAAAACTTTCGGTTTCGACGGTGGGGAAAATCTGTGCTTTAAAAAAAAATGGCGGCGAGTTGGAACCTCCAGTGAAAAAACAGCGTGTCAAACTTTGCACTACAGATTTTCCAGAAAATGGAAAACAAACAATTCGTGCATTAATATACGAGATGTACGCGAAGAAGGAACACGTAACGTTAAATTCATTATTAAACCTGAAGCCGAATGACAATTATAATTTTTACATTTAATTATAAAAGTATATCTTTGTAATTTAATTAATATTTACTAACTATAATAAAAATGTATTTGTTATTGTTGTTATAAGTATAAGTGAAAGGTGTCAATTGAAATTACTTATAGGTAATTAGTAATCGATTATTATTTTTATTATACAAAAGTTGCATTTCTTCACAAATTATATAATGTTAAAGCAGTGTTGAGAACCACTGGCATTTTATTATACCTATTGAATTTCTATTCTACCTGCATCTGATTCTTATTGCCTTGTCATTATGTGTGAAAGTTGCAAACGCTTTTGTTCGGCAGAAATAGAGGCATTATTCATAATATATCCATCTTTCTTTGTCACGTACAATAAGTACGAGACAGCAAACCATTAAGGCGGTTTCAAGCACAATAGAACCATATATTGACAATCCTCCTTGTTAATCCGATACCCGTTCAGTTCTACCGGACAGGCTATAGTTTACCTGGTTAGACGGGCTGTTGCCTACCGTTTACTGTTGACACCAAGACCCCGCTAAATACACCTACATAAAATACATACAGACAAACACAATAACCACACACGGTGTCTTTAATCGCAGGAGGATATATAAAGAAACCTGTTGCCTAAAATTGTATTCCGAATAACCACCGCGAAGTACCTAGTGCGACCATTCTTAATTGAATTAAGAATATACGCCGGAAATTAAAACCGTAGAGAATATGTAAATTATCCAATATTTACCGATAGTTAATAATATAAATCCGACCGCGTGTATATTACGATTTACCTTAAAAACCAGTAAATTCGTTTTATTGTAACATTTTAGTATAGCGAGTATTTCGTTTACGATTTGTATATAATTAAATTTAGTTACGCCGTTAGGACGTAATCCTGTTGCTTAAATAATCTAAACGCGTTCTCAAGCCGGTTATAATCAAAGAATTATAGAGTCGCCGCGCGAATCTCGCGCGTATATTGCTTCATTAGAGTACGACATACCAGCTTCAGCGCTCAGAGTTACTGAAGAATAATAAATATGTCATGCGCATAGAGAACGATATTGATTTTCTCCGTCCCCGAAACGATTCGAGTTCGTTGCACTGGCGCTCTCGACCAAAACCGTATAGAGGCAACCGCACCCGCTACTGTAACAACAGGACCGTAATATAAATATTACATACTAGGTAGGGAATAGAATAAGACACTAAATATATTTGTTTACAGAAACGACTCCGCACCCAATAAGCGACCTCTCCTGGAGAACGAGAGAAAGGAGCTGTAAGGACCCGAATATAAATAATATTAATTTTACTTTGTTAAGAATATTTTTTTGTTTTATTTAATAATATACGTTTTAAACCGCTTAAGTATAATTATTTAAGGTGACAGTGTAAGCCCACTAATAATACGAACCACACCCCGTTTAATAAGGATTAATAACCCGACTGAGAATAGCCGAAGCAAAATAAAACCGCGCTGGGTTACCACCCAGAAGGGGTATAATATAACACAAGCAAATATTTCAAAGTAACAGCGTTTATGAAGAACAAAATACATAGGGTATAGAACAAAGAAGTCGAGAGTACTTAATAAAGGGGATGTCAACAGGTTCTTAGCAGAAGCTTCAGAAGAACAATATCTTTTGACTAAGGTTTTGTTGATTATGGGTTATACTGGAGCATGTCGACGAGAAGAAATCACTAATATATTAATTAACCGCATGGAAGACACAAAAAATATGCTTTTGGTTAAAATTCCAAACACCAAAACAAACTATTTAGGTTAATTTATAATTAATGGGGAGAAATAGCTAAATTTATATAGGAAGTATACAGCGCTACACCCGACCAACGTTCCCCATCGACGACTCCTTATTAATTAAAATAAAGGAATATGTAATAAACAACATGTATGTATACATACTGTAGGTAATGCTCCTTCCTAAATAGCTACATTTTTGAGATTGCCAAACCCAAAGGAATACACAGTGCATTGTTTTAGGCGTAGTTCGGCGACTTTGCTAGCTAATCAAACTGCCGAAATCATAAACTAAACGAAATGGTGGTTGCAGTTAATCCAAAGTTGCTGAAGATTACTACATTGAAGATTTAGTTTAGAATAAGATTGATATAGATAACAGTATTGAAAATCAAGAAGCAGGTAGCTCAAAAAATGAAATTATCACACAAACTTATTTGAATCTAAACAGTTCGAAAAATCTCACGTCAATTAGATATACCGTGTTTACGGATAAGGAATGCTAGTAATTGTATATTTAGCATAACTATTCAAAAATAATGTTTATATTTTCAAATGAAAAATTTACGGTTGTTACAAAAATTGTTAAAGTTAGTTAATAAAGAGTTTTTGTTATAAAAATTTAAACTGAATACTGAGATATGAAAATGTAAACTTTCACCATTATCACTCATAACAAAACACTTATCTTTTTTGGGGTTTTTTAATCGTGTACTTTAAATTATACAATCTAAACGTTTCGATAACACTTACAGTTATCTTCGTCAGTAGTAATGTTTGTTAAAAATTGTTAAAGATGTGGTAAACAATTTTGTCAAATTTGAAAAGTTAAAACATAAGCCTGCTATTAATATAACAGTTTGAGAAACGTATAAAGCCAACTATAAAATTTTAGTCAAGAATAACTAGGCCATAAAAATTAAATATTGTTAAACTGCCTCAAAGATGACAAACCAGAACCCTCTCTTCGACGAAAGCTAACAACGAAATTTGTCAGCCAAGAAACACGTTTAACAAAATTTAATCGAGTTATGATGTAAGTGTAAAGTTGTGAAAAACTTCAATTTGAAAATGATAGAAGCATTCACAAATCTAAACATTACATCAAATAAAATAACCCAGTTAAATCTAACAAAGAGATATCTTTATCAATAATTGGAAGTGTTACTAACAATGAAAAGCACAATGCAGAACGTTCTTTGTAATTCTTAATTTTAATTTAATTTCAACTACTTATGTTAAATTATAGTGCTGTGGTAATTTAACATATACTTGGTAAAGCATTTGCGTCAAGGTCTAGGAAAAACACAGCAAAAAACCTAGACATGCCAAAAGTTAAAATTAAAATCAAAATTAAGATATATCATTATGCTTTTTGTTAATTATAAGATGCCAAAACCTATTTAAACGGAGATTTTCTTCTTGTCTATTAAAATTATTCGGGTGTTTATATATTTCAATAGCTTCACGTTGCAAACGAACATAATAATGGGTTTGTCTTGACAATATTTCCATATTGTCAAATTGAATGTCATGATTTAGATTATTCAGGGCATGGTCAGCCACAGCAGATCTCTCTGGTTGATCCTATCTACAAAATCTCATACGTTCTTTGCGTCTTGTATAAAAGCTACGTTTTGTGGTCCCGATGTATGCTTTTCCACATGAACAAGATGACTTATACACTCCGGAAGATGGCAAAGGGTTTGACACATCTTTGGGTGATCTTAAATGTTCTTTAATTTTTTTTATTTTTTTTTGTAGGTTTAAAAATAGTCCTAATGCCATATTTGATTAGCATTTTTTCAATTCTATTTGTAACATTAGCTATAAAAGGAAGAAAAGCAGTACCAACATTAAGAACTGGTTTTTCTTTAAGGTTACGCCTAGAAGGTGTAATAACATTAATAATATCTGTAAGTGAATATCCATTATCTTGTAAGTATTTTCTTAAATATTTATATTCATCATTCAAAAATTCAGGGCCACAAATTCGTTTTGCTCGATCTACTAAAGATTTAATTACACTAATTTTTGACGTGGATGGTGGTTGGATAATTTAAGAAGGTATCTATCAGTGTGTGTCGGCTTTCTGTAAACCTTAAAAGATAGTGAATTATTATTTTTAGATATTAATATGTCAAGAAATGGTAAATTTCCATTAGTTTCTTTTTCCATGGTAAACTGAATACTAGGATGTATACCATTTATAAAAACCAAAAACTCATGCAGTGCTTCTTCTCCATGTCTCCAATTAACAAATGTGTCATCTACATATCTATACTTATATATTCTGGTTTGTCATCTTTGAGGCAGTTTAACAATATTTAATTTTTATGACCTAGTTATTCTTGACTAAAATTTTATAGTTGGTTTTATACGTTTCTCAAACTGTTATATTAATAGCAGGCTTATGTTTATGTTTTAATTTTTCAAATTTGACAAAATTGTTTATTACATTTTTAACAATTTTTAACAAACATTACTACTGACGAAGATATCTGTGTTATCGAAACGTTTAGATTGTATAATTTAAAGTACACCATTAAAAAACCCCAAAAAAGATAAGTATTTTATTATGAATACTATAATGTTTACGGTACAGCACTATACCTGTTTTCGTACGTAATACGTCCCAAAAGTGCTTTACTAGACTCGCAGTCTTACAGGACTCACCTGCAGCTCGACCTTGTATTTGACTACTCGTCCAGTAATAGACCACTTGCGGAACTTGTTGCGTAAACTACTATTGTTTGTCTTCTCGCTTTTCTCACATTATAAGGTTGATTCAAATTTCATGGTAATTCGTTCACATTTTTACTATTGTGATGGTAAAAATATAATGCACAAGGTTTTTTAGGCGTTTTTCACATTAAATAATTATATAAAAAACACAACAATACATATGAGTTACGCAAGTCCATGTTATTGAAAGTTTCTCACATTATTATTTTGTGCATTACATTAAGGGCTTCAGTACTATTTAATGGATTTTTGAGATACAAATTGAGTATTGCTTTAGTTTTGTTGAACGGGACAATGTACAAATCATATATTATTTCTTATTTATGTCTAGCATCTACAACTTGTTCTCATGCTCTGAGTAAGTGACCAGAATTATATACAGTAATATGATTTAAACAATTTTTAGCCAAATTTGAGGTTTGTAAACGATCTGATCCTAATTTAAACAAATGTCTAAAAGAAGCAATACAGAATGCGTTACTCCTTCTTGAAAAAGGTAAGTATTCTCTACCGTGTATATACCTTGATACAGACGTAATGAATTAATAGGTTTACCGGAATACAACATTCCGTCAATGCAACCAATCAATGTTGAACATTGGACAATTAAAGGAGTGCCTCCTTTAGGATTTGACCATAAGTACATCAACATGGAGTTGTATAATTATCCATCGTCAATAATTAAGAATATTGTGTAAAATAACGATTGATTTACTTAAGCTTGAACTGCCAGTTTGAAATTTTTAGTTCCAACTTCGAGGAAAAAGAATTTACTCTTCAAATAGACGCTTTTAATCCTTCATTAATCGTCATAGCAAATTATGATTATTCAAACTTCACAGTTAATGGGGTTGATATCAGTAGCAAAGGGAACCTTAACTGTACTTATTGTAAGTATTCCTTCTCACTTCATTCTTACTAAATTTTGTAAACTTGTAACATCTAGGTATAACGTAATATTCATTTAATATTTTTCTGGGCTTCTAGTTAGATTTTTACTTTTATTTTAGTTACTTTTAAACATTGTACTTAATTTACCGGTATGATTATACCTTCGTGTTGTGCACTTTGTAGGACTCTCTTACACGCAGTCACCGCGATATGCTCTTTTCTTGTCAGTAGCATTTGGGCCCTATTTCACATACCTTGTTCTACTTTAATGCATTTTATTTTTATGGACATTTCTTCAAATAAATAAAGTGTGCTAAGGTAATTCCAACAACGTTGAGTGACTGGTTTAATTCACCGCAAATGATTCACCACAAAATCCAAGTCAAATACGCAACTTAATTTAACGATATTCAATTTAATATTTATTCATTTACGATAATTGTTATTTGATGGAAATTCCTCCATGTGTACAATTAACCGTTTGGAGAAACTTAAGCATGCAAGCTTTCTCGATTCAATTTCGTAACTTTACCGAAGATTACTATATAAACGTATAAAGATTGAGTAATTTATATTCAAATATGCAGTTGAAACCCAACGGAAAAGCGTTTATAGTTCCTAAAAACGACTGGTAGCTAAACCTAGAAAGAGTCGCAAATACCAGATATAATTTCCAATAAGCTTGTTTTTTCATTACAGTTATCTGTATCTCTTCGTAACATTTCCAGTTTTCTGTTATCTGCACATAAATGAACTAACACCTCTGTCTCTAGTCAAACATATTCAGTTCCTCTTATTCACATGCGTTTACCACCGTACTCATTTTCCGATTTTTATTCAATTGGTATACAAGGTACGAGGTGTGATAGAAAGCTAATGCGACTGATTCCTTATTTAGCAAAATTTTTATTTTTTTTTTCAAATAACAAAATTATCCCATTCAAAGTAGTTTCCTTTGTCAGCTATACGTCGGCGGAATCGTTGTTCTCAGTCTTGGTACCAGCCCTGGTAGTCTTCAACCGGTATGGTCTTTGGCTGTTACGTTACATTCTTTTGGATGTTCACTACAGTCCCAAAATAGTGCTCCTTTAAGACATTTTTTCTTCGGTTGGTAGTTTCCCTGAGCGAAGTTCACCTTTTCTCGATCCTCCAAAAATAATTTGTGCCAGCGAGAGGCTAGGACTCTTGATAAGGAATGTTCCCCATAGGCCTATTTATACCTATCAAAGGTCACACTCGGGAATTTACCAGGTTTAACACATAGCTTTGCTCCAAATTCCGCTGTTACGTTTCCAACAAAAACGCAACTTACTCATTGCGGTTTCAAGGATCACTTACTGCCTGAACAAAGTTAAAGCTCAGTCTGAGCAAGTGAAGGAGATGATCAAACATGTCTAGTAAACGAAAAAGACACGGAGTTACCAGATCGCTAGAAGTGGTGTCAGTCACATTACTTTTCTAACAAACTTAACGTGAGTTAATTAGTCTTATTTCTCAAACATTATCCTTCAGCGCTCTGCACTATGCCATCAATGCATGTATTGATAATATCAAGATAAACCTTGTCTCACTTATGTAAGAACTTCAAACCAATTTTCATTTTATATTCCAAACATCTTTGCTGTCGCTAACCCATACACATGTTTCTAATCAAACTTTTCTTCTAGAATCTATACCGTTGACCACTGCACACTATCTGGGTTCTTCTTAATACCCATGTTTTTTTTCTTACTATAATGTTAGTTCTAACACCTTCAATAGCATACACCGTACCCTTTCCTTTACTAATTTCAAATTGTTCTTCATTCCGTCCTTCTTTTGTGGTTGTTTGCCAATCTTCTGTATAATAAGTTGCTTGCTAACCATTAATTTTTAATTTTTTAGATGGAGCTGTATTGCAAGTAAATATAACTGCTCAAGTATCTGACAAAATAGAAATTACATCATTTCGGTTTGACATGGTTGACTTCGAATCTTTCGTATGTGAATATACAAGTGCTGACGCGGTGAAGGCACTAGCAACACAAGAATTTATTAACCACTATTCTAATGTTATTATACATAACGAACAAAAAATGTATCACGTATTATATGGTTCTGGGTTAAGAAATGTCACCAATTCAATATTTTCACTTTTTGAGTTTCAAGAACTCTTCCCGAAATAATTGCATTGTTGATATATAGTTGAAAAATTGTTATTTATGTATAGCTTTAGTGCTTCTAAAGCTACTCTTGAAAATTATTGTGCTTGAATAAAATTTAACTGAATGTAATTAATGTTATGAAGAAGGACTTGTAGGACTTTTGGGAGTAGAATTTTTGTAATACCTGCAAAGAAGCCCATTGACATTGTAGATCCATTGAATATACTGCTCTTGCAAGTGAGGGTAGTTTCCAAAGGAATAGGTAAGTAAGACAGCATGAACAAATTCCCATCGCGTTGCCGAAGTAAATTATACAACAGGATCGGTAAAATGTTCTTCAAGAACTTAAGTCGTTATTTCTGGGCCAATCTTCCTTGGTAATTTTACTTCCAGCTGTGAAATTTACAACCATGCTCGTTGGTGTGTTAACAATTCCTAACGTACCAGAACAATTATGTTTTGGGATCAAATTGTAAACACTGATTAGTATTGCTTACGACTACCGGAATTGCCAATAACCGTTCAATTATGACTCGCTGTTTAATACACCTCAACATTAAACTTCCGTACTGAACTTCTTCGACTGAGCAAATATATTAATTAGTTTTTGGTGGCTTTTCCTCAAGCGTTACATCATAACTGGTTTGCATAACCCTGATGAAACACCAAATAGAACCTGGACTAGTTAAATAGCATTATTATTACCTTTTCCCTTTTTCTAAACAAGCAGCAGATGTGTGATTTTAAATAAAATTTAAGATATCCAATGCTATTAACAAGAAATGTATACATTACATACGCCATTCCCTGATGAGTAGGCATTGTGCTTCTTATGTTTACTTCCCATAAACCATTTTTTTCCATATGTTTCAAATTCATTCAGCTTTGGCTTCTGCGAGATTCATGTATTAATCCTGACACTCCATTCAGTCTTAAAGTCGTTATCTTTACTTCGTTAGCCCTGTTTTGTACGACATTAAACCACTACTTTTGTGGTTTACCATGGTCAGTCTTGCCCCTAACTTTACCTGCATATCTTCCTCATCAGACGTTACCCGATTATCAATGCAAGCAAATCAACGCAACGTAGTTTTTCTGTGCGTCTTTTCCATACGGTTCTCATTCACTCTCCAATCATTCCTTACCCTCCATTCTTGTTTTACCTCATGCACTCCGCGAGAATCGCATGTCCACAGCAGTTACCCTTCTTTTGTATTTTCTCTGACAAGCCCAATTGTATATTCAATATTATATATATATATATATATATATATATATATATATATATATATATATATATATATATATATATATATATATATATATATAAACCTACCTCCTTGTTCGACAAATTTTGTAATGTAGGATAAATACGTTACCAGCTTTTTATTGTTCACGATTAAACACTGCCGCTTCCGTTTTGTCCATGTTTACCTTTACATCTATATGTTAGCAAACTTCATCAAGCTTCTTCAGCATTGTTTGCAGCTCCCTCGCATTATTGATTATTAAAATTTGTATCACCAGCACCTACGAAATCTGCTATATGCACGTCATTAATGATTATGCTTATGGTTGTGGTTACAAATGTATTTATGTGGTTATAAAGATTGACTATAGGTTGTGCTACTGTTGAATTACAGCTGTAGGATGTATGTTGCCTATCTGCATGGAAAAAAAATTATATACCTATTTACTTATTCCAATTGCTACAATAGTAATTATAATTTATTCTTGCAAGGCTAATTGTATCACAATAAAGTATTGGAAACCGCGATAACTAGAGCCCCGGTGTCTTCTCTTTGGCTTTCTGGCTTCCAAATTTTGAACTTCACGCTACGAATGGCTTAGATGTCGACTAAAAATAACGGCTTAATGCACGTGTTGAGTTCCGTCGTTTACACATTAATTATTAATTATTACATAAATTACTGGTGGTGTGAACTCAGACAAAGTGATTTATACACAAAAAACGGTACAATTATCAAATAAATGGTAAGTTAAAATTTCATGTGCGGTAACTGTAAATTTTAATGAATGGAACCTTAAAGATTATCAGTAAAATTAATCGTGGTAAAGATCGGGGCGAATACAGGACTAGCTCTGAGTAATTGGAGTTGCTAATTAATTACATATAGAGAACGTCAAATGCAATTCAATTGCACGTAGAAATGTGCTCTTAAATACTGTTATCAATAGAACTTTTAATGAAGTTAAATTGAATGAAATCTAACTGAAAGTTTTAGGATTTTGAATGGAATTTTTGGACAGGGTGGGTGTTTTGGTCTTGGGGTTGTATTGGGTGGTAGTGAATGAAGGAAGAAGAATAAACATTTCTAATGATTGGACAGGGGCGGCTCCAGTGGACAAAAATGTTTTAATTTACTTAAAATGAGTGTGAATGATGAGAACGCGGGGGGGGGAAATGTATAGTAAATTTATTTCTACAGGAAAAGCGAGATCACCAGGTAGTCTTCCAATGGATTGAAAGGACAGAAACTACAAACTTACATCTTCACATATTTCAAGAACTAATTTGATCAAAGATTTAGATGTATACTTTGATAGTAGCTTTACTTTTTCTTAACATATCAATGAGTTGTCTCGGTCAGCAATTGGTATGCTTGATTTTATTTTACGTAACTGTAAAACATTTTCAAACATAGGTGCTCTTGTGATACTTTATCTTGCACTTGTATGTAGCAAATTAGACTACTGCAGTTTAATTTGGTATACTACCCATAAGTATGAGATACATGTCTTTAACTGGTACAGAGGCGATTTTTAAACTTTTTGACGTTTAAGACTGGGTGCCGGAAAGTTCACCGGAAACAATTCACCGAATACAATTCACCGAAAACAATTCACCGAATAACAATTCCCCGAACGAACAATTCACCGAAAGACTATTAACCGAAATAAGCTACATGATTATGTAAGTTGTTCCTCTTTATGATGTTATAATCTGCTGTTACCGAGCGAGCCCGACATTTCGGTTTCTGGTATTGTTCACAGCACCAATATATACGCGTTTCAACTTTTTTGTCTTGAAAATATACATGGCCATCAAGCACATATTTACGTTTTCCTTTTTTACTAATAATCAACTGAACATCCATTTCAACGTTCACTGTAGCATAAGTAGTTTTGAAATAAAACTTGCCAAAAGAAACACTGCATTTATACCTTTAATGATCGTCAAGATAAGTGGCGGTAATTAGCAATTATTGAACATTGCCTAATTTATTTATTACGATTTATTTTACTTTAAATGTGCGTACAAGTGTAAGGAGATAATAGAAATCAATTAGGCAAATTGAAATGAATAATATTTCTGTTTAATGAGAGTTGAAGGCAACCAACCTCCGCACATAGTCGCCGAAATTCAAAAAACAACCATATTTTCAACCGCAAAATAATATTAAATGTATTTGTAATGCAACAAAATAATGACAGGCTGCATTTCTGACGCCTGAATAAAACGTTCGACAAAATGGTTTTCGGTGAATTGTATTTCGATGAATTGTTAATTCGTTTAATTGTGTTTCGGTGAATTGTTTTCGGTGAACTTACCTAAACCCATTAAAACTGATGGGGCCTATCCCGAAAGAGGATGTTGTCATATTCAATTATTGAACAAGTTTGACTTTTGCTTTCTTGAATTTAGAAGAGGTACAACAAGTTTAAGTTTTCTTCATAATCTTATCCATAACAAAATTGTTTCACCTGAAATGTTATCTTTAATTAATGTCTCAGTTCCTTCACATAATACTGGATACAGAACAGAATTTCCCTATACGATACCACATACAAATGTATTGCACATGTCTCCAATTATCAATGCATGTAGAACTTGTAACAAACAAAGTGTACTTATTGATATTAATTTGCATCACTGTATACTACAAAAAATATAAAATCGAGTTAGTAGTTAATTTAAATACCACATGTATTCAGTATATTTTGTAATGAGATGTTTCTTTCTTCATTATTTATCTTTGTACACTGCTTAAGTTATGTTTCTCATATTTCTCCTATAATTAGAATTAATTATTCTGTTGGATGATACATGCTATCCATTTATTTAAAGGATCGTCGAAGACGGACGGAACTCTGGATATCTTGTATGTCTGTGGGTTAGATGATTATTAGACAGAACGTGTTTTAAGATAGCAATTCCACTGGCTGACGTAATCAATAACGTAAGTAATCAAAACCATACGAGTATTGATTAGGGTTCCGGTTCTCGAAGAGGTCAAGGTCACTCGCACTCTGGTGGTGAGAAATGAAAGTTTTGGAGATCTTTCAAAGTCAAACTTTTGGCGGGAAATTGAAATGTTTTGAGCGCGTCAAAGTCTAAATGTCAAGGTTAGAATTTAAAACTGAAAATATAAATTGCAAGGTCATCATGATCATATTACATTTCTTAGAAATCTAAAAAATAGCTTTCAATGTCAAAGATTGTTGACCTGAGTAAGTTTAATATTACATTTCTTAGAAATATAGAAATAGAATCAGTTCGTGGAAACAAGAAGTAGTTTTCAAGGTCAAAAGGGATTATTGACCCCACAGGTGTATCATGTTATATTTTCCAGAACATGAAGTGACTAAATTGAGTCAAGGTCAACAGTAATAGGTCAATAAACTAGAAGTAGGGCAAGGTGGGTACTTAAGAAGTTTAAACATGTTGTGATAGGTGCTCAAGGACACATTTCTCTTGTCTAAACTGCAGCGAGCTGTGTTTGTTGAGATCAGTTAGTTAGCAACGTGTAGTTGTTAAACATGGAATTAGCAGGGTTAAACCAAAGCACCTATTGCAAACCCTTTAAAAATGTGTGTGACTTCGAGATATCGAGAAAGTATAAAGTGATTAATGTGACAGTAATTAATACTAAGTACGGTAAACGTATAGTAATAGAAACAAACGTCTTTAAATGTGTATTACCTCAACTCTTTTCTGGGTATTTCAAAGAAGAAACGCGAATTGAAGAATTTAAAACCCTACTAAACACAAAGGACATGTTCGTAAGCTGTTTGGGTGCAGCTGGGAAAACAACAAACAACATCTTGTTTTTAACAGTAGTACCCCATCTATATGCAAATTACGCGTGCTCTAACTAGAATTATTTCTTAAAATGTGTTTAGTCATAGTGAAATTGCGAGCAAGTAAGGTCGTTATAATGCAAGCAGCAATAAAAACATTTCTGGAACGATCCAAATTAAAAAGTTCACCGTTATATATGGATACCTCACGTCGTTGTAGTAACAATATAAATAATAATTTAACATTTTGTTGTGGGTGTTGTCAAAATAGTGTAGTAGTAGTAAAATAAAAATGAAGAAGAACAAGATAAAGGTTATTCTTCTCCTAACATAGACTGGTCATCATCATCACTTAAATATAAGGATTAAGTGCATAAACAAGCAGCTAACGAATACTTAATCGATTGTATTTATTATAAACTATCGAACCATACTCATCATGCAAAACATATGAAAATTGGATACAGTACACACCTCAATTGTGCATCATTAGTGCGTATGGGGTGTGGCAACTGTGATCAAAGCAATAATGTAGTGTTGGATATGAAGGAATGGAGTGAGCTTCTAAGACGGCATTCATATGTAGAACTACAACTTTTTCTATCCCAAGAAATTGAGAACGAAATGTAATGGTCAAATGAAAACGAAGAAGAAGATATAATCTATGATCAACATTATGAATCTCTATCTAGTAATCTTGGTATGTATTACAATTGGGAATAGATTAAAGGATATGACAGAATTTTGAAAGCTGCTATTACAGAAAACTGACACTGCTTTTCTTGCACATTCAATGTCCATAATGTAGAACTATTCAATTTAAAGGATATAATAAGCTATAGATTGAAATTTCTTGAATCTTACAATCTGATGTGCTTCTATGAAATGTTCATACAACAAGATATTGACCACCGTCGTTTTCGTGAGAAAGAATTTAATGGTAGTGACGATGACATTAGAAACACATTGAAGATGTTATAAATGCTAAGTATAATATTAATTCACATAACGCTGAATGCTTAATAGAAATATTGTATTATCGTCCTGCTTATCTAATGCATAGCATTTACTAAATAAAGAAATATTAATAACAATGATTTGTTTTTGTGATCTTAATTTAGGTATAAATACCCTGCTTTATCGGTCTAGTTAAACAATATTAGGTAAGAAACGAAAGAGTGCAGGTGGTGGTTTAGTGAATATTCTAATCAATAGACTTCCGTTTGAATTGCATTTACCCGGTTACCAGTATTGTGGTCCCGGTACAAAATTAGAGAAACGTCTCGCACGCGGTGACCTTTGTGTTCAATTAGATGCTCACTGCAAACTTCATCATGTCAGTTACAGAGATTACCGAGATTTAGAAAGTAGACATAAATCAGACAAAATTTTACAAAAAAAAACTTGGGAACGCTTTAAATCGTCAGACGCAACGTTAACTGAACGAGCTGCAGCTTTAGTAGTCATTACCACCATGAAATCCGAGAGAAAATTAGGAATGGGGTATAAACGTCGATGTAATCTGAAGAAGAAGAAGAATAAACGCAATGGTGGAAATTTATTGCGTTTAAGAAAAACAATAGCTAAAAAAATTAGACCTACCGGACATTTCACAGACACAATAAAGTCAGCCTTTTTACCGGAAAAACTTGTGGTAAAGAGTTTAGGAGAAAAGAAAAACATTAAACATTAAAGTTCCTAGAATAATTCCCATACCTAAACAAGGAGAGTGTTTCCATTTCTTACTCCGTTATTCGCTGGATTATCAGCAATCGGTGCATTAGCTGGTAGTGTATCAGGAATTGCTAAATCAGTCATAATCGTATGATGGAATCGGTCGCTCAAGACTCTGTGAATAAGGAAGGCGGTGCATTTTATCTAAAACCATACAAATCTGGTGGTGGTGCGTTATACTTAAAATCGTTTCCAAAAAACTGAATAGGTTACCCGAAAGACCGTTAACAGATATTGATTTACAGAAACACACCGAAAATGTACTCTCCTTGAGGGATGTTGTTATGAAAGATAACATGCCTAAATTATCATGGAAAAATGAATCTGGAATTACTAACCTAGATAGCCAAAGCGGACCAGGTACGCATTTGGTTTTCTACAAAAAGCGTGATAAAAAAGTGTGGTATTACGATACCACTCGAAATGATTAACTAATTTCGGGGATGTAAAATTTAGAATAATTACAATCAAGATCAAGAATTTGGTACAATTATTTTCGGACACCTATGTCTGCAATTTTATATAAGTAATCAATACAACATCAAATTTTCTATTATGTCAATAACATTCAGTTCAGAAGGGTTGATAGCACAGCTAGCTGTAACTTCTATCCACCGATAGAGCTAGATTTGGGGAAGAAATGCGTTATTGGATTGGTTGGATTTTAAGGTTGCCACAACATTAGAAATATTATACAGGAAACGATAGACTTTATTTTAGAACAAATCCATCTCATTTGCAAGTGATTAATATTCCACACCGTGAACATGAGTTAGATGAAATTAAAGATTATTTAAAGTCTAAGATACCCGCAAAAAAGTTTAGCATTAGAACAAACAACAGCTAACTTAAATGTGAAATAAACAATTCATTTGAGACCTAGTTTACTAAAGCAAACAACATTGTCCGCATGCTAGGGTTTGAGTTTAAAATATTAGAACCAAATATTTTACACTCGTCTGCGTTAGACATCCAAATACTTACACACACTAATCTACACGTAGGGTGCAACATTATAAAAGGATCTTATCGAAACTTATAAGCCTCTAATAGGACCTCTAACTGAAATAGTAAATAAAATCGATACAGACAAAAAAAACCTGAAAAGGAGCCCATTGACGTTAAACCCAAAAAATCACCCCTATTCATATTTCCAAGAAAGCAAGCTACTACCCCACTAGCCCGCTAGCTCAAGTTTAACCTACTCCAAGCTTCACTCCATTAGGTGATCCAAGAAATGTGCTACTAACCCGCTAGCTCAGCATCTGTCTTTTCAAGCAAATCCTTCTCTAGGTCTTCGTACTCCATCTTGTTAGATACACCTGTTGTGGTAGAGATTAATACTGAGAAAGAAGAAGAACCTCTTAGTGTCACAGACGATTATACTACCCGCAATGAACCCATATTAGGAGAATTTTTCGAGCACTACCATGAATACCTAGTGTATACGTTGAACGTATTATCAGTGATCCTGAAGGTGCTATTAATCATACTTATGGAGTCCACTATGATACCAAAACTGACAAATGGTCAATTGGTAATAATCCCGTTACAATTAAGGGAAACTATTTGATTATTAAAGGTTTCACGTATAAAGGGAGTTCAGGTTAATATGATCTGCTTATTATGAATGAACCCAATTTAAATCTAGTAAATTCAAAAGATAGAAAAGATTATAGAAGTACGTTAAAAGCTACTAATGTTGCAAAGCGAGATTATGATGTAAGTGGGTAAAATCGAGGAAGTCGCAGCAAAAGGTATACACAAATAATCAATCCCCTTGATAACATCATCGTCGCCCACAACCAAGGGAAGCAGAGCTATGTTTTTCTAAGGAAATAACAAACAGGCCAATTGAATACACATATTGCAATGATGTACATGAAATAGTTCGTGATCTAGAAGCATTGTTCGCAGAAAAATTTGGCGAGAAACACAGGTGTAAATGACATGTCAATTGTAGAAGAACTATATGAGGATGTATACATTCAAAAACTAAACAACCGTTTTTTAAACAGTATAAATGAGAAATAATTGATGTCGACATATAACTAAAATGACCCTTGACAAAATTGGACGTTTACATATCCAGTATCAATTCAAGAAATTAACCCCTCAGTTCAAAATGATTGATGATAATCAACTTGATATCGAGAATAGGAGACTCAGCATTGTTGCCAGTCCCATAGATCCACAAGATGTTATCACTAAGCAATACTATTAACCAGAAAGGTTGAATCTGGATGGAATCCGTGTGACATAGTTGGCGGACCCGGAAGATGTTAATACTATAAGTAAAGGATATCTTTGTTTTTGTCTACAAGCAGTTCAGAAAGATTTTAAAGGAGCAAAAACTATGTCAACTTAAAGAAATTGAGGATAAATTAGTACCATGTCCAAATTAAAACTCGTCAACGAATTGCACAAACCTGCACGAAAAAATTTTAAACGAAGGCGAACAGTAATTAATGCTTTTAATGACCTTTGGTAAGCAGATTTAGCTGAATTTAACACATATGTCAAACAAAATAAGGGCTATAAGTATATATTAGTGATTATCGACTGTTTTTCGAAATACTTGTGGACTAAAGGATTAAACACGAAAACAGGCCGAGAAGTTATCAAGGTCATGCAAACAATCTTCGAACAAGGTCGGAACCCTAAAAATTAGCAGACAGATGCAGGAAAATAGTTCTACAATGAACATTTAACTAAACTAAGGCGCGTCAATCATTACTCGACTTATAGCACAAAAAAGGTAGCAATTGTGGAACGTGTTTTCAGAACCATAAAGTGTGCTCTATTTAAGACGTTTAACCTACAAGGTAAATATAAATCGATTGATACAATTGATACCATAACCATGTATTATAACAATCGTATGTTTTGATGGCCTTTGGCACTTACATGTCGGAACATATGAAAGTAAAGCTTGTGATGGGACGGTTTTATGAAGATGAATTACAGAAAAATAAGTATGCTGATGTGTATCTAATAGAAAAACTGCTTCTCTCCAAGAATAATAAGTTATTCGTAAAGTGGTGGGGATGGCATGAAAGATCATTGGTGTATGACTAGACATTTAACTTATAATTTTCGAAATAAAATTACTTATATAGCTATAGGAATAGTTCGTATCAAAGGATGTAGCTCTTAGATGAAATAAAACACAGAAATAATTGTATTCTATTTTAGTTCACTAAATATTACATAAAAATGTTTTGACTTTTAGAGTGTGTTGTAACATAATTCACATACACCGCAGTTCATTATACCACTTTCGCTTGTTATCACTTTGGTTAAGTTTAAAAGATTTACATGTATATAATCTTAACATTTTATTTCAACATTCAGCGTTACTTATTCACGCAGATAGTGATAATTATTTTAAAAAATGGCATCAAGAAGCAAACACACCAAACTTAGATTAAAATAAAGCAAACTACAGCACCTATTAGTGCAGCCACGAAACAGCGGAATACTCCCACCAGTGGTGGATGAAATTCCCATCATATCAATCAGGGATAGTGGTGTTGAGGATGATCTATCCCGATATTTTAAAAAGTAAGGGTACGTTACTTAACCCATAGTTCTTATTCATTGATTTGTTTATTGATAAATTCCATTAATCATTCCATCATATTTTTTTCGCATTACGCCTGCAACGACTGTAGTAGCGACCCGCACCACTGCAATATGGGT
Organism: Vesta saturnalis; assembly: GCA_036346205.1. Taxonomy (NCBI): domain Eukaryota; kingdom Metazoa; phylum Arthropoda; class Insecta; order Coleoptera; family Lampyridae; genus Vesta; species Vesta saturnalis. The sequence goes on along the minus strand of JARFJB010000552.1, from coordinate 184,230 downwards.
GGAAGAATTTTGCGCTAATTGCACCACCACCACCGGATGAGGCTGAAACCCTCAAACAAAATCATTCGCAGGATCCCACTACCATGGGGAAATTTAAAAAAATAAGTGAGAGGAGGTTGCGCCAAATTTTAGATCGATACATTCAGAGTGAAGTGTTGGAAGTGTCCCGTGTGGAGCGGCTAACTGCCGAATAAGCGCAAGCCTCACCATTTTAGATAAAATAAGATACAGTATAACTAATGCGGAAAACGTATTACATACAGACATTGCATAATTTAGATGTGTAGGGTGTATTGGTTTAATTTTAGTATGTAAAATTAGTGTGTATTGTGTAGTTCAGTAAATTTTGTTCGTTTTTTTGGATGTGTGAACATTTTTAAATTAATATAATTTAGTAAGGGGTTTTTGAATGATTTGTTTAATATTGTATTTTAGTATAATCTATTGCATAGTTATATCTTTTTATGTTGTAACAATTAAATGTTACATTTTTTTATATTTTTATTATTTATCGTGAAATATTCTCATCCACAAAAAAATTTACTGCATCTCAAAAAATGAAACAAAAATTAATGAATTCATGCAATACAATGCAGTAGTTTTATTCAAGGTTAAAAGTGGAAAAAGTTAAGTTAAGGAAATAATTTATACAATACTAAAGTAAGCGTTAAATAAAAAAAATGTTCATGAAGTTTTTAGTTTTTAGTTTAACTAAATATTTAATTTAATGCAAAGAATAATAAAACAGATTTAAAGTATGTTATAGCAAGTTCAATGTTTTCATTTTATTTATAATTAGGCAAGCTTTTTAATTATTACAACAATAAAAAAATTAGGTTTAACAATTGTGTTGATGTTAGTTAGTCCATCTACGTGTAAAGTTAGAAAAATATCAAGCATGTAGCAATTACTGAAAGCTACCCTGAACAAAATATGATGTAGGTACCTACTAAATAAAAAGTATCATGTATAAGAGACAGAGAGAGAGAGAGAGAGAGAGAGAGAGAGGGAGAGTTTTCTTAGATGACTTTGTTTATTGCAATTGAAATTATATAAAAGTCTAACGTTTCATTTTATTGCGTAGTAATAATAATACATGTAGAAATTGCATTTATTGATATGGAAAGTATGTAAATGTGAAGATTTAATTTTGTAAATAAAACGAATTTCTGCATGTTGCATTACAAAAATCCAAATGTAATTTACATTAATATTAAATTAAATTTGAAACTTTTAAGCAAGTGTATTTTTTAATTTGAGTTACTTTTTCATTATTAAAAGTGATAAACAATGCAAGTGCATTCGCTGATACGCGCCGTGTTATTCATTATTAAAAGCTAAAGAATTAATTCATATGCATATTATATAATATATATATATATATATATATATATATATATATATATATATATATATATATATATATATATATACAGTGTGTCCGAGATTCAGCATGCATGTATTGCTATATTCGTTAATACTGAAGATAGAATGTCGGTTAAATGGGGAAAGTTTTAGAGAATTTTATGACTATCATCATGGTAAAGTCAGATTTGAAGTAACTTTTTTTGTTTTTGAAATAATTGAAGAAAACAAAAATTGTGCATTTTCTACTACCCCCTGTACCTCTTTTATTTGAAGTCTGACAACATTTTGATTTGTACATTATGACACTTTTAAAAGACAATTTTAAAAAAAGTACCAAAATTTATCTACAGTCATTTGTTTTTGAAATACATACACTAACTATTGTTTTTCATATGGACGCCATCTTGGATTTTTAGATTATCGAATAGTATCACATGTTACGAGAATTTACTTCCAACTATCAAAAATTTAAACCGTTGCTAATGTATCTGTTTTTACTTACAAAATTTAATACATTTCTAACTTTTGTTTTTGGACGCTATTTGGATTTTTACATTATCGAATAGTGGATTTTAACACCTCTTCAACAATGTATTACATGATATGAAAATTTACTTTCAGCAACCAAACATTTAAACAAAATAAAATATGAGGCCATGGATAATAATTGCAATGACTGACAAGAAGATGACATAATTTATTTTTTCACGTAAATTATTCGCAATCTGTGTTAAGTACTTGGAAAAATAATTGTTCTTGTTGGCATTGTTAGTGTTTATTATTGTTGTTATTCTATGATTCGTTTGTGTTGTTTTTATTGTTTGTTCCTGTTGTTATTATTGTTAATATTTATTCCTGTTTTGTATCTTGGTGCAAGATTTTTTGAAGTATGGCGTTAAGATATTCCAATGAAGAGAAGCTAGATATGCTTGAAATCTATTTCAAAGCAAATAGAAATGCAGATAATGCAATAAGAGATTATGAAGAAATATTTCCCGATCGAGTTCAACCGAATAAAAGACATTTCAGGACTTTAGTGATGGATTTATTATCATATGGCAGTTTTGAGAAGGAAAGACCTAACAAGTATGTTAAAGATAATGAAGGTAATAATAATGCTGTTCTAAATTTTGTTGGTGAAAACGAAGCATCTTCGGTTAGAAAAATGGCCGATGTATTACACATTCCGAAATCCTCCGTCCATGACATTTTAAAAAAAAAATAAATTTCATCCATTCAAACCATTTATTACATAAGCGTTACGAGAAGGTGATTTTGAGAGACGAATGGCATCTTCACGGTGGTACATTCAAAAATCTGGGGAAGATCCTCAATTCTCGTCCAACGTTTTATGGACGGATGAAACCAGATTTACAAATTGCGGAATTTTTAATAGGCACAATACGCACTTCTGGAATGTGGAAAATCCCCATAAAGTTTGTGAAAGGAGGTGACAAGACATGTCGTAACGCGACAGTTCGTAACCCCACAAATGGTAACGGACAATTCGGAACGCCGTCAATTCGTAACGGCGACACTTCGTAACATCGACAGTTCGTAACTACAACTATTCGTAACGGTATAATCCGTAACGCCAAGATTGAATGATTTTGTTTATTTTTGTTAACGTGGAAATCAATTTATAGTTGCAATTGAAATTACGGTTATCAATTTAACGGACCAACATCAGGATAAACATTTTTAACTCATTTCATATTTTGTGGAAAAATAAATTTTGAAAATTGTATCTTAAAATAAATATAATCTACCTGTAACAGGAAATATAATTAAAGTTTGTCCCTTTTAATGTTCTTTAAATTGCCATATACGTAGATAAAGTAATAATAATGTAATTAGTGAATTCTTTAACCGATGACAATCTTTAGAAATTCCCAACTTTCTAAGTAAACATTCTGTAAATGAGAGTATGGAATTAGGGATTACCAATTATTATAATAAGCCTTCTGATTGGTTATAGCTAATAAGAGGAATGTTTTCAAACATATAAATTGAGGAACATTAATGATCTTCTAACTAGTGTCTAGAGTTTTTGAATAATAATTGTAAGAAGTTTAATATGGCAAATGAACTTACGTATGGTCTTAGTTCGCGTGTAAAACGTACTCTTATATACCAAAATTTCGAGTTGGTTTAAAATCGGGTAACCGATTCTGGAATTGTGCATTGGAAGTGTCGGAATAGTTATAATTACAAGTGCAAAGCAATTGTGCATACGAAAGGTGACGATATCATAAAATGTAACGAAGAACATTCACATATTGTACAACCTTTCGCAGCAGATGCAAGAAAGATGGTAAATGTGATGAAAGCAAATATGAAAAATCCTGGAGCAACACCTAAAATTGTATATAGTACAAAACTTCTTGAAACAAATGAGAGCGTTAAATTACTACTTCCAAAAAAGACTTCAATTTCAAGAACACTTCAGCGTGCCAAACAGAGAGAAGCAGATGTTGTACCTGCTACTCCCAACAACATGAATTTTGTACTTCCTGAAAAATACAACAACTTGCTATTACATGACAGTGGATCTGATGATCCTAATAGAATGTTAATATTTGGACATGGACATTGGTTAGTCGATGGATCTTTCAAAGTTGTACCTGAAATATTTTTCCAACTTTATACTATCCACGTTCAACTTGATGGTATAGCATTTCCTTGTGTTTTTGCGTTACTGTGAAATAAGACTGAAGAAACTTATCGAAGATTGTTACGTAAATCCTGGTTCTTGCCTGCTTGATTTTGAAAAGGCCGCGATCAATGCTTTTCAAGCTGAATTTCCTGGAATTGAAACAAAAGGATGTTTTTTGCATTTAAATCAATCAGTGATCCGAAAGCTAGGGGAAATTGGTTTAAAACGTGAATTTAATTCTAACGTACAAAATTTTGCAATATGCGTTAAGATGCTAACTTCAATATCATTACTCCCTATAGAAGAGACAACTGATGCATATTTACAAGTCGCAGGAATGTTTTCTGAATTTGATGACAGAACTGAAGAGTTTTTGCAGCACTTTGAAAATACGTATATTGGAGGTCGTGAATTGAGAAATGGCCGTAGGCGAGATCCAGCATTTCCTCCAAACATATGGAATCATCGTCAAAATGCAGCAGATGGTTTGGCCAGGACTACCAACAGCGTAGAAGGCTTTCACAATTAACTTCAATCTTCATTTCAATGTGCCCATCCCACAATGTGGAAATTTCTTGATGGACTTTTTGCAGAAGTTACTTTACAGCACACAATTTGCAATATGAAAGTGGTCAAAGAATGCTGCAACGTTTGATATATAAACAAATAAAAGAGCGCATAGTTAGAGTCGTCCAAGATTATGATGTTGAACGGCGATTGACATTTCTAAGAAATATAGCGCACATGTTTTAATTTTTACATTAAATAAATATAACTACTTTTAAAATTGTATGCTTGCTTATACTTATCGATGTTAGAAATGTAAATTGTATTATTTATTATAATAAATACATTATTATTGAAGTGGTTTTAATTTTTTGCATTATTATTCAGACTTAGTTTTATTACTTTAAAGTGATAATTCAGGATACAAATTTTTAAAAAAACATAAATATTCTTTAGTTGGCATATTAACAAAAGTATATGCTAAATATGTGTGAAATATGTTTAAAAAAAGTGGTCTTGAAAAAAATACCTATTTTTAGTGTAGGAAAGTATACAAAGTATGTAAAATGCGTTTTTGTAAATGTTGGCGTTACGAATTATACCGTTACGAATAGTTGTGGTTACTAACTGTCGATGTTACGAAGTGTCGCCGTTACGAATTATCGGCGTTACGAATTGTCCGTTACCATTTGTGGGGTTACCAACTGTCGCGTTACGATATGTCATGGATCCGTGAAAGGAGATTTCAAACCAGATTTGGTTTCAATGTATGGTGCGGAATTATAGGTATAAATAAAATTTTCTTAAAAAGTTTATTTTAAATGTAACATTTTAGGAAATAACTTGATTGGACCGTTTATTTTCAATTACAATTTAAACGGAGTCCGATACTTAGAGATGTTGCAAGAACAAATCATACCCGCTCTGAGAAACATCAATCCAAATTTAGAAAATATTTGGTTTATGCAAGACGGCTGTCCAGCACACAATTCAGCAGACGTTAAACAATATTTGCAAAGAGTATTTAATAATAAATTAATTTCCAATAATCGGGACATTTTATGGTCTGCCAGGTTGCCTGACTTGAACCCACTAGATTTTTATTTATGGAGTCATACAAAAAACGAGGTGTACTATTTCGACACTCCAGAAAATCTTGACATTTTAGAAAATAGAGTAAGACATGTACTAAATTCTGTAAATAGAAATACGTTAGTTAGGGTTACACATTCAGTGTTAAATCGTAAAAAATGTGTGGAGTGTAGAGGGGGACATATCGAGCATGTTTTATGATAGTTACTGTTATCGGTTTTGTTTTTATTTTAGTTATTAGAAATTACAATAACTAGGAATCTAATTGTATAAATTTTTCATTTATTAATCCATGCCTTCTCAAGGCCTACTATTTCAATTTCATATTTTTTAAATTTTTGATAGTTGGAAGTAAATTCTCGTATCATGTGATGCATCGCTGAAAAGGTGATAAAAAATACTATTCGATTATGTAAAAATTCAAAATGTCGTCCATATGAAAAACAATAGTTAGTGTATGTATTTCAAAAACAAATGACTAGATAAATTTTAGTACTTTTTTTAAAATTGTCTTTTAAAAGTGTCATAATAATGTACAAATCAAAATGTTGTCAGACTTCAAATAAAAGAGCTGCAGGGGGTAGTAGAAAATGCACAATTTTTGTTTTCTCCAATTATTTTAAACACAAAAAAGTTACTTCAAATATGACTTTACCATTATGATAGCCATAAAATTCTCTAAAACTTTCCCCATTTAACCGACATTCTATCTTCAATATTAACGAATATAGCAATACATGCATGCTGAATCTCGGACACACTGTGTATATATATATATATATATATATATATATATATATATATATATATATATATATATATATTATTATATAATATGCATATGAATTAATTCTTTAGCTTTTAATAATGAATAACACGGCGCGTATCAGCGAATGCACTTGCATTGTTTATCACTTTTAATAATGAAAAAGTAACTAAATAAAAAATACACTTGCTTAAAAGTTTCAAATTTAATTTAATATTAATGTAAATTACATTTGGATTTTTGTAATGCAACATGCAGAAATTCGTTTTATTTACAAAATTAAATCTTCACATTTACATACTTTCCATATCAATAAATGCAATATATATATATATATATATATATATATATATATATATATATATATATTGTAACGGTACTTTTGCATAATAATATAAAATTAAAAAATGCCGCTAAAACAGTGTTTAAATTTTAATAAATTCAAGGTAAGGTGAAATAAAATTAAAGCAGTTCTGATAAGAACAAGGATATCAGCCTTGACATTGCCAATAATATACACATAATTTTGGATTTCTAAAATTTTTTAATTAATCAAGCATTAATATATAATTAATAGGGACGATTTTGTTTAAGAACAAAGCAATAATGTCAAGTAAGTAAATATTTTTTGAAAATATGTAAGACTATGCGAATTCTTGATATTTCAGATTATTATGCCATGCGAACGCAAATTTAATTAAAAGTTATTGTATTCATAAATTCAATCTCTAAAAAAAACCCAATCGACAATTGATAAGTAAGACTGAAAAGTAAGCCAGGCGTTTAATTGGTAATTTTTAACATTTTTTAGGGTTTTTTTTATATGAAGGAACATTCATGAAACAAATGAATTTGTCTTCAGAACGAACTGGCAGTAGTACTGCAACAAGTTCCATTAACGGTCCAACTTGGCCACATATAAAAAAAAAACAAGGGTTGTTTATCATCTTAAGAGTCCTAAAAAATAAATAAAAAGGATAAAAACAAGGAGCTGCCTATGTAAGGTCAGATATTTAATTTCATCACCATCATACATACACGATTTACATATAAAATTATCAATACCGACCACTGTGAGAGATCTCCGGTTACACTCACATAACCATCTCGTCATATCTCACTCATGCATTTTTTACCTACATTTGTACTTAATGTTGATATGTAGTTTGTAATAGTTTCATTTAACTATTAAATCACTTAGCCACCTTCATAGTTTTCATTTATTAGTGGTTCATATTATTATTGTCACGAATAAGGCTAATTACAACATACACCCATTACATCTTGCTAAAGCCTTGGCGCCCTTCACAATTCTCATGTTCTCCGATGTAAAGCCGAGCGAATGGGGTATCAGTCCAACTTAAAGACCTTCTACTGTGGAATTCTACGATTCCATGGCAACTAGTAATTACATTCGAATACTATTCTGGTCTACCCTCTGAGTCGCAACTAAAATAAAGTAGGATCGTGACAACTTCTACACATGTTGGTGAGCCAAGAGTAACGACTGCATGTAATGAATACCTGCTTTTAGAAAGGTTAGATCGTTCCTTTTTTTTTGTTTTATCTATTATTACATGAACGCTAATTGAATATTGTTAAAGTACACCTGCTAAAATTAACGTAATCAATTATTAAGATAAAGTGATACCTTAACCTATGTTTACTACCTGTTATCAATATATCCTTATTGCTGTAATTAGTAATCTTTCACTTCACAATCACACCACCCTTCTTATCTGTTCTTGGACCATTATTTTCCTTCCCTCATTTCGGTGTGTAATTATAACAACCTTTAACTGTATCTGTTTCGGCTACCAGTTTTGGTGTTGTGTATAACATCACTATAATTGGGACGCATTCAAATAATTACACAGTAGCTTAATTATCTGTTACGTAATCACCATTTTTTTTTGTTAATTACTTTTGGTGTAAACATTAATTTTTTTTTTTCCCTTCTTAAAATTTATGCCTTTATGCAAATTTGATATATATTTGATGTATTATAGTTTCAAAGATAAATTACTTGTTGAGTTATACAATTTTTGCTACATATAAAAATTTATTTTTTTTATGATCCGTCTGGTGTAAACCACTGCAAGCTTTGGTTATTTACTTAATACTAAGTTACGCTGTGCATAGGCGTTGATGTGCTTTTCTCTTTTATAAACACAACGGAAGGCCTTCCCTTGAAATGAGGAAATGTGTAAGTTTTGTTTAATTAATCTTAAAGAGAAACACCATTTGGCTTGCTAACGGTATTTAATGAAATTTCTTTTTGTACATTTGGGGTATCTATAGGTATATATATATATATATATATATATATATATATATATATATATATATATATATATATATATATATATATATATTGTTTTTGTGTGGAGTAATTAGATCCACACCCTCAACTATTTGAATTTAATTGTAATAATAAAAGATGTTGTTTTCTTTCGCACTACAGCAGTGTTGTTATTTCTATTTCCTGGTGTCCTTTCCTTTTCCTAAGATCTCCTTGTTCATTCCTTTCTGCACCACTGTCCAAGAGTCGGGGCAGCGGTGAAGTTTTCTCGCTCTAGGGAAGCGGCTCTTGGCGCCGGCACACTTTAACATCCTTCCTTCTCTCACCCCGCCCTAAACCGACATTTTGAGCTAGTTCGGTGTGTTCTTTACCTGCGAATGAACAGAGATCCCTTTCCTTCTTCCTTTTCTTCCAGCTCCCCATAGTATGTACCATTGCCATACAATAAAAAAGGGGAGTTCAAATCTCAGTATTAACACGAACCGAAATGAAGGCTGAAAATCAAGTACCTCATTGCTTACCAGTTGTTTTTCAAAACAAAAGGTTATAAATATTTGACGCCTATTAACGTGGGGTCCGACCTGAAAATTTATTAAAGTAATTTAATGCATAGTATTTACTTACTTATCTACATTATTTATTATCTTAAACAACATTTTCTTAATTAATTTTAATAATAACATAATTCAATAGTAAGGTTAGTTTCATTATTTAGATAAGCATGTGTAAAACAAGTATAATGTGCGCATCGAAAGTATGAGTGATACCAACATAAACATTTCCATTAATAATCGCTAAACATTTTTGAATTTTATATGAATGTATTATTTCAATTGTACCTATTAATTTAAAAATTAACATTGGGAAAATATTGATAATTGAATGTAACTTTATATTTATGTACTGCTACGAATTGTGGTATATTATTTGTTTATTTATGTTTTACAATTTCAAAGAAAGTTATTTAAAATTAGTTTTGATTTCTGAATTCGCTTCATTTGATTAAAGTTATAAATATGAATGTCGAACGCCTGCTTAGTGATGAACTTGATTATGAGTTAAGAATACGTGGTTGCTACTTATTAACCACAGTCGATGTAAAACGAAAAAAATTAAGAGCAATTGTTGCGAGAAACACAGAATTCAATTTATCTAGTATTGATCCATATTCTGAAATAAATATATGCCAATCTAAACTAAATGATTTAGTACAAAATATACTAAATTTTGATAAAACTAATGCGTGTAATGAATATAATAAGATTTCATCTCGACTAACACCTTTAAATAGTCGAATTAAATTTATTCCTTCAGATAATGAGGAAATAAAAAAATTTAAGACTGCTGTTTCGTCCACTATTGAGAGCGCTTTTCGTTCTTTAAATGAGCATTATTCATTCGTTGTAAATAAAAAAGAAATTAGTCTCATAGATTTAGAACCAGAGAATTTGAGAGAACTAGATCAAGAGGAAAAGTCTATTTCTAATTTAAATAATAACAATCACAATTTAAAGGATGCAATAGAAAGTTTGAATGTGTCTTACGCACAAATTATTAGTACGGCTTCTAATTCTAATCTTGCTAGTAGAATCGATGATTTAAATCTTGAACAATCCTATCTCCCAACTTCTACTAGCCGATTTCAGTCACACCCTATTAATTCTCAATTACCCCTTGAAATCAATCCACCTCCAGTAAGTTTGAAAACCCCAAATTTATTAGATGTTGATTACCATATGCCTTATGGTATTGAGAAATTATCTCTTAGTAAGCCAAATTTTGAGACAAGTCATTTGTCACCATTTGCAATAAATTATGATCCTAATCCCAATAATCAAAATCACCCAACCAGAAAGGTACCAACAGAAACTATTTCCAATCCATGCCAACCTCAACCATTAATTTTACAAGAATCGTGTAATCATCAATTTTCTAGACAATACTTATCCTCTTGGCGAATAACTTTTGATGGAAAAGGTGAAAACCTAGGACTGTTTTTGGATAGGATTGTAGAAATAATCACAGCGAGAAATATATCTAAGGTCCAGTTATTTATATCGTCTGTAGAATTATTTACGGGAGATGCCCTTATTTGGTATCGAGCCAACAGGAATTTTTTTTATAGCTGGGATGATCTAGTATTAAAACTTAAATCTGATTTCTTACCACCAGATTATTTAAACTCTTTGTGGGACGAAATTCGTAATAGAACACAAGGCCCTCACGAAAAGGTCGTAATATTTATACCCATTATGGAAGGTCTGTTTAGTCGGTTGCCATTTTCTCCAACCGAAAGCATAAAAATAGAACAAATCAGGAGAAATCTTCGACCTGATTATCAAAAACAACTCGCTCTGTTAAAATTTTCTGATGTCAAAACCTTAACAATTGCCTGTAAAGCTATAGAAGATGCCGTTTATCAAAGCAGTCGCTTCAAAAATCGTTCACTTACTTTTCATGCCTTTGAAGCAGACCTTGCTTATAAAGGTGCAACTAATAAGCGTCACGTTTATAATATAGAGGCTCAGGCTAATATAAATCCAATTTTTAACAAAACTTATGTACCTAAGTGTTTGAATTGCGGAGCTTTTAACCATAAATTTCCTGTGTGCAGAGAACTACGAAAGAAATTTTGTTTTGAATGTGGCTTGCCAAATTTTACAACTAACACGTGTACCAGGTGTGCATAAAAAAAACGATGCTATCGGACCTGTTGTGTCAACAAATGGGCCCGAAAGCAATCTACAGTAAATATTGACATTCGAATGGATTGGCTTCCTTGGTTAAGAACTGTTCGCAAATTCTATAAAAAGATGATTAAGAAACCCATTTCTCCACCTTTTGAATACAGTCTTTATGACAATAGGCCATATATCACTGCATTTATAAAAACAATTCCTATTAGAGCCGTGATAGATTCGGGTGCCAATTCCTCAGTTATTGGTAATGATGGTTTACAAATTCTAAAACAATTAAACGTAAACTTCCAAAACTCATTCGGTATTGCTACTACTGCAGATGGTGCATCACAAGATATCATTGGGAAAGTCACTCTACCAATTAGTTTGAATAAAAATGATATGAAAGAGGTAGAATTTATCGTTGTTCCTTCAATTCCAAATCCACTTATTTTCGGTGTAAACTTCTGCGAAATTGTTAATCTGATATTAGATTTTAAAGCAAAACAATACATCCCTAATATTGGTGCAATCAATCATCTTTGTACTACTGATAGTTTAACACCAGATCAACATAAAAGGCTTGAAACTATAAAACAACAATTTATAGATTTAAGCAATAGACCTTTAGGAAGAACATCTCTTATGGAATTTGATATTGAACTAACTGATACTAATCCATTCAAACAAAAACAGTAACAGCTTTCACCTGCCATGTAAGAACATTTAAATACCGAAATTGACCGCATGATCGAGCTTGACATTATCGAACCATCAAAAAGTGACTATTCTTCCCCTATGCTTTTAGTGAAAAAATCTAACGGTGAATATCGTGCTTGTTTTGACGGTAGACGTCTCAATGCTGTCACAAAATCTGATAGCTATCCTCTGCCTTCAATTAGACAAATACTAGATAGTCTAAATGACGCCAAATTTATTTCGTCTATTGATCTGCGTAGTACTTTTTGGCAGATACCCTTAGTCGAACGTTTTAAAGAGTACACCGGCTTTCCCGTAAGTGGACGCGGTCTTTTTCACTTTAAAGTCATGGCTTTCGGGCTAAAAAATGCTGCTCTCGCTCAACAGAGACTCATGGGCAATCTGTTTGGTCCTAAATACACTAGTCGCGTCTTCCCTTACTTAGACGACTTATTATTAGTTAGTCCGGACCCCGAGTTACATTTAAATGTGTTGGAACAAGTTTTGGAAACATTAAAAATTGCCGGCCTGACTGTCCGTTTCGATAAATGCCAGTTTTGCAAACCTCAACTTAAGTACTTGGGCTACGTAATAGATCAATATGGTCTTCGCACAGACCCAGAAAAAACAAACGCTATTGAGCGATTTATTAGGCCTACAATTACTACTCAAGTGAAACGCTTCCTGGGTATTTCATCATGGTATAGACGGTTTATCAAAGGTTTTGCAGATGTGGTGGCTCCTCTTAATGACCTTTTAAAGGGTCGTAAAAAGGACAAGGGATTGTGTTGAATGATGAAGTTGAAAAATCTTTTAACTTAATTAAAAAACTGTTAGTATCTTCGCCAATTCTAGTACCGCCAGATTTCTCAAAATCTTTCACGATTCAGTGCGATAGCTCTGATCGCGGTTTAGGTGGTGTACTTACCCAGACTATAGATGGTGAAGAAAAAGTCATTGCCTATGCCAGTCGCTCTCTAACAAAGTCAGAAAGAAACTTCACGTGCACGGAACACGAATGCTTAGCCGTTATATTTTCTATAGAAAAATTTCGACCTTATGTAGGGTTCAGGTTGTCACTGACCATTATTCTTTATTGTGGCTTAACAGATTAAAAGATCCAACCGGGAGACTGTCGCGTTGGTCAGTTAAATTAGTACAGTTCGACTTCAAGTTAGAACATCGTAAGGGAAAATTAAATGTTGTCCCACATGTATTATCGCGTGATATAAAAAATGACATTAACATAGTAACGTCTGGTTTGAATGAGTTTGATGATTGGTACAATTCCATGATAGAACGAATTAAGTCAAATCCAAAAAATTATCTTTTATGGCGCGTAGAAGAAAATCAGGTCTTGAAATTAATTGGATCTGAAAATAACGGTACGCCCTCTTAGAAAATAGTAGTACCTCTTTCTAAGCGTAATGATGTGTTGAAAGAAAACCATGACAATTCTCTTGCTGCACACTTCGGTATATATATAAGACTTATAAAAGAATCTCACAGTTATACTACTGGCCACGTATGAAGAAAGATATTGCTAAATATGTCAGAAATTGCACGATTTGTTTGTCACACAAATCACCTAACATTGCCCCTGCCGGACATATGGGTAGCTATAAAAATGTTTCAGTGCCTTTTCAAGTTATTTCACTTGATATTATGGGACCGCTTCCAAAAAGTCTAAAGGGAAACCAATATATACTCTGTAGTTTTAGATTCATTTGACACAACTTGTGAGTATTTCACTCCTTGTATAGGAGTTTTAGCTGACTCTAGAACAATTTTTTTGGCCTCAAAGTAGGTAAGTTTATCTTTAGTTTTTATGGTTTGGATGGCAAACTCTTCTTTAGACTTTAGGTATTCCTTATGCCTGGAGTTGTGATTTCACGAACAATTCACGCATTTCATTGAAATGCATGTTTCTTCGTGCACCATATTTCCGCATACACCATTTCCTCTGATTTGCAATTCGTAGATGTATGACCAAATTTATAACATTTGAAGCACCTTAAAGGCATAGGTATATATTGCTTTACTTCCAACGTGTGAAAAGCAGTTTTTACTTTTTTTGGTGGGTTAGGTTTATCATAAGTGACGATATACGACGAGCTAGGTACAAGTAAACCGTTCCTTTTTATTTGAATGTTTTTAATGCCTGTGATGCTTCACTTCTCATACCATCTAATATTTCTTCGTGAGTTGCGTTATTCAAGTCTTTACAGGAAATGATTCCCTTTGAATAATTTAGTGTTTTATGAGGAATAAATAACACTAACATCAAGTTCACCAAATTTTGTTAAATTAACCAATTTATTTGCTTGTTTCGCAAACTCCGTTTCTACGAGTAGACCATCTTTAATTTTTTTAATTTTCTTTGTATTTCCAACTGAACTATATAACACATTGCTGATGAGGAAAGCACTTATATTTGTAAAATTCCCATCAACGTTCTTGATAATCAAAAACTGAGGTACAGAGACTCCCTCTCTCGATTTATCAATTTTTGGAAACGAAGGTTTGTCAAGTGGACCCTCGCCCACTACCACATTTGACGAGCTGGCACTCAAATGTTTACAGTTTAAAACATTCTTAACGTTCTCAAGAGAACGGGAAGAAGTAAAAAGTTTCCACAGTAGTGCTCCCATGCCATGGTAAGGCAAAATACTGTTGAGGGGAGCAAAACCCCCCACAGGCGTTTCAACGCTAGGGACCAAGCTTCCCCCTGGTCACGCTCAGGCTTTCCCTTGCGCAATCCCTTCAGCACGTAAGACTGCCAAATGACCTTGGGATTGAGGGGATTTTTTATAGAGGTTACCTTCCTTGCAGTCCAGGCAATTCAGCCAAGACTACCAACCGCTACCTGTACAACGTTCCCTAGCCACACCCTGCTAGAGTCGCTAAAGTGCAGATCCCGGTTACGGTATTAGGAGACGGCTAGCTCTCAGCCGACCCCAGTAAGGGCATCTCGGCTTTGCCACACCCGTGTACACTTTTAATGGTGCAAATCCTGGCACGAGTAAAAAGAAAAGGAAGAGGTCCCTCAGCTTTAGCTGCGAGTCTGAAAAGATCAACAATTGGAACAAGAGTGCTCCAACAGGAAAGGGTTAAGGTAAGGGAAACCACTCAAGACTAGTATAAGTAAAGTAAACTTCCAACTAAGGGGGCGTAGGGTTGCCATCCCTGTCCTCATTAGTTACGAGGCCCCACGTGAACTGGTCCGCGACACCGTATTATTTAGAGCTAACAGTGACG
Organism: Vesta saturnalis; assembly: GCA_036346205.1. Lineage (NCBI taxonomy): Eukaryota > Metazoa > Arthropoda > Insecta > Coleoptera > Lampyridae > Vesta > Vesta saturnalis. Next base: position 168,904 of record JARFJB010000552.1, on the reverse strand, counting down.
GTTTAAGGTCATGTGCTCTTATTACGGTGTTGGCCTTGCATCACTTATGATCTTTTGCATGGTCTTTCTCCTATCCGTCACCTGGTGACGCGCCTGCAGGTATTTCAACCCCTAAGTGTTTTATTATTATTATTATTATTATTATTATTATTATTATTATTATTATTATTATTATTATTATTATTATTATTATTTTGGGTTTCAACTGATAAGTTCCTTAACTTGGTTGGACCCCCATAATGTATTTACTTGGTAAATAAACACATTCCAACATTATTATTATTATTATTAATATTATTATTTTTTTTTATTAGTTGTTACGGCTAAACTACTAAGGTCATCAGTCGTATTTCACTCAGAATAATTCCATCTACATATTTCTATTTTATCATATTTTTATAATTATTATCATTATTATCATTACTATTACGATTACTATTACTATTACTACTACTACTATTATTATTATTATTATTATTATTATTATTATTACTATTATTATTATTATTCGTCTGACGCTCCTCGAGTAAAGACGTAATTTGCGCTCTACACAGTTACTTCTGTAAAAAAGTTGTTGAATTATTCTGTTAATTAGTATAAAGTCCAACAAACTGTATTCAAGCATTAGTATTCTTATGTGTTTTAAAAATAATTTCTAAAAATTGGATAAAATGAAGTGTAAACATTGTTGTAAAGTTATTTATATTAAAGAGGTTAAATATTACGGATGGAATGGAAATTAACGCTTTTCATGCTCGATATCAGAGACAACGCTACGTGGAAAATCAAAGGCTGGCAGATAAGCATGGAGATGTCAACCTTGCCGAGATAATAAACAAACATTAACGCAAGGAGCTACTACTTCCGAAACAACTGTTGAAACGGAACACATATGCGCGGAATTCAATTTAGAAATTAATCCGGCTCTAAAACAGTATCTTGACAAGAACGTCTGATAAGATAGATGAAGTTCAAGCATCATTAAAGCAGGTAACGTTTGAAAATAAGGAATTAAGGGAAGAAGTTAAATCATTAAGCAATGAAGTGGCATCGCTACGAAAATCGGTTGGAACTAAGGATCTTCAAATTGAAACCTTATTGACTCGCGTTAATAGGTTAGAACAATACAAACAGCGAAAGTATGTAGAGATACACGGTATAGATGGTGATAAAGCGGTACCAGTTGAAGATAAACTTAAAAACGTTATGGCAAAAATTAGATGCAACAACATGGAGTATAAATCTGTAAATATGGTCACTTTAAAGAATAACATGTTAGTCAAACTGAAGGCAGAGGAAAACAAGAATATCGTGATAAAGCGAGGACGAGAATGGTGGCGGAGCTTATCAGAAGAGGAAAAAAAGGCAAATCGTCGCATCTACTTTAATGAAAACCTAACTCCTGTAGGCAGATCTCTATTTAGAGAAGCAAGAAAAAAAGCGTAGGCGATAAATTACAAATATGTATGGGTTAAAAACGGTAGCATCCTAACTAGAAAGGACGAAAACAATAAACCAATAATTGTGTCTACTTTAAGTGACTTAGAAAAACTTGCATAGTAAAATTCTTGATTTCAATGAACGTTTAGGATTAAATTTTAGTTTTGATTATTACATAAACATTAAGTATTTTCAATAAACTTTAATCTTTTAAACTTATCGTGAAACACAATAAACAATATTTGTAAATATGCATAAACTTGAAGGTATTGAAATCAACACTTTTAATACCTTTAGAAATTGTGAAAATATTATAGAATGGGCACAATTCACAGAAACAGATGCACCAAATAAAAACTTAAGTGTATTCCACCCAAATATCAGATCAGTTAAAAAATATTGTGATGAACTTTTAGTACACTATTTCACTAATGTCCTTATGATATTATATTTCTATCAGAAATAAATATCAACGAAAACATAGAGAAAGAATTTCAAATAAATAATTGTCAATTTGTGATGAAACACCGTGTAAATAGGCAGGGAGGAGGATTAAGGTTTTACCTTAAAAATGATATAAAATTTAAAAAAGATTAGATACTAATACAACAGAATTTGGAAGTATCTATACGGTAATTTATCCACATTGCCCAAATCCTGTAGATACTGTTTTTATACAAACCGCCAGATAAAAATGTACAAAAATTTATTACTGAATTGGATAATACGCTGAAAAATAAGAACTGTCACACAAATTTAATCGTAATAGGTGACACTAACCTTAATTTGCAAGACCATGAAAATCCTAGAATAATGCGGAATACGAAAATGTACTATACGGAAAATGACTTGTTTCGGTAATACATGATGTTACCCGAGAGGAGATAAGGGAAAATTAAGTAAAAAGTTCACTTATCGACCACATATTTGTACGATCAAATTATACAGTTAATAAATCTGCAGTCATACTGCATAAATTATCAGATCATTACCCTGTAAAGAACCAGCGTCCTTTACGTATGCTTTTTAGAGTAAATTATTCGCGGACCATCCTATATCGAAAATTTCAAAAGTTTACGCGATATTACACCACAAATAATTCCTTAATCACCGCTGACGTGTATTTCTAAAAACTAGTAAGTTTTTGCACGTCAGAACAATTGCAACCAATCCCATAACGGCATCCCGCGCACGGTAGCCGCGAAGCCGCCCATAGATGCACCTTTATAAACCCGCGACGCGCGTGAAAGAAAAGAAGATGATGAATCGATGAAACGATGAATCGAAGTAGATTCAAGCCAAGCCGATATCCAGTAGCCGCCGCACCGATTGCTTCGTGTAAGCACCGACCTGCTAATCACGGCCGAGGAGTCCATCGCGATCGTGTGATAACGCGCACCACCTCGCGCCGGGCAACCTAAAGTTTAATCCCGCACTGCAATTGATAGACACGTAAGTTGTAGAGTTATAAAATCTAACAACTTACGATCAAACACTACAGAACGTAAATAACGACGGGCTTAGTCTCAGGAGTTATAACGTTTTCCGTACACAAACACATACATACAGAATGTAACGAAGGGGTAACCCCCACGTCACTTGACACACTACACCTAGAGAAAGAGTGCCACGAAGTGGTAACCCCCACGTCGCTCGCAAACACTTGAGGGTGAAGGTTAGATACAGGGCTGTAAAGACCTACGACCTTTTTGTTCTTAGTTCACCAGGTTAGACAGGCCATTGCCTACGTCTCCTGATTATCACTAAGACCCCGCTTAATACACCTACATACAATACATAGAGACAAACACAATAACCACACACAGTGTCTTTAATCGCAGGAGGATATATAAAGAAACCTGGTGCATAAAATTGTATTCCGAATAACCATCGCGAAACACCTAGTGCCAGACTACTCATTTTCGAGTAGTGTTCAGCCATGATGTCTGCTATTTCATTTGGATTATCCGTTAGATTATTTCCGGATGTCTCTATACAGCAAATTGACTGGTCTTTGTATTTTCCATTCATAGCTTTTATTTTCATCCATACCTGATTTACATCACTATCAGATGTTATACTGGATGTATAATCATGCCAGCTTGATCGTTTGCTACTTAGTATAACCCGTCGACTCACAGCCCGTGCTTTTTTAAATTCAATGTGGTTTTCTATTGTTGGCTGCCTTTGATATTTTCTGAAAGCAACCTTTTTAGCCCTGATCGCTTTTTTAACTTCCTCGTTCCACCAAGGGAGGGGCCGTTTAATATTTTTCGTTCCGGATTTAGGAATACTTGCTTCCGCTGCCTTTAATATTGAATTTGTAATTGAATTTACGTTGATATCATCAGGCACCATCAGCTTTCGTTGAAATTCTACCAAATTGGCCTTATGTAATAACCACCTATTTATACCACGCTTTTTGCTCACGGGTACATCCGTTTCTATAACTATAGGGAAATGGTCGCTGTTGTGCAGGTCGTCAATAACGTTCCACACCATGTGTGGTGCCAGTCCAGGTGATACGAAGGACAAGTCAAGGGCATCGAATGATAATGACCTCGAGTTGTGGTAGGTGGATTTCCCTGTATTTAAAAGTATTATTTCATTATTGATTATCCAGTTCTCCAGACAACGACCCTTTGCGTCAGTTTTAGTGGACCCCCATAGTTGGTTGTGGAAGTTAAAATCCCCAACCAACATATAGGGAGCTGCTAAGTGGTCAATAAGGCCATTTAAATCTTCAGGTTGCCAGTCAGAATTAGGTAAGTACACATTGCAGGTTGTGAGTTTAATCGGGTAGTTTATTTTTATAGCTATCGTTTGTAACGTCGTATTCAATGTTATCTGCTCGTAGCGTACTTCGTCTCGCATAAGTATGGCGACGCCACCTGCTGCTCTTTCTCTATCGTTACAATCTTTCCTCACAATTTTGTAACCTCTAATAGACTAAACTTGGCTCTGTTTTAAATGTGTTTCTTGAAAACAAAAACATAATGGATTAAGAGAATTTAATAAAATTTGTCCATCATTATGTCTGTTTTTAATTCCTCTGCAATTCCATCGCATAATTTTTTGATTAGCCATTTATATGTGTAGTTTGTAATTGTGTACTATTATACTTTATACAATTAGACAAATTGACAGACAAAATGTACAAACAAAACAAGTAAATAAATAAATAAATAAAATTTATAAATAAATAAAATATATAAATAAATATCTGGTTATCACAGTGTAAATATCAAAAATCTATCAAATATCACAGTAGGTAGTTATTTTCGGGGTTCACCCTTAGGCCAACCCTTTTTCTTTTTGGTCCCTTTTTGCTGATTGGCGCTATCATCGTAACTTGTAGTTTCTATTTGGGGCCTTGTTCTCTTGACTTGAGCCGATGCAGTCGATATATTTGTGGACAACGAGTGACTTCTTGTTCTATTAGGCATTTCTGCGCTCATACACGATACAATGGTGTTTTTAATCATGTACTCTATTTTGGGTAGTAATACTTTTATTATCTCGTCTCCTTTCGTATTTGTGTGTGTTAATGCTGCAGTTGCATAACTTAAGTTGGGTCTGGGGGTATTCACAGCCACATTTTTTTTTGCTTCCAGGTATGAAATCTTTTCAGTGACCCTGATTTTCTGAATTGCTGTTTCGGCTATATATTTCGGACAGATTTTGTACCCAGCCGAATGCGGACCTTCACAATTTACACATTTCTTTGGGTCTGTGCACGGCGGTTCATGTGGGGGTTTACCACATGGGCATATCTTTGTTGATGTGCATTTATCTGAGACATGTACGTAATGTTGACAATTAGAACACCTTATAGGTGGTGGCACATACGCTCTTACACTGAGTTTATGGTATGCCACTTTAATTGATGTAGGGAGATTAGGGCTATTAAATGTAAGGATGTGTGACGGAGTATCCACAAGCACACCATCCTGTCTCCTTTTGAGTCGTCTGACATGGGGTATACCCAATGGCTTCATTTCAACTAGTATTTCCTCCTCGGTGCAATTCAGTAAATCGTGGCAATAAACTACACCTTTCGATGTATTTAATGCAGAGTGCAGAGTTTTTTTCGTGATTAGCGAATCTTTTAACTTCCATTAATCTCTTGGATTGTGCATCAGAACTAGTTTGTACTAGTAATCCTTGCCTGGTTTTTTTAATAAGTTTAGTTTGACCTAATAGACCATACATGGTTTTGGATATAATAAAAGAACTTACTTTGTCGAAATTTCCAATGCTGTCATCAGCAATTTTTACCAATAAGAACCGGGGCACGGGGCTCACCGTCTCTCCATCGGTATTTGTTTTCGAGGTCGAAACCTCGGGATTTAAGTTAGGAGAATACATATTGTTCCCACGAGTAGGAATGAAATACACGTCAGCTATGGCAGTGCACCCTTACCATAGCAAACCTAATTACAACCGGAGGTCGGCAGGTATCCAGAGGGCACCATTTAAGACCAACTCACGTATGGCCATTTACATATCGGCACGGTTCGCATTACACCTTATGTTTCGCCTTTGTTAACGGGGTAAGGTCCCCAAAACAGAACAAAAGACAAAACCAAAACAATCAAAGAAATACTAAGACACACGAGCATTTGGATACTTAGCTTCACCACTGCTGGCAACAATGGCTACTAAGCCTCCCCACCACGACAAGGTGTATCCTTTGGGATTCTTATTATTATTGTTATTGTTATTATTATTATTGTTATTACTGCTATTATTATTATTATTAATATTATCATTATTACTATTATTTATTTTTTTGATATATAATTGTAAGTCATCTACAACTAAGGTCAATGGCCTCTACTATACTTATTAAATCCTATCAAACAAATCTGTAGCTTTCGAGAATCTGGTATGTTTAATATGCTTCAACTGCTTGAGTAAATCTGTGTGATGTCACAGTAACTCAATATTTACCCCTATAACTCCATTATTATTATTATTTTTTTTTTAGGTTTATTTTTTATTGTTCTTGTCCTTGTCTTCAGCTGAACGGCTATTTAAGAACGTTCTCGACAGCTGTGATCATTAGACGTTCTTATACTTTATAGCCCATAGCGTTAATGCTGCATTTTACTTGCTCTCTTGCCATTAAATTTCATTTATTACTTTTATACTTTCCAAATATCTTAACAGGTGTCCAAAGTTGTTTTCTTCTAGTATAGTTTTTAATTCTCCCTTTATTCGGTGTGCATCTATGTATGATTTCAGTACGTGGCAGTCCTCAATTATGTGTTTTATAGTTAGATCATTTAATCTACATTGTGGACAATTAGGAGGATTTTTGTTTAATAGTAGATGTGCATGAGTTAGCCTTGTGTGACCAATTGATAACCTTGTCCATACAACTTCTTGTTTTCTTTGTAACCCTCTCATTCTTGGAATATTTTCGACATCCATAATAATATTCTTTAGTTGTGTATTGTTGGTGTCCCATATTGCCTGCCACTTTTCTTTAGTTCACTTTTTAATTTGCTTTATTAGGTCATTTAGCAAGTAGCAATTTAAAACGATACTGTTGTCACTTCTTGCGAACGTGAGTTGGGTCACGGATCTCATTGCTTCTGTGTTTAGTTCTATTGGTGTGTACATAATCCTTATTTGTGTTCCATCCTGTATTAACCGTGTTAGTTTCTGTTATATGGTTTTAATGAGAAGATTTTGCGTATAGCAGTTTTTTAAAGAATCGACTGCTGTCTTAGAGGTAGAGCATACTATTTTATTTGTTAAGCGATTTTCGTCGGCTTCCATTCCCTTCAAAATACCAGTTAAACTTGCTGTAAGCATCGTGGATTCTTGTGGTAACTTCCATGTTGTTTTATGGTCTTCTATTACCACGTTACATCCGACACGGTTTGGTAGTGTGTATCCCGTAGTGTATAGGAACGTGTGATTCTCGTATCGTAATTTATATTGGTTAAAATTGGTTTGTTCATCATCGTCTACGCTATATGTTACATAATCCATTTGAAGCGAATAGTCTTCCCATTCATATATCCCTTCTTCAGCGTGCCACATGTTTAGGAATAAATTTTCCCCTCTAGCTGCCTGTGAATGTTAATTATTGCTGGTACAGTTCGTGTTTGACTCCACTCATACTTTTCCAGCATTTCAGGATTTGACAGTATAGTTCTTAAATAGTGATTTGGTTTGTTCAATATTTTTAGACCATATTTAGCATTGATCATGTCAAATCTGAGTTTTATTGGGACATTTTTGGATATAATGTTTAGTGTCTTAATTGGTGAAGTTCTGTATGCCCCTGTCGTTAGGAGTAGTGCTTTATTCCAGACAGTTTCTATTTTTTTTGTTGTGCGATTTTGCAGCATTGCTGTATATCACACATCCATACTCAATCTTGCTTCTTATAAATGCATTGACTATTTTGCGTAATGAGATCCGGTCTGCACCCCAAGTGAAACTACACAATACCTTAATTCTATTTATCATTTTTCGACAAGAGATCCGGCGAGCTTTTCAATGTGACTTTTCCAAGTTAGCTTTGTGTCAAAGGTTAGTCCCAGAAATTTATGTTCTGTCACATTTGGTATAGTGTGGCCTTTCAGTTTCAGTTGTGGTTCTTCGTGTGGTTTCCGTAACCTGCAAAATAGACACTCACAGTTTTGCTTTCGGAGAATTTTATTATTATTATTATTATTATTATTATTACTATTATTATTATTATTATTAATATTATCATTCAGCATTCGTCTGACCGTCGTTGAGTTCGGACGTGCGCTCTTATATATTTGTGCCATTAGATCTTTATTTAATTTAAATTAGTGTTATTAAACTATTAAATCACAAGTGAATTATTTAGTTAATGTGGTTTGATAATAAATAAAATTAAATTGATAAAATGGAGTGTAATTGTTGTTACAATTTGATTGATAATGAACAGGTCAAGTGCTACGGCTGTGATATGCAATATCACTACGCCTGTTCGGTGGCCGAACGCACATGGCGAAGTAAAGGAAAAGACGCTAAATTGTGTTGGAGGTGCCTAAAATGTCGACAATTGAAATTAGCTACTGAGCAGGGAATAGGAAGTGAAGTTGTTGCAAATATAGGAAGTGAAGTGAAGGAACTGGTAACTGATCTTAATCCTACTCCCAAAAAATTTCTGGATGAAATGACTACATCGATTCAATTCATGTCAGATAAAATCGATAACTTAAATGCGTCAGTGAAACAATTGACGAACGAAAACAGAGAATTAAAAGGAGAAATTTAAGCACTTAAACTCGTTTTACAAAGCAAAGACAATGAGATTGAAATCCTATCGGCACGAGTAAGTAAATTGGAACAACATAAACGCCGTAAGTATGTGGAAGTACATGGTATAAATAAGGATGATAACAAGCTACCTGAAGAGAAACTTAAAAATGTTATGAAAATAATTCAATGTTCTAATACTGATTATAAATCTGTTAAACAAATTACAACTAAAAGCACGAACTTTCTGTTGGTTAAACTTAAATCAGAGGAAGATAAACTTAGGGTATTGAAAATGGGACGGGCATGGTGGCGTGAACTCTCAGATGAAGATAGAAAATCCAAACGGAGATGGTACTTTAATGAACATTTGTCCTATGAAAGTAGACATCTATACAGCGAGGCTAGAAGGAAGGCATATGCGTTAAGGTACAAGTATGTATGGGTTAAGAATGGTCGAATATATGGTAAAAAACGATAGTGACAAACCGATAATTATTAACTCTTTCAGTGATTTAGATAAATTAATAAACTAAGAAATTCAAAGTTAAAAACTATGATTTATTTTCATCACAAACATTTGAAGATTATTCGCTTGTAAATATTGAATGCGTGCTAAGATTAGATATAATTTTATTTATGTTTACGTTGTTAATGTTGAACAATTTTCATTTACGTTTTAATAGAAATTTATTTTTGGTTGTTAAGTTAGAACTGCTAATTCTTTGTTTTATTTCAAATGTATATTTAAGGAAAAAGCGTTCATTTGTTATTGTTTTTTCTGTTTTAATTATGACTAGATTTAAAATATTAATTATATAATATGGCTACTCAACAAAACACAAACACAAATGATATTATTCAATACCAGAATTGCTTAAGCGTATATGAATGGCACAATTTCATACAAGCTACTAGCGATAAACAAGTATTAAATATATTCCATTTAAACGTACGATCTTTAAAAAAGCATTTTGACGAACTATTGGTAATAATAAAACAGAGCAAATTTGATATTATCTTACTATCAGAAATAAACATTCTTACACATCAAGAGGAATCATATCAAATCGAGGATTTTGAATGTATAATGAGACACCGTATACGTAGATCAGGAGGAGGCCTGGCTGTATACATTAAAAAAAATATTACTTACAATATGGTCAATTTGGACACCAAAGAATTTGAATCTATTAACATGATAATTTACGCACAAAACATCCAAATTGAAATATTGCTCATATACAGGCCACCCGATAAAAGTATTAAACAATTCATTGCAGAACTTGATAGCATCATCTCAAAAAAAGATAAACAACGTCACCTTGTTCTAATCGGCGACACTAACATAAATTTATTTAATTCAGATAGCTCAATAGTTGCAGAATATGAAAACTTACTTTATGGCGAAGGATTCTTTAACGCAATCACAGATACAACGCGGGAAGAAATGAGAGGAGATGTATTAAAAAGATCATTAATAGATCATATATTCGTACGCAGTAATTTGAGAACAATTAAATCCGCTGTTTTACATCACAAACTCTCCAATCATTACCCATTGTGCATTCACCTAGCAGGAGATATAATCAATATGGGGAGCTGTACAACTGTTGCAACTAAAAAGAAGTACAATGAAAAAAATTTGAAAGCACAAATCATAAAGGCGAAATGGACAGATGTGGAAGACATGGACGTGGACAAATTTACAGATAACATAATAAGAACTTTTAATAACATATACATCGACAACAAAATCACAGTATCGGTTAAACGTCTTAATAGAAGTAATGGAAAACTGTGGATTACTAATGCATTGTACCAAAAAATAAAGAAATGTGACAAACTATTCAAGAAGTGCAAAGACCACCCAAACAACGTCGGTTATCGCAATGACTATAAAAAATACAGAAATCAGCTAAATAATGAAATTAAGTACGCCAAAAATCAATACTTTCAACGTAGATTTATCAGCAAAGCACAGGATCACAAGTCTATGTGGAAAGAAATCAATCATGTACTTACAAAAAAGGTTACAAAGAATGTAGATGACAAAATTTTAAACGCAATGTCACATATATATATATATATATATATATATATATATATATATATATATATATATATATATATATATATATATATATATATATATATATATATATATATATATATATATATATAATGAAGAAATTGTTAACAACTTCGCGGATACTTTTGATAATCAGATTCAGGATTTATTACTAAACCGTAAACTCATACATGCACCACTGGAACAATTTGAAAACTTTAATTGCTGTTTTTATATCCCACTAGCAAGCGAAAATACGATTGAAAGCGTTATTAATAAACTAAACATATACAAATCACCTGGCATAGATAACATCAGAGCAATAGACATCAAAAATAATGTAGTAATTTTTAAGAGCTTATTATCAAAACTGATTAATACATCATTAAAGCAAGGAGTATTTCCTAACAACTTCAAGATGTCCATTATACGGCCATTTTAAGCAAGGTGATAGTGCTAATTTTAGCAATTATAGGCCCATCAGTTTATTACCGGTGATTGAAAAAATTGTAGAAACATATGTCGTTAAACATTTAAAAACTTATCTTAAAGAAAACAGTATGATAAATAGCAGACAATACGGCTTTCAACAGAATAAGAGCACAGAACAAGCGTTAGTCAAAGTCACTAATTTCATTAATCACCAGCTTAATCAAAATAAATACACGATAGCAGTTTTTATTGATCTGTCCAAAGCATTTGATACAGTCGATCATGAAATATTAATAAAATGCTTGGAAAGGATCGGTATTACGAATAATCTCCTTAAATGGTTCTCTAGCTACTTAAAACTGCGAAAATATGTCGTAAAAGTGGGAAATGTAAGCAGTTCTGAAAGAAATATTAAATATGGTGTTCCTCAGGGAAGTAATTTAGGCCCAATTATGTTTCTAATATACATCAACGAAATTTTTGAACAGATTACGCAGGCTCAGCTGTACATGTACGCGGATGACGGAATATTACTTTACGCACATAGGAACATTAATGTGTGTGAACGGGTAGTGCAAAATGAATTACACAAATTATCTGTATGGATGCAAGAACATAATCTTTTTACAAATTCCAAAAAAACTAAGTTCATGATATTTTCTACACCTCATATGCAACGTATAAATGATACTGCAATTGTAATGCATGATTGCAGCTACCAAGAACTTACAAATATATACAACTGTAAATGTAGAAAATTAGAAAGGGTTTATGAATTTACATATCTTGGATTGACAATGGATTCTAATCTTGTGTATCACAAACACATTGAAAGAATACATAGAAAAATAAAAAGATCAACTGGAAGTTTTTATTTATTAAATAGATTTGCTAATACAAAAACCATGATTATAGTATACAAAGCCTTAATTGAATCAGTAATAAGATATGCAGTACGTGTATGGGGATGTGCGGACGAAGTCCATGTAAAACGTTTAGACTCGCTGCAAATTGCACTGCTGAAATTGATTCAAGGCAACCAGAACCTGGAAAGAAAAACGTTATTACAAAAAACAAACACACTTACTGCAAAAAATTATTACACTTACCTCAATATACTAACTCATTACCATAGCAGTGACTATAAATTTATAATAGAACATAATTATCCAACAAGAAGAATTACCTACGCTGAACCTTTTTATTTTAATAAACATGGTAAACGAACATTGGAATGTCTTATCCCATCGTTATATAACACTATACCTACGAATTTACAAAACCTACAAGACTTTAACACATTTAAATACAGAATAAGAAATTGGATATGGGAAACAACATAAATTAAGTAACTATGTATAACATACAATACACATACACACAAAATAATACACACTTTTTTTCTTCTTATAATCTATGTATCAATGTTATATTTTTATTTTATTATATGTACATATTTTATATTCAATTTCATTTATTTATCTTTTGTATTGATCAATTTTTAAGTTCATTCAACAATTACATTTCTTGTGTTTGTATAAAGTCAGACGAATATGGTTTTATATATTACAATGTAAATTATTAAGTACATTTTTAATGTAAATCAGTTTTGTGTACAAAAACGGAATCAACCGATAAGTTTTGTTACTTGGTTGGACCGAAAAACCTGTATAAAATATGGTAAATAAATTCAAACTCAAATTCAAATTCAAATCGTTATTATTATTATTGTTATTATTATTATTCTAGTGAATAGTTCTATCCCGCTTTAGTTTAAACATTGAATTTTTTAATATTGTTTGAGGTGTATAATTGTAGTGGTATTCGTTATCTTGAATGAAATTAGATTTTAAAATTCTCGATGGGTAATTTTGGCTTCTGAATTATGTCGGGTTGCTTTGCTGCTAGTATTGCACACTCCCCAACTCTATGTTTTATTGTTTCTTTTGTTTGGTTGCATTTTCTGCGTTGGATGTTTGAATGTTTTTTTCAATACATATTTTCTATAATTCCCTGTTGCTATGACTTCGTCTTGAATAGCATATAAGAACCCTTTTGTTTCAGTCCATTTATCAACCTAGTGTATATAAGTTGTCTATGTAGTTGTGTTGTGTAAGGTTATAGTGTTTTCCATGTATAAATTTGTTTGCCCATTCTTGTTTTTTCTATTCAAGTGAGTTTTATTGACTTTCATTAATTTCATTTATGTAACTCAAACTTAGGGGTGTGTAGTTCTTGTCTGCTTACGTGTCAACCACGTGGATAGTTGCATTTTTAGTTTGGACAATATGTATGATGTTATTAATTTGCTCATTATGGAGTAACATGATACCACTAGATCCTCTACCACCTTCACTTCTACTTATGTTGATGCCTTAGATGCTTGAATTTGGGTGAAGCTGTCTGTTTTGTCAGAAATGTGCGTATAATTTTATTGGGTTCCTCAAGTACAATTTGTGACAATTTTGTTATACCAGAAGATGTGAGCGAAGGTATAGCGTATGTATTAATTGCTTTAGTCAGGTTCCTTGAGTTTAGGTGTGTTTTTATGATTTTGATGAATGGTGAATTTGTCTTTTAGTTCCTGTTGTATATGCGCGTGGTTTATTGTTACGTTTTGTACAAAATCTAAGTAATTGTACAACTGATGAGGTTCCAAATTTATTAGTAGTTCACTGTTAAATGTTGATTATGTATCTTTTGAAACATGTTTCCCCTTTTTTCGTATGACATATTGCACATTTATCAAATCAAAACGCCATGGTAGTGTCATTTTTTAACTCCTTTATTAAAGTGAGCAAATATTTCATCCATGTACCGGGTGAGAAAATAAGCGAGGCAAGCAGGTGTCTCGGGACCTGTCCATCTCACAATAATGGAGAAAAAATTTTATTATGAATCTGGCCATAAGAAAATGCTGGAAATTATTTTGAAGTTCCGTATTTCACCGCTAGGGGGCGCAACAAAAAACTAAATAAAATTATAAAATTTTTCCAAGACTCCTATATACCTTTGCTTACATCATTAGATAGTGTAGAAAATTCTACATAATTTTGGTATAAGGTTTTTTGGCGTACTTACCATAATCAGAGTGGGGGAAGCTATTGAAAGTGTAATCATTAAAATTGCTGTAAATTATAAACCACTTATTCAATTTTCTTAAAATAACACTTTTTTGGAAGACAATTCCAAGTAGTTTAAATTACCGCTATCACTGTTACGAAATAGCTCCTAACAAAAGTGCTAGAGGGTGCAATTTGCTATAATATCAGTTTTTTCATTTTACTCCAAAAATTTAAATCACACGATATATTTTTGATATCACATTGGAAAAGTAGATTCAATTTGCAAGAAAAACGTAAAAATCGCAAATTGAAATCTTTTCTCGTTTTAAAGTTATAGCGAGATGAAAATTTTTTTAACACTTTAATTAACAAAGTTTGGTTTTGCCGAGCCGAATTGGATATATGTTGGTTTCATATAAAACAGATAGTTGTTGTTAATCGAATTATGGACCAACAGTGATTTTTAATATCAATAACTGTCGCTAGGGGTAGTCAAGAATACAAGAACATGATTTTTACGCTTTTCCCTTAAAATTTTAAATACAATGATGTAGGTATTTATTATGTCACAAGTGTGCAAGCGTGCGTGCTTGCGTTCGTGCTTGAGTGCGTGCTTGCGTGCATGAATGCGTGTGTGTGTGTGCGTGTGTGTGTGTGTGTGTGTGTGTGTGTGTGTGTGTGTGTGTGTGTGTGTGTGCGTGCGTGCTGCGTGCGCGTGAGCGTGTGCGTGTGCGTGTGCGTGTGCGTGTGCGTGTGCGTGTGCGTGTGCGTGCGCGTAAATACCTAAAATTTTGCGTTTAATATTCATTTCATTTCTCATGGAGCTGATTAGATTTTGTAGGAAATCCGGTGGCGGAGAGGGCTCTATATTTCAGAGGTATAAAAAAACCTGGATATAGACCTTTTTAAGCTGCTGTTGCTGACATAATTTAAGTTTAACTTACCCGGTCTAGCTCAAATCGGTTTCTATACAATAAAAAGGGAAGTGGTTAGTTTGTTGGGGTTTATCACTGATTACCAGGTTCGTTCACTCTGAAAAATGAACTCAAAAGGGTTATATATATATATATATATATATATATATATATATATTAATATTAATATACCTATTAGAAACTTTTTTTAAGTTAAAATTTCATTCTGGCATAGATTATTGTTCTTGTTTTTACAATATAGCCTCTTTTCGTTATGAACGTATAAAAAGAGGTTGCATAGTTATCCTAAAACAATTATTTCACTTCTTTTAATTTCCATTTTGTAGGTGGAAGGTAGTGTATTGTTCCACACCAGATATTTAATACGGTTATAACCAAAATAGGCAACACTTAAAAAACATAAACAATAATCTATGTCAGATAAAAGTTTCACATCGGATTAAGGTTATTAGTCATCTAGATGCTAGCTTGAAAAAAATTCCAGACCTGTCCGCTTTAGCAAAATATCTATGATACAGTCTAAGCATTGTCTGCCCTAATTAAGAAACACTTAGGCTTACATTAAATTTTTAAAGAAAAGTTATGTAAATTAAATTTTCTTTAAAAAATGTCAACCTATGTTCTACTTTGGGAATTTCTTTACCCTTAAAATACACTTCGAATAAAAAGGTGCATGGGAAATAAGTAATCTGTATATTTACGGTTTTTGTGCTGGTATTCTTGTATCTGAAATATACAGCTGTTTGAGAAATATTTGATAAAAGCCAAAATTGCCTTTAGTGTAACCCCCTCTGCTCCACTGAATCTTTCGCAAACACTAATGAGCTCCAGTAGAAATGAAAACAAACTCAAATACGAAATATTAAGTATGTACGTTAGGGTAGACCGTTCTTATAGTTGGCAAATTTTATTTTTTTTAATTAAGCTATACAATAGGTAGCAAAATATGCCTTTTGCACTCTATAAGACTTTTCAAAAAAGAACTGCGAAAAAAGTTAAAATCTTTTGCCCTCTACAAGCCCTTACATTTTAGAATTTTTTAAAAAAATACTTACTTACATTCTCATACTTAGCAAATGTAACTTATTTGAATCCATCTATGCAATAGGTACGAAAGTATGTATTTTGCAACATTTAAGAGTTTTTAAAAAAGAACGACGAAAAAGGTTTAAATTTTTTGCCCTCTACAAGCCCTTTAATACTAGGATTTTTTAAAATAACATATTGTTTGTGTATAAAAATTTTTTTTTCGTGCTTATTAGTTTAATTGCAAAAATTAAAGTACAGTAGTGTATAATAACAATAGAAAATAAATGTATTCGAAAAATTAAACAATATTATATTCACTTTTGTATTGAAAAGATGGAAGGCAACTTCTGTACTTTATTCGTGCACGAATAAATCCGTCTCTGGACTCTTGACCACTGACAGATCTCGATGCTTCTGTCACTAATTACACAGACCTTTCAACAGCCTGTGTGTGACATGCAAAGCGTGCAAAGTCTACTACTGGTGCAGTAGGATTATTTATAAACCTTTGAAGGGTATCATTAGTTATACTATGCAATATCGGGGGTGGAGTTACTTTAAGATCAACCCAATCAATTAAGTCAGTGTAGTCCGTTGCGGAGAAATTCACTTTGGGTATTACGAATTGTCTTATTGATGTATCCTCAACAGATTGGTGATTTCATGACTTGAGAATTCGTCTTAAAGCCAATTCTCTAACAAAATGACGGTCGTCATTCAACATACTCAGAAGAATATTTTCGGGGTGTAGAAAATAAGCGTTTCGCTAAATTAGCGCCAAAGTTCAATTGTCTTAAATACATGCAGAGGACCGTTTCTACAAGAAGAATGAACTTTTATCGAAAACTACATAGGCGCATAGACTCTCACAACAAATTCAACGAGAACCTTCAAATTGGCCGATGGATTCTCTGTAGCAAGATACAGCCGCAACAACCGGTTAGCCTTCGTAACCCACCTGGTGTGGGATAATTTTTCTGGATTGCGATTTGCCAAATTCGGGGGACAATGGCCAGAGGTAACTGCTTGACATGCCTCATACAAATATTGTTTATCATTGCTGAGATCTTTTGGATCGACTTCTAAGGAATTGCCATCTATAGGCTCAAAATTGTCAATTGGCAATTGCTCACAATTTTCAAGACATTTGCCAATTGGTCCAGAATATTCTTTGGGACCTGCAGTACCTCCGTCAAGATACTGGAACAAGTGTTTTAAGGGCAGTTCATTTGCATGTAGTTGGCAAATACACCACTGTTTTAGTAGTGTTTCAAAGTACCTAATTACAGCATTTTTGGTGCCAGTATTGACAACAGTGCAATCGCAACCAATAACACTAAGTTGATCCAACACTATACCACTTGTAACACAAAAATCGTAAATACTTTGAGCGATCGATTTTCCAGTGCCAGAAGTTAAGGTAACATGACCTACATATATCGAGCCCGGTTCCTCAACAAGAGATATATTTTCTTCATTTATGGTTCTGCGATGAAAACGATTATCTATTTTCTCTTGGTATAATGTCTTTTATCCTTCCGTCCATCAAACTTTCTATTGGTTCAAGAATAGCTGCAGATGTGTTCCGGAGGGAATCTCTGTTCTTCTTGCGAGCTCTCCTTACTTTATTTTTGTCAATTATCTTTGATGAATCTTCTCTTGTTATAATTCCAGCATCTTGTAAGACTGCAGACGCGATTGCGGCAGCCGATCTGTCTGAAATGCCAAACTGGTCACAGACTCTTGCTAGTGTTGGAAGCTGTAGCATGTTACGACATATTTGCTTATTTGAAATACAACCTGAGGTTCCTGATGTTTCTAATGTGCTCTTAGTCGTAACATTTACATCTAAAATAATGTTGGATGAGCTGCTGTCTAGTGGTAAATTATTATTAGATGTTTGATCTATATTAATCAGATGCTTATTGTTCCGTTCCTCGTTCTTAGACTTTCTTTCTTCCAGGTTTTTTATTCGTGCACATTCTGCAACATCAATACCTCTAATAGCCATTCTTCTAACTGATCTTTGATCTAAAAGGAAATTTTGTTTTATAACATGTGTTTTTAAAAGTCGTAACCTTTAACTGATAATTATCATTACGTCTATTTTTAGGAAATCTTATAAGCTTTAAATATTCATCATGATACTTTTCCAACAGTTGAATTATACGTTCACGTGATACTGTAGGAAGTGAAGACAGTTTCCACACAATTTCAATTTTTTCTGCAACTAAACGAGATATTTAAAAAAATGTTGGCTCCTTTTTTGACGGCTGATTTTCGTCTTTTATGGAATGTCTTATAAAGGAGTACAGAACTAAAACGTCTTTGACAGTTGGCAACACCATGTAACTTAGGCCACTAGAAGGTCAAAAATAGGGCAGTTCATTGCAGCTCTTGTAGGTTTTGTCATTTTAGCACTCAGTTTCACACGTTACTTTAAAATAACAAATCACAATCACAATCACTCAATACGTCGGCCGTAGCAATGCAAAGATGCCTTCCTACTAACGAACGGAATACAACATGCGCCACTGCAAGCGGTATTCCCTCCTATTAATGGAGGGGGAAACGAGATTATGTGGCGCTTAAATACTTCAGAACTTATTAGTGATAAAAAATATAAAAATACTCATTTTGTTGCAAAATATTGGATTGCTAGTATTTTGAGGTATGTTATATGATATAATAAAAAAAATACCGAATATTCTAAAAAACCAAAAATTCATCGCCCCGTAGAGGGCAATAGATGTTTATTGTTTTTGTTCTTTTTTTTCTGGGATCTAACCGTGCATATATGCATTTTGCGACCGACTGGATTAACAAATTTTGACTTTTATTTTTTCAGCCCACCCTAATGTACGTGTAGTTGTGGAGTCATCGGGGATACTAGCACACATCCACACACACGCGCGCACACGCACACGAACACACACATGCACATGCACACACACACCTACACGCACACGCACACGCACACGCACACGCACACGCACACGCACACTCACACTCACACGCACACTCACACGCACACGCACACACACACACAACACACACACACACACACACACACACACACATGCACACACACACACACACTCATAGGTCGCTTTAGAGTTAGAGAAAAAAATCGGTTGCACAACCTTCTATACATACATATGTATATGTAGGTTGTAGGTTGGAAAGTAAAAATAAGAAAATTACTACATTGACAGATAATCATGAACACAATCTTAAAACAGAGAATACAGTTTTTGATGTGGGAGTTCTCAGCGTGTTTTCCAAATGGTGTTATAATAAACACGTAAAAAATTATACATTATCCTAAACCGTTAGACCACGATAGAAATCAAGCAACTACAGAAACTCCTCAAGGTTAACATTAAGCATCTTTTTATGTACTATAGGTGTACCTTTGGATAACTGTAATCATTCAAATAGTATTGCCCAAAATATATTTCTCTAATTTATATTTCATAATAATACTAATGCACATGTATATTCATGAAGCATTAATACGGAAATATAATTCCATAACTAGAAAACAACATTTTAATTACTACATCAATATAATTGAACATTAAATGATCATGATTGTCGCCAGTTGAATATCCAAATTTCCCTTCTTCTGTATGTTTGAAGAATTAGATTTCGGAAGGAACCTTGCAGTAATCTTGAACACATAAGCACGATACGAGACAAATCCAAAATTGAAAGATCTTTGCATTTATTTAATGACTTGGAAATTTACGGGTATCCTGATTGTTTCCCTCTGGTAAACATTGATTAATCTAAATAAGCATAAACACACTAATACTCCTTATATGCTAATAACGTATAAAGTAGACAGCTGACCTTCCGATCTCCATATACATATGTAGGAGTAAGTTATGTAATAGATTATGTGCGGGTGCTCGTGCGCGTGTGCGCGTCTTTGCGTCTAAGCGTACTTGTGTGCGTGTGTATGTGAGTGGGTGCCTGTGTGTGTGTGTGTGTGTGTGTGTGTGTGTGTGTGTGTGTGTGTGTGTGTGTGTGTGTGTGTGTGTGTGTGGTGCCTATGTGTGTGTGTGTGTGTGTGTGTGTGTGTGTGTGTGTGTGTGTGTGTGTGTGTGTGTGTGTGTGTGTGTGTGTGTGTGTGTGTGTGTGTGTGTGTGTGTGTGTGTGTGTGTGTGTGTGTGTGTATATGTGTGTGTGCGTACATGTTTGAGTGCGTATGCATGTGTTGTTATGTCGGTGGGTGCGCGTGTGATTGTGTATGTGTGAGGAAAGGTGTGTGTACATGGATGCGCGCTTGAGTGTGCGTGCGTGCACGTGTGAATGTGTGCACGTGCGCATGTGTGCGTGTGTTCATGTGTGCATGTATGCATGTGTGCATGTGTGCATGTGTGCATGTGTGCACGTGTGCATGTGTGCATATGTGCATGTGTGCATGTATGCATGTGTGCATGTGTGCTTGTGTGCATGTGTGCATGTGAGTATGTGTGCATGTGTGAATGTGTGCGTGTGCGTGTACGTGTATGTGCGTGTGTGTGACTATCTGTGTGTGTGTGTGTGTGTGTGTGTGTGTGTGTGGTGTGCGTGTGCGTTTGCGTGTGCGTGTGCGTGTGCGTGTGCGTGTGCGTGTGCGTGTGCGTGTGCGTGTGCGTGTGCATGTGCGTGTGCCTGTTCGTGTGCGTGTGCGTGTGCGTGTGTCTGTGCGTGTACGTGTGCGTGTGCGTGTGCGTGTGCGTGAGCGTGTGCGTGTGCATGTGTGTATGCGCGCGCGCGTGTGTGTGTGTGTAAGTGTGTGGGTGTGTGAGTGTGTGAGTGTGTGAGTGTGTGAGTGTGTGAGTGTGAGTGTGTGAGTGTGTGAGTGTGTGAGTGTGTGAGTGTGTGTGTGAGTGTGTGAGTGTGTGAGTGTGTGAGTGTGTGTGGTGTGTGTGTGTGTGTGTGTGTGTGTGTGTGTGTGTGTGTGTGTGTGTGTGTGTGTGTGTGTGTGTGTGTGTGTGTGTGTGTGTGTGTGTGTGTGTGTGTGTGTGTGTGTGTGTGTGTGTGTGTGTGTGTGTGTGTGTCTGTGTGAGTGTGTATAAAATTTATTTTCATAAGCCATCGTTAATGCTCGGTCTAATGTAAGACCACTAATACGTTAGCCATTAATTAGTGAAATAAAAACGTTAAAATATTATTAAGAAAAATTCGAATCGACATGTGTCTACATGTCTAGCGTTCTACATACTGGACGGCTACTAATCTACTTATCTAGGCAACCTCGTACTGCAATGCAACGTAATCTTGCATCACTAGCAATTAGTTTTAAACTTTAGCACCACAAAACACTTTTTATAGTATTTGTAAAACAACATTTAGTATCGAAATACTTACCCAACAAACGTTGTGTCAATGGATCATTTTTTCAAAATGGTACGCTACTGTAAAAATGCGGTTACTCCCGATGCGAGAGTTTCTTTGTAACTGATTTATGTGGTGAGGCGTCAGCTATGTATCATTTTACATTTTTTGCGATATGTGTAAACCGTCCCCCTACATGTAGGACGACAGGAATACCTGGGTTGAAAGGCAAGCACCTCGAATAATATAAAACAAAACCATCCTATCTATACCATACGAAACAGAGCGACAACTAAATATTTCATCATAACTATTTCATCAATCAAAAATGATGTTATATTGTGGACATTCGATTAATATGTTGTTAATGCTTATCCTTACGTTGCAATGGTTACACATCGCTTGGTTAAATCTACCGAATACGTAGTGTAGTAAGGACTTTCTTCTCGTTTCGTTATTATTGGTTTGCTTTTCTATAGTGTGATGTCTTTTTTAATTTTTTGTAGATGGCTGTACCTTGTATCTTTCCAGTGATTTTCCCCGTATTGTTTAGTTTTTTGTTTATGTATAGTTTAACAGCATTAAAACTGATACAACAGATGTATGCGTTGTGCGTTTCAGAGGCTTCTCTTGCACTAGAGTCAGCTATATTTTTGCCAGGAACACCCATGTGGCTACGCATCCACATCATGTGTCAGCCGAATAGATGGATGCATGTGATAAATCAGTGATCTGATCACATTACTTAGTGAATCTTCACGTACACCGTAAAATATATTTTTTAATCCATATATACTATCTTAGCATATTAAAATATTTTTCCTTCTATTATATACACAAAATAAGTCTGGTTACCATATGACGTACATTTCGGGTGTATATGTTGTTGCATGTGGCTTTAAGGACCAGTTATGTGTTTCGTTTTGCGTATAGATAGCGCTTCCTGGTCCATTCTTTGCTCGGGATCCGTCGATACACACTATGCTATGGTCATTATAATTATTTAACGCTTCTCTAAAATAGTGTTGGCACATGTCATTTGTGGTTAGATCCAGTTTTGTATTTATTTTATCCAATAAGCACACTGGTTTGTCGGGTATACTATATTTAAGTATTTTAAAAGTATCGAATTGCATTTTATTTTTTAAGTCTATGGCACGTACTAGAGCAGGTCTGACTATGTGCCACGTGTCTAACCATCATATAGCATAAACAAAGGAAATGGGCTCGACTAAGCTCAGACGTACGGTCGGAAGGCCGCAGAGCACTCGGATGCGTGGTTGTTTTGGAGGTATAGCTTAAACTGATGGTGATATGGTTAGATAAGGATCGGATATGTGTAGGTGCCACAGGCTTTAATAAGGAAATACTCAACAAGTGCTGAAAGGAGAGTAAACACTGTAAAGCCTGAAACAGGATTTACTAAAAAAAGAAAGAAATAAGAATGAAAGGAGGAAGTAGAAATGAGTTGAGAATTCGCCCCGATAAAGTAATTTTTATTGTCGATATCCTGACTAAATAAATATAACATTTCACCAAAGCCCACGATGGCAAGCAGTGAGCCTCAGCTTGTGCCCACGGCAATTACAATTTTAATTCAATTAAAAAAAAAAATAATAAAATTATTATATGCTCCCTTCCGGCCGCTGCGAGATCTTACTGTTCGTATTCGGAATTGGCTAATTTAACGCATAATCCCATTGGGATGTTTAGTAGAATACAAAAAACAAAAAAAAATTAATTAATGAACTTCGTTGCCTTACGCTTCACACAGTATACAGTAAATTGGAAAGCTTGTTCGGTCTTGCTAATTTCGGGTACTATTCCAATGATCAAGCAGCCTTCACGTATATGGTCATGGATGTCAGCAAGGCTCTTACGCCTTCCAGCGGTAACCATGTACTTTTGATGTAACGTAACAGTAAAATGTGTGCAGAAAATTTAAGAAGGAATGACGTTAGAAATGTCGGTAGTACAGAGATGCTCATACAGGTGACAAACGAGCCGATAGTGAAGATTAAACGTAATTCCTATTGAAGTGTCTTTATATGTGAAGGATTAGTATTGAATGCTTTTATATTCGAAAACCGAAGATGTAGACGAATGAATAATTTCAATTATATCCGCCTTTTAAAAGCGTTATTAATACTTTTACTTAACCAAGTATTACTTTAAGTGAGAATTTTTCAAAAAAATGATGCTTCAGCATCCAGAACCAGAAAAGAAAAATTTTCTAGAAACTAAACATCCACCATCAAAGGCGTTCTTAAAAGAAAGAAAGAAAAAATCAATTTTACACACTTGAAAAAATTTTTATTTAATCTTTGTTGCCAAAGTTAAATTCTGTAGAAAATATTTATTTATTATGTGTATTTGTATTATTTGACCTTAAAAGATCCCAGGTTTCTATTTATCTACTTTATATTAAATGATCCGAAATCTCAGAGATGTCGCTGAAGGTATCTTTTTTACTCATTTTAAATAAATAAGAGATGTGTACTAAAGTTACATACATAAACTTAAATGCAATTAGAGATGAGTAAAAATTTGCGAAATAGTGAATTGGAAGCATTCAACCTAAGTAAATATATATATATATATATATATATATATATATATATATATATATATATATATATATATATATATATATATATATATATATATATTATTTTCATATGGGTTTAATAGTTGATAACTTTGAGAGAAGGTAGTACGAAAGGTAGTAATAGTTTGGCCATATAGTTTAGTAATGTTTATTTTTGGCTTGTTTCTAATGGCATTATTCGGGATTCAACATATAGTGGCAATGTGGGCTTGTTCTAAATACCCCAATTGCTAGCCGTATTCGAAGAGCATGTATCTGATATGGTGGTTTTACTGTCAAAGGTCTAGCAGAGGAACAAGTTATATACCCATAATCAATGATAGGCATTATGAAGGATTTATATAATCTAATTGTAGTATCTCTACCTGCACCCCAACTAAGATTTGATGTATATCTAATAATGCTTATCCTTTTATTTTACACTTGCTTACGAGATTTTGAATATGGTCTGTGAAATACACAAAAAGGACTCCTAGTATGTGCAACGTGCTAACATTTTTAATGCGTTTCTCATATATGTACCGACTGGGTTCGTGTTCGTGCACTTTTGCAGTTGTGCGTTGCTGTTTTATTTATTGAGAAGGCAATGCCATTTTGGTTCGCTGTTGCAGTTCCTGAATGATATCTGGCATTTGATCTCCGTCTTTGTATATCAGCAAGTCATCTACATATATTCCGCTGTGAATTTGGGATGGGATAGATTTGATAATGTCATTAATTTCAATTAGAAATAGAGTTTTACTCAGCACTGATCCCTGTGATGTCACATTTTCCATAATGCGAGATGAAGATAATACATTTCCAAGAATGTTCTGCTGGACAGAAAGCTTTTTATGAATTTTGGCAGATTCCCGTCGCAGTTCCATTTGTGTACCTTATTAGTTACATGGTATCAAACGCTTTTTCAATATCGAAAGAAAGTATCCAAAACTACGTTTTCCAGTTGAACCAATTGATCAACAGTAGAATGGTTTTCTTCGAAATCCCATTTGCTTGGGTGATACCAACTTACTGTATTCTAGGAACCATATTAATCGGTCGTTTATCATCTTCTCTAAGATTTTACTCATTGAGCTTGTGAGTCATGTGGGTCTGTAATGGGCAGGGTTTGTTGCATCCTTTTCCGGTTTTGGTATTGGAACTACAGAAGCTATCGTCCATACCTCTGGATATATACCACTGCAACATATATTCTTTTTTGTTTTCTGGCTGGTTTTTTAACATAGTGTAAGTAATATTGTCAGGTGCAGGAGCTTTATCATTTGTAACTTTCAAAGCTTTGCATAATTCTTTTAGATTATATGGTTAGTTATATGGTGCTTCATGTTGTTCTTTAAATGGTGTGGTCGATGGTAAGTTTTCATTTAGTAATTTACCTTTATGTATTTTGTGGAAATGGATCAGCAAATGATTCCACTCCGTCGGTCACTGTATTAATTCGGTTATTATCCACAACTAATAGATCTGGTTCGTGTTGTGTTCTATTTCCTATTATGTTTTTTGGGATTCTGCCGGACCTCAGATGGATGTGTTTTGATATTTATGGATGGAATGTGTTCCTCCCACGACTTTCGCTTTGATTGATTTTCTCATTACAGCTCTAGCCTTTTTTTATGTTATTAAGTTTGGCGTCGTAGGGCTTTTTCTAAAGATATTAAACGATTTTCTTCTTTCGTGAGTTAATCTTTTAACTTCTTCATTCCACCAGGGTACTCTTTTCGTTTTTCTAATGCCAGTTGTTTGTGGTGTGCTTTCTCTTGCGGTGTTAAAAATTGACTTTGTCAGTACTTTTATTTTGTTTTCAATGTTATTATCTGTATTGTGCGTGTCTTTATTTAGTCTCATTTTGTAACAGCGGTCACTATTATAACCCACATATGAGAGTGGGTGTTGAATTCACCTAGTAATGTTAAGGAGAAGTGATTAATTGTCTGTACCAGGTCATCATAGCTCCAGTTTATGTTCCGAAAATAAATATTGCATACTGTTGCTTGAACGAGGTGCATGCCTTCCACAGAAATAATTTGATGTTTTCGTTGAGTTTTTTATTTTTTATACCACGTTCTGTCTCAAAAATATGACAATACCTCCGCATGCTCTGAGTGGAGAAAAAAGCTTTGTTCAGGGATCTATACCCTCTAAAGTGAAATGTGTCATTTTTTTTTTTAAATAACTTTCTTGAATACATATAATAAATGTATCATGTTTTGTAATTTACACTTTCTGTTCGCAATAATGTTTTTGTGGACCACTACAGCTCCATTGCATAAAGTTTTCAAATGTGTTATATGTAGCAATTTTAAAATAAATTAAATACAAGCCTTAATATCTAATTGAAAATGTAGATCTTTCAATAAATATTGAATAAGAAATATAATATAGTAAATAAAGTAACAAAAATATCACAGATAAGATCACAGATTTAATATATTGTCACAGGCTTAATAAAATGTGTTGGTAAAATCTGTTGTGGTCAACGACAGTCGAGTTTACCTTTTTGGTTTTCCCTTTGGCCAACCTTTGACTTTTTTTTTGGGTAGAGTTACTGATATGAGAGGGTCATCGTATCGTTAGTTCAAATTGAGTTGTACGGTGATGTTTCATATTGCTTTTTTCTTCAGGTGATGGAAACCGGGATGTGAGGTGTTTCTTTTTCCTTGATCTTATGGTTTATTATTATTATTGTTATTAATAATATCTTTGTTTTTCTTTCGTTTGATCTCCTTCCCATTTTTCCAGTGTGAGATGTGCGTCGACAACTGAGGTCATTTGCACATTGTATATGGTCGGTTACTTTAGTGTAATATCAGATAAGTGTTTAAGTATTATTCTTTAAATTTCGTTTCTTTTAGGAAGCTTATCATGTTTGACATTTCTGTAGATGTGGACAGTGCTTATGTATTGTGTATTTTATGTTTCGTTCTGTAGCTTTGTAGGTATTTACACTGCTGTAGTATATGCTTTACGTTTAAATTTTCGCCGCACTGAAGGCAGCTTCTTATTTTCTTTCCTATTAGTAGATGACTACGTGTAAGTCTCGTGTGCCCAATTTGAAGGAATGTTATTAATACCTGTTCTTTGCGGTTTACTGTTGATGGAAATTTGTAAATTTAGATTCCTAGTTGTACAGATTTCAGGAGTGATGTATTTGATGACAATCTGTCTTTCCAGACGTTTTCTATTTCGTAGTTAGTGTGACTTAGTGCATCATTTAGTGTGTAATCTTTGATCACATTTGTTTTCGGTGATGCAGCGCCCTGTTTAGCCGCTCTCATCGCCTCATCTGGCTCTATATGTTGCTCTATCGTGATGATTATTATGTGTTTTCCGGTTTCTTTGTTATAGTTCCACTACTCAACAATTATATTACCCAGGGTGTTCCTTGCGAAGAAGTTTGTTAGACGTTTCATTACCTGTAAGTTGCCCACCACATTTACAGAACAGTTCATAATTTGCCGGCTCATGTGTATTGCTTTTAATACATATCGTGGAATTTCCAGACTTTAGTTTTGTTTTCATAAATTATTGCGGCTTCTTTTGCTGTTGGCCCGTAACTCACTCTAACGTGCATGTTGGGTTTACTATATACTTCTTTTGTTGATTTATATGACCGAACGTTGGTGCTTAGTTTCAATGGTGGAACTTCACCGATGGATTTCAAAAAAAAAAAAGGTGGTAGAAGATTGTATGATATCGGTCCTCTATTGATGTACACTACAGCTGGAACTGTTTTGGTTTGCTGCCAATCATATTTATAGAGGATTTCCGGGTTGGTTATCACATTGTGCATAAAATGCACTGGTTTGCCACATAATTTTATACCATATCGCAGAATTTATTCTAGGCGGAGTTCTATGGGTAATGATTTGTTTCTACATCGAGACTGTCTGTAGTAGGAGACCTGAAAGCACCTGTTGTTGTTAACATAGCACTATTCCAAATCGATTTAACTTTATTTAGATGTGATTTAGCTGCAATTGTATACACTGGGGATCCGTATTCCAGTTTGCTTCGTATAAAAGCATTTATTATTTTTCCCAGAGTATCCTAGTCTGCTCCCCAGGTATAGTGACTTGGAATCCGGATTCTGTACAGTGGCAGTTTACATTTCGATACCAGATTTTCTATGTGCATCTTACATGTAAGTTTGGTATTCAGTAACATTCCTAGGAATATGTGCTCGTCTACATACCCTATTGTTTCATTGTTTAAGTTCAGTCTGGGCTCCTCATATATATATATATATATATATATATATATATATATATATATATAATATATGTACATATGTGTGTGAGTGTGTGTGTCTGTGTGTGTGCGTTCGTGCGTGCGTGCGTGAGTGCGTGCGTGCGTGCTGTGTATATTTAAGTAGAATTCAAAATGAAAAATGGTCAACACTGTATCAATAATAATAACGTCTACTTGAGCTATATCAGCAAACATTTTACTTTGAAACGAACTGCAACTTAAGAACTTCATGTCCTATCAATATGACAAACATACGGTAAGATAATTTTCATTCGTCTTCATCGAGCGATTCAACGAAATGTAGACCGGACTACAAAAGCAGGCTTGGGGCAACTAAAGCAGGCATTGGACGACAAAAGTAGATATATAAGCAGCGTGTGATATTGATGTAAAACAAAGGTTTATAATTCTTGAAGATGAAATTGCATTATATCCACGCCATTCTGTGTATTTTAAATTCGTGACATTATACACCACGGTTTTGCAACGATTCGAAATTCATTAGCATAAGTGCTTTTTCGTAACACGGTTTCCCTTAAGGGGCTGCACTACCTTAAAACATGAAAACAAAAAATTATTTTTAGTATAAAATATTTGGGAGTATAGAAGTACGTGTTTGAGGGTTCCCTAAAAAAATAATTATAAAATTATTTTCATAACAGGAGCTTCAGAATAGTTGGATAAACGTTGAAAATCAAGAAATTTTCTACATTCACAACATGTTTTCTTTTGCATTAACAGCTATGAAATTGATAATACTGAAACAATATGCAGTTCACTACGCCCTGTTGGTTTTATATTTTAAAAAATGTTATTGTTAAAAGTATTATAACATTTGTAAAATACGAAGTACTTCGAAGCGTGCTATTGTAGCCCTTTTTCAAAAATTATAAGTATTCTGGACAACAGGACACAGGTATTATAATGAATAATATAAAATGACCATAAACAATCAAAAAAATATATGGATAATTAAGATGAGAAAGTAATTGTATTAACAAATACGCCCTTCACAGGTTCACGCCTAACAATTCCCGCAATAACCAATAGGAATTAAGGTACCTATACAAGATAAATGTGCATTTATATAGTAAGCAGCCCTAATGACGCTCGACCTGATACTTTTAAAATGTACAAGAATGACTCACTTGTATAAAATGCAATCGATGTACTCAAAGAAAAATAGCAAACGGCTATTTAAAAAATTTGTTAATTAAACTTATAGTTAACGGAAATTCCTCATTAAATGACATCCGCTGCACTGTAAGATTAAGTTCTTAAGTACAAAGGATTAAAATGCATCCATTACCGGTTTATTGTTATGCGTAAACCCATTAGTAATTTAGAAAGAGAGTAGGTATACTTTGAATTTACCTATTTAAGAGGAGTCCGTACACTTAAACAGTATATGATTTTACATGTGTCTTCAATTCAATGCACAGCGTTTATTATTCAACATTTCCGAAAAAAATTAATTTTATTCGAAAGTACTTAACGTCTTCTACAGTTTCATCAACCGTAATTTGAAAAAATTATTGATCTTCTATTTTTTTAGAAATATAAAATTGTAATAAAAAACGGACATTTTCAAGCGTTAATAACTCAAGATTGAGTAAATTTATTTAAAATGTAAGTTGCCAAACTTTATAATTGCAGCATTAAATTTCGTACGTGTTTGTAAAAGCCAATTAAAAGATTTTGAAATAAAGATATAAGGAGAAGTTATCCCTTCTACCTACCAACCTATCGCTTGTGGAAGAAAGGTACGTTTTTCTATGCGTCATAAATTCATTTGTAACCTATGTCACTTCAGCACTTTGATAGTGTACCTGGTTTTTTTATTGCAACTAAGCCGTTTTCATAATCAAATTCGATTCTGTAATAGCCTATATATATATATATATATATATATATATATATATATATATATATATATATATATATATATATATATATATATATATATATATATATATATATATATATATATATATATATATATATATATATATATATATATATATAAAAAGGTAATAGCACAGATGTATAGTGTGTATACATCTGCGTAATAGTAATAAATCTCAATAAACAATACGTTCCAAAAAGCTTGATTATTTTTCCTGTAGTACCCTTATGCCCATTTTAAAGCTCTTGCCATCACATGAAAGGGATTTTAAAACAATAAAATTAAAAATAGAAATGAATTTTTGAGCGATAAAAAATATTAACTAGTCGGATAGTCAAATTCGATCAAAGCTCGAGAACAGTTTGTTTTAATTATTTTGCGTTGTTCTTTATAATATTAGTTTATAGATGTGTAATTAGTTTTCAGCCGTACCTCATTTATTAAGTTTTTCACAATTACGTTAAATAAAAGTGTAAGTGTTCAATTGTTGTGTTATAAGTTTTTAAAATGGGAAAATCGGAAAATAAAATGAGAACTCGAGTGTCATCAATGAAGAAAAATCGTGGACATATTAGCAGTTTAGAGAAAGCTTGACGCACAAAGACCGAAAATTTTGTTCGAGGCTTGCTTGACAAATGTTTGGATCAAGTTTTTGAAATTTCGGTAAAGTATAAACTAAATATGTATGCAAAAAGTTCAGGGAATGACTTGTATGGATATTATAGTTTATTATTATTGTAAAATTATGATAAAAAGAATCTTTTTTATTACCAAATTCTTATTGCATTTATTAGTTATCTCAGACGTGACCCGCATTCAATTTTTACTTTTCTTTGCAAATTTTATTTGAGTTTTGAAAGGTGAAAGAAGAAGAAGGGTGAAATAGGTAGGCAATAATTAGCTCAACCTTTATTGCATCATGAGCATGACGGCCAAGATATAAGAAACATCGTATACAACTTCAATTCTCAACACATAATTATTGTTTTCACTCCACAGGTCCTCAAATTTGTTCCTCTTCTCTCCAAAGCTACTTATAGTGCTATCTATGATATCACTAGCCCGACCTAGTGTGGCATCTTTTCTCTGAAAATATTTACTCAGTACATTTGCGACTATTAACACTGAATGGAAGACGAACAAACAAACGATAAATTGTGGTTTTATCATTGATGCCTGTATTCCAAGTGCTTCTACAGAATTTTTGTCTCGCCCTTGTTCAATTTCCTCATCCAGAGCATTTCGAATTGCTTGGAATTTTTTCAAAAGGGATTTGCAATTTTCATATCGACAACTCCACCTGGTACTGCTAAGACTTCCCATTTCGCCCCCCGACTTTATACCTAGAGCTTCATAGGCGTTTATGAGATGAGAGTAGTAGTATAGCTATACCGATCCTGGAGCACTTTGTTACTTACATTAGGATATCGAAATTTTCCCTGCTAAGTCTTATAAAAATTATTAAGTCAGAAGGTCAAAGTCAACTCACGTACACGTCCAAGTACATGGTTTATCAAGGTCATCATCTTCAAGGCCACCTTGGTCATGTCATGTAGCCCTGCCTCTTTAAGATCACCTCGGCCACGTGGTTGGTAACCCAGCTAAGTCAAGGTCACGTGGTAGGAAAGGTTTGTACTCCTGCCTTTTCAAGGCCACGTGGTAGGTGTGTAACCCCGCCTCTTCAAGGTCATGCTTGCACTAGTCCTTCAAGGTCAGTAACTAGAAAAGTCACTAGAAAAGTTACTAGATTGTTGATTGTCTACCTCAATTTT
This sequence comes from Vesta saturnalis, assembly GCA_036346205.1. Classification (NCBI taxonomy): domain Eukaryota; kingdom Metazoa; phylum Arthropoda; class Insecta; order Coleoptera; family Lampyridae; genus Vesta; species Vesta saturnalis. Next base: position 136,819 of record JARFJB010000552.1, on the reverse strand, counting down.
AGGTTACCTACATCTATTCCTAAAAGGTCATTGCCCTCGATCTCAAGCAAGTCTATGCATGTTTCAATGCCACGCCCCCTCAAGTGGTCTAAGCAGGTGACCGTTCCCCAAAACAGGTAGCCGTTTCTTAAAAACAGGTAGCCGCTTCCTAAAACAGGAGGTCCGTTTCCCAAAACAGATAGCTGTTTCGCAACCGTTTCCCCCATACGACCACATTTCAATTCCAGGAAATCAAGAAGGGGGCCCATTGTTCAAAGTCTATGCTTACAATTTTCAAAGCCACATGAGAGAACAAAGACGATCTATTGTTTTGGCTGAGTCATAGTTTCTGAAATTCTATGAAATCAAGAACAAAGACGATGCATTGTTTAAAGTCTATGCTTACAATTTTCAAGGCCACATGAAAGAACAAAGACGATCTATTGTTCTAGTTGATTATAAAAAAATAGATTGTTATCTAAATACATCTCTTTCAAGAACAAAGACGATGCATTGTCAACGCTTCAAAGTCTATGTTTACAAGGCCACATGAGAAAACAAAGACGATCTATTGTTCAGGTCGAGATATAAAAATAGATTGTTATCTCAATTGTGAGAAAAATCAAGAACAAAGTCTATGTTTATCATTTTCAAGGCCACATGAGAGAACAAAGACGATCTATTGTTTTGGCTGAGTCATAGCTTCTGAAATTCTCGGAAATCAATAACAAAGACGATGCATTGTTCAAGCCGACGGTTCAAAGTCTATTCTTACAATTTTCAAGGTCACACCTCTGAGAAATTAACAAAGGTGGTTGATTTATAAAAATAGATTGTTATCTGCATTTCGATTCTGAGAAATCAACTTTCAAGAACAAAGGCGATCCATTGTCAACGATTTAAAGTCTATGCTTACAATTTTCAGGGTAAAAGAACAAAGACATTCCATTGTTCAGGTCGAAAATAGATTGTTAAATACACTTCTATTCTAGGAAATCAAGAATAAAGACAACGCATTGTCAACGCTTCAAAGTCTATGCTTACAATTTTCAAGGTGAGAGAAAAAAGGCGATTCATTGTTGAGTCGTAGCTTCTGATATTCTGAGAATAAAGACGATGCATTGTTCAGACTGATTAGGTCATCTAACAAGTAAAATATTTTCTTTTTATAAAACTATCGCAATATACGGATAAAAAATCTATTAAAGTAAATATACAAGGGACTTAACATTTTGTAATACCTTTGCTGGATCATGTAACATTACTCCAACCATATGTAAACATGCTCATTTCGTAGTGTTTAGTCGTAGTGCGGTTGTGGACAAGTAAAGTCATGAAAAAAGCAATAAAATCACTCCTGGATACTTCATGTAATAACAATATGAATAATAATTTAACATTTTGTTGTTCATGCTGTCAAAATAGTGATGGTGGTAGTAGTAGTAGCAAAAATGAAGAGAAACAAGATGAAGGTTATTCCGACTGGTCATCATCATTTCAACATAGCGCTGAGGTGTATAAACAGGCAGCTAATGAATACTTAATCGATTGTGCTTCCTATAACCTATCGAGCGATACGCATATTGAAATTGGATACAGTACACACCTTAACCTTGCACCAGTAGTGCGTATAAGATGTGGTATTATAAGCGTGGTATTAGACGTGAAGGAATGGAATGAACTTCTAAGATGGTCTTCATACGTAGAAATACAATTTTTCCGATCCCAAGAAATTGAAAGCCAAATTGATTGGTCACATGTAACCGAGGAGGATATAATACATGAGCAAGATTACGAATCTCTATCTAGCATTCTCGGTATTTGTTACAATTGGGAATTCGGTGATGATGACATTTATAAAGACATTCATGATGTTATAAATGCCAAATATAATATTAATTCACATAACACTGTATGCTTAATGGAAATATTGTACTATCGCCCTGCTTATCTAATGTATAGCATTTACTAAAAATAAAGTTTTTACACGATTTTAGGTATAAATACCCTACCCTATCCCTCAAGGTGAACAATGATAGGTAAGAAGCGGAAGAGTGCAGGTGGTTTAGTGAATACGCTAATCAATAAACTACCGGTGGAATTGCATTTACCCGGTTACCAGTATTGTGGTCCCGGTACAAAATTAGAGAAACGACTAGCACTAGGCGACCCCGGTATTAATCAATTAGATGTGCAGTGCAAAGAGAAAATTTGGGATGGGGTTTAAACGTCGGTTCAAGAAGAAGAATGGTCAAAGTTTATTGCATGTACGGAAAACAATAGCTAAAGAAATGAAAGCTAACGGAGATTTCACCGACACAATAAAGTCAGCACTGTCAACGGCAAAACTTGTAGTAAAAAGGTTGGGGGGAAAGAAAAACATTAAAGTTCCTAGAGGAATTCACTTACTTAAACAAGGAGGTGTTTTACCATTTCTTATTCCGTTATTCGCAGCATTATCAGCAATCGGTGCTTTAGCTGGCGGTGCATCGGGAATTGCCAAAGCAGTCAATGATGCAAAACATGCCAAAAAATTGCAAGAAGAGACATCGCGCCATAATCGTATGATGGAATCGATCGCTGGTGGCGCATTCTATCTAAAACCATACAAGTCTGGTGGTGCATTATACTTAAAACCGTTTTCAAAAAACTGAGTAGATTACCCGAAAAAGCGTTAACAGATATTGATTTAAAGAAATACACAAAACAAGTACCACACTTTAGGGGTATTTTTATGAGAGATGGCCTGCCTAAATTACCACAGAAAAATGAATCTGGAATCATCAACTTAGATAGTCAAAGCAGACCGGGTACACATTGGGTTTGCTACAAAAATCGTGGTGAAAAGGTATGGTATTACGATAGTTTCGGTAATCTTCGACTACCAGTTGAAGCGACTAACTACTTTCGGGGATGTAAAATTTATTATAATTACAATCAAGATCAGGAATTTAATAGCATTATTTGCGGGCACCTATGCCTACAATTTCTGTATAAATAATCGACATAACCTTAAATTTTCTCAGTTATGTCAATAACATTCAGTTTAGAAGGTGTTGGTAACATAGCTAGCTGCAACTTCTACCCACCGATAGAGCTAGATTTGGAGAAGAAATACGTTGTTGGATTGATGGGATTCTACGGGTGTAACAGCATTAGAAACATTTATACGGGCAACGATAGATTTTATTTTAGAACAAATTCATCTCATTTGCGAGTGATTAATATTCCACACGGTGCCTATGAGTTAGATGAAATTAGTGCTTACTTGAAATCAAAGATACCCACAGAAAAATTTTTCATCAGGGCAAACAACAATACGCTTAAGTGTGAGATAAACAGTTCATTTGAGATCGATTTTACTAAAGAGAGTAGTTTTGGCCGCATGCTCGGGTTTGAGCCTAGAATATTAAAAGCGAATATATTACACACATCAGCGTTAGATATCCAAATAATTAAACACACTAATTTGCATGTGGAGTGCAACATTATAAAGGGATCTTATCGAAACGGTAAACCTGCAAAGGTAATATACGAAATTGACGTTTCCGTCCCCTCGGGCTATCGTTTGGATAAAGTTCCAACCAACACTCAATATTTAGAAATAAACACTGACATAATCGGTAATAGAACAATCAAATTGACAAATCAAAAGGGTGAGTTAATAGACTTTGGTGAAAGTGAACTGTTCACGGTACGCTTAGAACTAAAAGAACATGGGTCTGCGAATTAATCACAGGATATCTTCATACAAAAGACCCAATCAGCCCTCATTGCAGTAAACATCTGCAGAGAAATACTTTTTAACATCAATTGGATTGAAAGTTCTGAGTGAGCAAACCATTAAACGTGTTTCAAAGCGTACATTTTAATAGAATTAATGTATCTCTAAGAAATGTTAAATTTGTTGAATGAAGTTTACTTCTTTAATGTCTATCTCTTTTACACAATGATATGTCCCGCTTACACACACCGCAACCTGAAATTATTGTATCACTCTGAATGTATTCATCTAAAATGTGTAATGCGGAAAAAGTTAATGTTTTATTGAACAATGGGTTTTCTTTCTTAATAACGCATTTGCATTCTTAAAAATTTGTAGGAATGTACAAAAAATGTAATATTCAAGCTAATAAAGACTCTCTTTGTATAAAACACACAATGCATCTGCATTCTTAAAAATTATTTTTAATAACTTTAAAACTTGCCAAAACTACATTGCATAATTAGTAATATAATAATTAATGAAAATATGTTATGAGGAAAAAAGTTTCGTTATAAATAACAATAGGTTTGCATTCAACAGTGTGCTAATGTGAACAAGGGATTTTCTTTGTATAACAATGAAAGTATAGTGCCTTCTTAAAAAATATGAATTAAAAAAGCTGTAAAAGGCATAATTAATAACAATTAATTTATAGGTTTGAAAAGAAATTCATATAAAAGACATCATCCCTATAGTAAATCTTTAATTACTCATCAACCCTCATTGCATCTACACAATGACTGAATCATTAAACATCTTTCAAAACGTACATTTCGATGATGCTATAATTAAATCAGATATTCACACCTATCTTCCGTATGGCTCTTCTAAGTATGGACCTTCCGAAGAAATACGCATTTTAATTCAAAGTCAGGATCTAATTACAGCTACTTATGATAGTTTTCTGTACATAGAAGGTAAGCTGAAGAAAGAAGATGAAGGAAAATCATGTAATTTAACCAATAATTTCCCCAACTTCCTTTTCGAAGAGATTCGTTATGAGTTAGGCGGTCAAAGAGTGGACGTTTGCCGAAATCCAGGCATAACATCTACACTTAAAGGATATATTTCTTATGCGACAAGCAAGAGCAAAGCATTAAGCCATTTGGGGTGGTCACCAAAGAATGAGGAACCCTTACAAGTAGAATTCGATGAGGGAAATGGAGAAAAATCCTTTACAGTATGCATACCATTGAACCACGTATTTGGAATAATGGAGGATTATCGTCAAGTGATCGTGAATATGCGTCAAGAGTTGATTTTAATTCGATCTAGAAGCGATACAAACTGCTACTATGGTGACGTTGATGCGGAAATAACCCTAAATAAAATTCAATGGAAAGTACCACACTTAACCCTTAGTGATGCGGCGAAACTAGACTTGTTTGAAGGAATAAATAAGAATTCTATTGTTACTGTTCCATTTCGTCAATGGGAGTTATATGAGTTACCTGCTTTAAAACAAGCAACCTCTGATATATGGCCAATAAAAACGTCAACGCAACTGGAAAAACCGCGCTGGATAATTGTTGCATTCCAACAAGGTAAAAGGTACACAAAGTCTGCAAGAGCTGGAAATTTTGATCACATTAACATCAGGAACCTTAAAGTACATCTGAATTCCGAGTATTATCCCTATGAAGCAATGCATTTGAACTTCAGTGCTAACCAATACATACCTGCCTATCGCAATTTTTTGAACTTCCGATGTGACTACTATGATGAAGATAATACAGATGCGTTATTCAACTACACCGAATTCAAGTCATGTCCAGTATTTGTAATGGACTATTCTAAACAGAATGAATCCTTAAAGAACTCAACAGTAGACATCAAATTGGAAATGGAATCTCTAACACCTTTCGATAATGGAATCGTTGCCTATGGTCTTATTCTCCACGATGCTATTGTGCAGTACAACCCACTCACCGGAGAAGTGAAAAAATTATAATCTGTATTGTATAAATAAAAATGTTGTATTTATTCGTTTAGTTTCATTTCATCCATCAAAGATGAAAGTAGTTGCGCAGAAACAAAAACTTCCAATTCAAAATCATGACTTTGATGAAAAGTCTGATACTTCAAAACATGGCGATTTACTTCTAGTATACGTGGCATTATATGTGGCCCCTCCAACTGCGGCAAAGCAAACGCAATGATTAGTTTGCTTACTGAGAAAAACGGTTTGAAATTTAAACATGTATACGTATACTCCAAGTCATTAAATCAAAACAAGTACAAACTTTTACAGGAAATCCTACTTCCGATAAAGGATATACGTTACTTTACGTTCAGCGATAATCAAGATGTGATTGAGCCGAATTGTGCAAAAGCAAACTCTATCTTTATCTTTGATGATATCGCCTGTGAAAAGCAAAATAACATAAGGGCATATTTTTCTATGGGTAGACATAACGATATTGATTGTTTCTATTTGGGCCAAACTTACAGTAAAATTCCAAAGCAATTAATTCGTGACAATGCGAATCTAATTATATTATTTGAGCAAGATGAATTAAATCTAAAACATGTGTATGAGGATCATGTAAGCCCCACCATAAGCATGGCATTGTTTCGGGGTATGTGTTCAAGGTGCTGGATAGATCCGTTTGGGTTCATAGTCATAAATAAGGATGCTGAAGTCAATAATGGTCGCTATAGGAAAAGGTTTGATAATTTTTTTTTTTTTTTTATGATTGTGGACCTGAACCGGCTAAATAAGGCCTATCGTGCTAAAGCATTCAGGAACACTTAGGAGGATGGATAGAGGGATAATAAATTGCCAATAGATGCTTATGAACAGCTACCTTAAATTTTCTCATATCATAAGTGAGAGGAAAACAGGAACTAGGGAGATCATTCCAGAGTTTAGAAGCCGTGTAGAAAAATGTGGATTGCGCCCGTTTGGTACGACAAGTGGAGATTTGTACTGCATACTGATGATGTGAATGATCGAACCGAGTGTTTCTCGCAAAGATAGCCGGAGATGGTATCAAAGAATGTAATTCACCAGAAATATATAATAACTTAGCCTGATTTCAGTGGTTTAGTAGTTACTCATCCGTTTAGGTATTAACAGCCATTTTGCTACAATGGATAATAAGGAGATGATATTAAAGCGAAAAATTGTTCAGGCTCGTAAAATAATACAGCAGAAATACAACAGTCTTAAAACTGCCCGCATTGATAATGAAAGAACGTTTGAAAGTACTTACAAACCTCTAATAGAACCTCTAACTGAAATAGCGAATAAAATGCACCCTGATAAAAAAACAAAGGAGTCCGTTAAACCCAAAAACCCGCCTTTGTTCAAATTTCGAAGAAAGCATGCTACTACTAGCCCGCCACGCTTCGTTTCACCAAGGAAGAGTGCTACAAGCCCCCTAGCACAGCTTCCGTATTTTCAAATAAATCCCCCTCCTCGTACACCACCTTTCCTAGAAACATCTGTCATAGGAGAGATTACTGCCGAGGAAGAAGAACCTCTTAGTATCGCAGGTGATTCCTGTAATGAACCCATTTCTGAAGAATTTCTCGAGCAGTACCACGAATTACCTCGTATATATGTTGAACGTATTATGAGGGATCTTGAAGGTGCTATTGATCACACTTATGGAATCCACTACGACGCAAAAACAGACAAATGGGCAATTGGTAATACCCCAATCATAATTAAAGGAAAGGATATGATTATTAATGGTGTCACGTATAAAGGGACTCCAGGTTTATATGATCTGCTTATTATGAATGAACCCGATTTAAATCTAGTAAATTCAAAGGATAGAAAGAATTATAAACGTATTTTAGTAGCTACGAATTTTGCAAGGCGAGATTATGATCGAGGAAGCCGCAGCAAAAAGTATACACAAATAATTAAACCCTTGCTATCATCATCCACAACTCAGAAAGGTGGAGCTATGTTTTTTAAGGAATTAACACCAATTGAATATAAGTATTGGAATGATGTACTTGAACCAATTCGTGATCTAGAAGTATTGTGGGCAGAAAAATTGGCTGGAAACACCGGTGTCGTAAATGATATAATATCAATTGTAGAGGAATTATATGAAGATGGCTACATTGAAAGACCAAACACTAGTTTTCTGAACAATATAAATTAGAATGCATTGATGTCGACATATCATAACTAAAATGCCCCTTGATAAATTTGGACGGTCACATGCCCAGTATCAATTTAAGAAATTAACCCCTCAGTTTCTTATTGATGATAATCAATTAGATATCGAGAATAAGAGACTCAGCAATGTTGCCAACCCCATAGATCCTCAAGATGTCATCACCAAGCAATACTATTTATCGACAAGGTTGAATTTGGATGGAAACCGTTTGACACAGTTGGCGGATCCGGAAGAGGATGGTGATGCTATAAATAAAGGATACCTTGACCTTTATCTGCAAGCAATTCAGAAAGCTGTCAAAGGAAACTTTAACGCTTATCTGGTGTTGGAGGAAAAACTACATCAACCTAAAGAAATTGTGGACCATGTCCAAATTACAACTCGTCAATGAATTGCACAAACCCGCAAGAAAAAATTTTAAACTAAGCCGCACAATAATTAAGGGATATGATGACCTCTGGCAAGCAGATTTGGCCGAATTTAACACATATGCTAAACAAAATAAGGGCTACAAGTATATTTTAGTAGTTATCGACTGTTTTTCGAAATACTTGTGGACCAAAGGATTAAAAACAAAAACGGGCTTGGAAGTTGCCAAGGCCATGCAGGCAATCTTCAAAACGCGTCGGAAACCTTCCAATTTGCAGACAGATGCAGGAAAAGAATTCTACAATGAACATTTCACTAAACTAATGCAGCGTTATGGAGTCAACCATTACTCCACCTATAGCACAAAGGAGGCAGCAATTGCGGAACGAGTGATCAGGACCGTTAAGTCTACTCTATATAAGTCATTCAGCCTACAGTGAAGCCCAAAGATGTCGGTAATCATACAAAGCTAGAGGCTTACACCCACATAAAAATAGTTGATAGGAATCGTTATTGTGTGGGTGACATAGTACGAATCAGTAAGTTTAAAAGTATTTTCGCTAAAGGATACACCCCCAATTGGTCAAGTGAACTATTCAAGATTGTGAAAGTTTGCATTACTAACTCAACCACCTACATGTTGGAGGACATGAAAGGATCACCTGTACTGGGAGGCTTTTATGAACATGAATTACAGAAAACAAAGTATCCGGATGTGTACCTTGTGGAAAAAGTGCTTCGCTCCAAGAATAACAAGTTATTCGTAAAGTGGTGGGGATTGGATGAAAGATCATGGATCAATAAAGACGATTTAGTTTTATAATATAGCTGTAGGGATTGCAACTTTTAGATGAATTAAAACCACATAAAACAATTATAATGGTATTTATTTAACTATTACATCATCTTATAAACCTAAAGTTTTTCTATAATCGTCTAAATTACTAGACGGCCATATCCCCAAATCTGGTCCACCTTTCTCAATGTTTTCCAAAATCCAATTCTATGGTGCTCCTCATTTTCCCATGGTTGAAACTTATATGTAATGTTTTGTTCCAATAATACTTAACATAATATGCTGCTGTCTCGATACGTTCACTTAGAGAAAGTGTCTTTATAAACAATATTTTGTACGCTAACATTTGTACACAATGAATCACTTGTATATGTACATTTTAAGGTAAATTCATGTCTAATCCTATCTACGTCATTAGAGGTTAACGAACCTTTATCGGTAAGTTCGTAAAACTTTTTAATGGTATTGTCTAAGCTAATTTTTCTATCAAATAATGTCTTAATAATTACTTCATTTGCACAACAGTTAAAACACTCAATATGTTACAATATATTCAATATAAATGTATAGTTTTCAGGAGAGGTTAAAGAACGCTTCAGGTACTTTCTGTAGATTTGTTTACTGAAAGTTGTACCCCCAAGGTCTAGTATCAGTAAAATCAAAATTTACTAAGCGTTTATCGTCATAAGGATTAAGTATGACTTTATTTTGTTTAATGGTAAACACATCATGTTTCTTCGATCTTATGAGATGTTGATAGCGCCTTATTACGCCACCATCAAACAAAACCTGTTTATAATTATTAATCGTGATCTGCCTCACGCTTGCTTGCGTAGAACCCTTTGATTTTTTTACAACCTTTTCATCAACCGCGTAAGCATACATTTTTGCACGAAGTCCTACAAATTCAACCATAATTTTGCCATGATTTTCATCTTTCATTAAGCCGGGGACCTTTTTATTTACTAATGGGAGTCCAAATATGTTGTCGGGACTATAATCAGTTGTATCGAATTTATCAATGTCCTCTTTAATACATTCATAGATATCGGTAACCGAAAAGGCGTATATGAGACTATCCGTATCCGTGTGCAAGAGCTTAGCACTATTATGGAACTTGGGTAGCGTGTAACCGTAATGAAAATTATATAAAAATGTTTTTGAAACGTCTAAAACACTGAATCCTGCATATATAGGCTTATTGAAATATACTTTAAACTTATTCATTTGAATGATAAGCATATCATTGTCAAATATTGTACAACTATGAAAATTTGGTTTTGATATGTAAGCACGAGCACCATAGCGACCCTCCCATTTTGTTACTAAACGTATATCCTTATGCTTACGTACATTTTCCATCAGCTTCCCGAAAACACTATTAATTATTAATTTATAGAAGTTTTTATCGAATTCATTTTGAGATTGCTGACGCATGGCTGTATTTAAATCTATATATTTTTTTAACCACGGAGACTGTTTAAAACGTAATATACGGTGTGCTTTTACCAACTTCAATTCATATTTTAAATATACTTTTAAATTTCTGTAATGAATTACATAATTATGTTTTGGATACAAGGTAAGCAGTAATTTTTTCATTTTGGAATCAGGCGTAAGTGGAACCATATGTTCGGATGCCAGCGGTAGATCACTGTGACTCTCATGTAATTCTGTAGGATAGTCTAAATCACACTCGACTATATAACCAATTTCCGAATCATCAGGATGGTTTATTAAATCTAAACTTTCAAAATTAGCTTCATCAACAAAATAAAAATCGCCAAATGGTAGAAATTCTGACATGGCGGCTCCATATAAATTATTCACGTCGTAGTACATTAAATACACACTTTCGGAGGTGGGATCAAATTTTTCCCCCATGTACTTATTGTTAGCTTTAGCATACCGATTTGAACATTGAGCTACACCACCTCTAATCCCTCTTTCAATAAACATTAGCATATCAATGCCAGTAAATAGTTCTAACTTTACTTGTGTAATTTTAAGCATAGCATCGAATGCTAAACCGGGAGCTGTATAATAGTGCAGAGGATCAAGCTCGTAAGTACTTAAACAAGTTTGCCGAAAGTTCTCGAAAATATCTGCTGAAAGTAGAACGTCTGTTTTTAGGTACAAATCCGAGTATTCCCCTAACGATTTAATACTAAATTTGTTCCAAACGTTAACCGCATGCGCAAAACTCTCATCACTGGTTCCCTCATTATTAAGATGACTGAAAAATGCTTCTCTAGGAGGGAGCGTGGTCTCGTTCAATTTATCCCACGTATCAATGTACTCATAAGGAAACACACCTTTGCGAACCACTAGAGAAAATTCCGCATTAATGTTGCAACTAGCGCGGGAAATAATTTTTTTACTGTCCTCCAAATAGTCTGACAACTTTTCAATACTACTGCTCATAAATCTGAAAGAGTCAATAAATCTAAACTTAATTTTGGTGCCTTCCATTACCTTCGTGTTTATGGGTAGCAGTGAAATCAAACCGGGAACACTAGCCAATTCTCTAATGATAAAATGAGAATCATAACCTGATAAATTATGGAACACAACTGGCAGAATGTGGGAGTCTGTATAGTTTAGGTTACATGCCTGGTGCGCTGCCCCCCGAAATGCTCCTGTAAGATGATTATGGTCTCTAACTTTTATATCAGAAGTAGTAAATGGTTTTCGACAAATGTGACAAATCGTGGCGCTTTCAAATTACTCAACCTGACTGAGACTTAAAGTACCCATTGGAATAATTTGATTGATTATTTCGATTGCCCAATGTACAATACTTTGAAGCTCGTTAACAAACCATTGAATGCAATCCTTTCCTCTATAAAGACTAAATCGGGATAAAGAACCATCATATGAACACTTCAAATAGTAAGCAATGCTGAAAGGTGTGTGTTTGGAGTGAAATAGAGTATTACCTTCGATACCATTTGCACACTTCTCTAAAATACTTTCTAAATCGGCATAAATGACAAATGGCACATTTCCTTGGAATACAAAATTTTTGAACTGTAAATTCATTTCCGCTTCGTTAGGTAGCCTAGTAGATCATTGATTAAGTTATTGACAGTAAGTGGTATGTTTTTGTAGAAGACGATCTGAAGAAAAATGGTTCAAGCATCGGTAACAAATAAATTGCTTGTGCCCCTTATTTGATAGTTGACTAGAAATAAGAGCAGACATATTTTTAATCCATGTGAAATGGTATACAGTGTTATCCGCGGCCGAAAGTATTAAAAGATTTATGGGTTCTCTATCGCTTTGCTGATTACTCAATACAAGGGGTGCAACTCTTTTCCCATTTATGCAATACAAAATTAATTGCGAGGTTGTTTAGATTCTCAATTTTTTTTACATCATCCAACTGAATGGGGAAGTGAATTGAATCAAAATTCAAAACATATCTAAAATGAGGATAGCTAGAAGTTCGGTTTGAGCTTTGTGAAGCAGGATATAATGCTGAAACAATGGCCCGCAGGAAGCAATACTCATCGTTATTTTTAACATTAACAGCATGCTTTACTGCTATGAAGCGAGGAACTTTAACATAAGTTGAACAACCACCTCTGAATGGGACATAGCTACTAATATTTACTTTTAAATGTAAGACTTCATGTACTGCCCAACCGGAATCCCTTTCGGAAAACTCCTCTAATTTTATCCGTAACTTATCATACACGTTTTCATTGTACCAGACACGTATATTGGTTGAAATATCAATAACGCAATTTTTTGTGGCAAAAGTCTTCAACTCAATATTATGATTTTGGGGTTGCATGAAATTGCAGCCTAAGACCATATTTACCTTTAGCATAGATTGCCTTAACATTAATTTCACCTTACGTGCAAAACTATTATGTGTTTAGTAAAAATATCAAAGGGTCTTTAATGTTTGACATATTGATTATAATTCCTGTAAGTAACCTACCATTAAAACATGAGTCTAGGGGGTACCAACGTAATTTATGCATACCTTTTTTATTGACAATTCCACTACCAACTTTCTCTGAAGCGTTCTTTAACCGTCTCAATCTAACCAGATAGCACTTGATCAATGCTAAATTGCTCTCAAGCTTAAGCAGACTTTCATTGGTCTCGTAATAAATTTTATGTTTAATTATATCTTGCAATAGCTTGATATTGGTGTTAACTATACGGATGTGCCTCGAAAATTCCTTTTTTGTTTTCAATAAGGGAACAATACGCTTTGTTAAATTAACCATCTCACTACTACTTGGCATACTCATAGTTAACAATATGAAGCACACATGTAATGAACTTTTAACAAATTGCTTTTCACAACGGTTCTAGTCACGATTGTAAAAATATGATGCACAGACTGGTGAGCAATAATAGTTACTCTTTACGTTTAACAAATTGCTCTTCACGACGGTTTACAATAAAACTTTTAGTCAGGATTGTAAAAATATGATGCACACACTGGTGAGTAATAATAGTTGCTTTTTACTTTAGGTAATTTGTTGTTGTGACGATTGCAATGTATCGACTGACGTGGGACTGTTCTTTATCTACTTATATAGAGATAAGTTCGGGTAAGGTCGGATAAGTTCGGATCACCTTTTCATAAGCTACGACTCAGCCAAAACAATGAATCGCCTTTGTTCTTTTACCTTGAAAATTGTAAGCATAGACTTTGAAGCGTTGACAATGCATCGTCTTTGTTCTTGATTTCCTAGAATTGAGATAACAATCTATTTCTAACGGAACAATGGGTCGTCTTTGTTCATTTCTCAGAGGTGTGACCTTGTAAGCATAAACTTTAAATCGTTGACAATGGATCGCCTTTGTTCTTGAAAGAGATGTATTTAGATAACAATTTATTTTCAACCAGAACAATGGATCGTCTTTGTTCTTTCATGTGACCTTGAAAATTATAAGCATAGACTTTGAACCGTTGACAATGTATCGTCTTTGTTCTTGATTTCAGAATTGAGATGTATTTAGATAACAATCTATTTCGACCAGAACAATGAATCGTCTTTGTTATCAGCGGTGTGACCTTACAAGCATAAACTTTAAATCGTTGACAATGGATCACCTTTGTTCTTGAAAGAGATGTATTTAGAATCTATTTTTATAAATCAACCAGAACAATAGATCGTCTTTGTTCTCTCGTTTGACCTTGAAAATTGTAAGCATGGACTTTGAACGATGCATCGCCTTTGTTATTAATTTCCTAGAATTGAGATAGCAATCTATTTTTAGAATAACGGAATAATGAATCGTGTTTATTCTCTCACATAACCTTGAAAATTGTAAGCATAGACTATGAACAACGGGCCCCCTTTGTTCTTGATTTCCTAGAATTTCAGAAGCTATGACTCAGCCAAACAATGAATCGTCTTTGTTATCAGAGGTGTGGCCTTATAAGCATAGACTTTGAACAATGGATCGCCTTTATTCTTGATTTTCTAGAATTGAGATGTGGAATCTATTTTCAACCTGAACAGCTATCTGTTTTGGGAAACGGACCCCCTGTTTTAGGAAACGGTTACCTGTTTTTAGGAAACGGCTACCTGTTTAGGGGAACGACCACCTGTTTAGGACACTTGGGGGCCGTGGCCAAGCATCGCTTGCCTTGAAACATGCATAGACTTGCTTGAGACCGAGGGCAACGATCTTCAGGAATAGATGCAGCCTAAAATTGACGTGGACAATCAACAACCTAGTAACTTTTCTAGTTACTGACCTTGAAGCGGGGACCTCGAAGAGGCAGTGTTACCAACCTATAACATAACCTTGAAGAGAGTTACACACCTACCACGTGGCCTTGAAGGGGCAGGAGTACAAACCTTTCCTACCACGTGACCTTGACTTAGCTGGGTTACCAACCACGTGGCCGAGGTGACCTTGAATAAGCAGGGCTACATGGCATGAACGAGGTGGCCTTGAAGATGATGACCTTGATAAACCATGTACTTGGACGTGTACGTAAGTTGACCTTGACCTTCTGACTTAATAATTTTTATAAGACTTAGCAGGGCAAATTTCGATATCCTAATGTAAGTGACAAAGTGCTCCAGAATCGGCCTAGCTATACTACTGAGAGTGATGACCGGGTTGAGAAAAGTGGACGTATATTGCCTCCAGAGTATTGAAAAATGCAACTGCAGTAGACACCTTAGCACAACTGTCGACAATTACCAAGTTTACCCTGTGTGCCAAGCAATGAAAGTAAATGGCTTGTGGATGATCCTCCCTTATTTTGGCTTGCAGTCCTTGGTGTTTCCCAGACATAACACTGGCTCCATCATAAGATTGGCCAATTAATATGGCGTTATTCAACAAACTGCATTTACTTAGATACTTTTTAATAAGTATTTTTAAACTCTCAGCATCTCTAGAAGAAGAACAATCTATGAAACAAAGAAAACGTTCCTCAACTTCCAAGCCTACGGTATATCTGATTACCACGGACAATTGTTCTTGTTTGTAGCACCTAGCTTCATCAACCATTATCGAAAAAAAACCATATTGCCGCACTTCTTCTCAATCTGTTCAATAACAAGTTGAGATGCGATGCTTATTATTTCATTTTGTATTTTGGAACTGCAATAACTGATATGTCTGTCTAGATGCATCGAAAAATTCGTGTCATGTTTTGCCATAAGCTCACCCAACTCCAGAAAATTTCCTCGGTTAGTAGATGTTGCGTCTTCTCGCTGTCCTCGGAGTGGCAGCCCTTGACGTGTCAAGTATAAAATCATGTCGATTAATTTTATCATATAATCTCGGTTCTGTATTATCATTTCTTCATGTTAAAATACTTATCTTTTTTGGGGTTTTTTAATGGTGTGCTTTAAATTATACAATCTAAACGTTTCGATAACACTTACAGCTATCTTCGTCAGTAGTAATGTTTGTTAAAAATTGTTCAAGATGTAGTAAACAACTTTGTCAAATTTGTAAAATTAAAACATAAACATAAGCCTGCTATTAATGTAACAATTTGGGAAACATAAAGCCAACTATAAAATTTTTAGTAAAGAATAACTAGGTCATAAAAATTAAATTTCATTAAACTGCCTCAAAGATGACAAACCAGAACACTCTTTACGACGAAAGCTAACAATGAAATTTGTCAGCCAAAAAACACATCAGTGAAAAAAAGAATCATGTTTTAAAAACCTTAAGAGAAATGGTAAATACAATAGATAAGGTTAATGAAATACAGAAAATAACACGTGGCCAACATGAAAATGAAAATTGGAGGTCCATCAGGGAAGAGTACCTTACTGCATCTAATTTCGGTACAGTTATCAAGAGATGCGATTCAACGTCGTGTCATAATTTTATTCGAAATTTACTATATGGAAGGGACGTAAATACGTCATCTATTTTATACGGTCGAACAAAAATTAACGTGTCTAAGTACTCATTACAAATGATCAAAATATACCTACTCTGTGCATAAAAAATGCAACACCAAGATGGCGAAGAAATTTTGGAACAATAATACTTTTTGTAACAATCCAAATCATCGGGGGTACTTCTTGAGAGAAAGTCGATTTCGGAAGTTTTTTGTTGCAATTATTTTGCTTTTGTATTCTTTGCTTGTGTTCCTTGCATTTTGAGGCTGAGATTATATCTAGAGTACGGCAACGTGAAAATTATCGACAACTGACTGAATTCGACAGACGTGGCGTTACTGGCTTACGTGAGGGAGGTTTTTCATTCAGAGAAGTTGCTAATCGTCTTAACCGTAATCAATCCTCTGTAGTATGGTTTTATCAGGGATGGTCTAGAGGAGGTCAAGAACGTCGTAAAAGAGGAAGTGTACTGCCAAGACAAACGAATACGGTCCAGGACCGCCATCTCCGATTAGCGACATTAGCAGGCCGATTCTCGAGTACAAGATCAATAGTCGATCAATGGTTTGGAAACGAAGGACGTCCTATAACCCTTCGTGCAGTTTACCGTCGGATTATAGCTTTTGGCTTGCAGTCCTATCGACCATATCTTGAGTTTCCGCAGAAGACTAGTCATCGACAGAAACGCTTGTAGTGGTGTACCTTGCGACTGAATTTTGACGTGAAATGGCATAGGGTGGTCTTTAGTGACGAATCCCGATTCTGGTTGGGAATGCACGATGGTCGCATGAGGGTCAAACGTAGACGTGGAGAACTTCGCAATGTGCAGTTTTCTATTGAGCGGCATGTGTAAAACACTGTGGGGGTTATGGTATGGGATGCTATTGTTTATGAAAGTAGGTTTCAGTTGGTATTCATCCGAGGCAATATGAATGCTCACCAATATGTTGATGAAGTGGTAGAACCCCATATCCTTCTATTCCTCCAGGAGTTGGAGAACCACTTTTCCAACAAGGTAATGCCCGTCCCCATATTTCGAAATATTCTATGGAGAGCTTCGAAGAGTCTAATGTCAATATCTAGCCTGGGCCACCCAGATCTCCCGACCTTTCGCCCATCGAACATGTGTGGGACATGATGGGTAGAAGCCTGAAGTAATTATCCAATCCTCCACAGAGACTAGAAGCTCTGCAGCATGAATTCTAAGAAATTTTAATCAATTACTATATTTTACTAGTTAAACATTTCGGTCAAGTTTGGTCCAAAAATTCCAACGCCATCTCTTTATGTCACAGAGTATGTACACACAGATATTCCTAATCATGTATATTAAAGAGAAAGTAGCGACATATACCAAAATTTAGTTACTGGAAGAAAAGAAATACCGACGTAATGTAAACATATTTACCAATAATAACAAAAATTCGAAACTTAAAATAAGGTAACTATAGTCAGGAATTGGCACATTACAATAAGTAATGCGACTCGAATAAATCACAAAATCGCTCCCTCTTCGGTGTCGCGATTTCACCATATTATCTGTTTTCGTCAATTACCAAGCAACTAAGCTTTCGTTCAAAATGAAAGTTTGTCTGGATAAACAAGAGCTCTTATGGTAGTACCCCCGACAGTGTTGTTTGCAGTTAATTTCTTTTTTATTATGCGTTACGTGTTAGTAAAATCTGTTCTTTTAAGGTAATATTACCAGTTGTGTTTGCAAAGATAGGTATGTATAAATATTTTAGCTGAAATCTTATTTTCAATAAATTGTCTTTTCGGTTAAAAATATGGAAGCGACGGATTAATGGACCAAGAAGTTGAAAAATAGATTATCACAGTTAATACTGAGGTATCCGACGAAGAAGTTTCGGACAGTGAATAAAATTTTAAAGTTATAATTTTTGTTTTGCATATTGTAATAACATATGCAGTTTTTAAAATGCTTATTTTTTAATACACACATCATTTTTGAATTTCTTATTTTTAGTAGCATGATATGCAGTTTTTTATTTACATACTTATTTTGTAATAACGTTTATTAAATTTTATCTTTTCATTTGTAATAGATACTTCTTTGGCATCAACAACTTCTCTATTAATTCTATCTAGTTATTAAATAAGTAACATTTAGTTGACCAGAAAGTGCTTGTGTGCGGTTGAAGGACCAATTTTCAAATATTTAAATTTACCGCCGAAATACTTCTTAACCTGAATGTACTCTGAAAAAACGACAGCGCAAGCTCCGCCTTCTCAGCTATCATGTTTGCTTCTGTCAACTGTACTAACGAGGAACGCACTTAATGGAACTACTGAAGGAATAAACAATCTAGCAAGGGTGGTTTGATATTTCCTGAACCGTAAAATTGCGATGCTCTCGTATATAAATATTCTCAAAGTGTTATATTATTATCTTGGACACCTTTTAGTGTTATCAGTGTTTCTAAATCCAGCAAAATGGGTTAATATTTCTGATCAACCAAATTATCCAAGCAATATGAATTAACAGATAGTTCATTTTCTCCTCCTTATCAGTTTTAAGTAACTTGCTAAAAAGTTCTGATAGTACATGATTTTGAAAATTGTTCTATGGTTAGGTTAATTATTAAAGCAGGTTGAGGTTTGTCTAGGGAAAACAGACACCGCACAAAGTAATATTGCCTGTCAAGTGGAAACGGAATAATGTCGAACAAACTACAATCTTCATCAACTTTTCGTCTTCAATTAGACTAATTATTGTACACACGTGTAAAGGAAAGGTAAAAAAAACTAATACCAATATTACCTATACGCTGTTTTGCTTTCAGTTTTGATTTTAGTGTAAATTAGAATAGGTTGCAAATTATTGCCGATGTGACACATAACCTCACATGATATGACACGTAACCTTATGACACAATCTATTTTGACACACTTTATCAAGCGTCAAAAGCCAAATGAAACCATAAAAGGCCATTACAATTTCCGCGACAAATGATATTAATAAACGGTGCACAATAACAACTACAGACGTTTAAGTTGGTTCGTTGATCAACACTTAACAGTGGTGCGGTATGACAGTACCACTCGTCTATTTTGCATTATGTTTACCAAATATTCTTTATTTATACTCAATAAGAAACGCAAAATTAACCTTTATAAGAACAATACACAACCATTTCTTGTTAATGTGTTCATGCAAACGAAAATGTACCTCATTGGAAAAGAAAATTCTGTTAAAGTCCTTCTAGGTTAGCAAACGTTAACTGTACAATATTTAGCAATGATATGCTCATCATTCAAATGAACAAGCTGGAAGTACATCTAAATAAACCCATATATGCAGGCTTCAGTGTTTCAGACGTTCCAAAAACTTTTTAATACAATTTTCATTATGGTTACATCCTACCTAAGTTTCAAAATAATACCAAGCTCTTGTACACAGATACAGATAGTCTTATATACGCATTTTCGGTTCCTGATATCTATGAATACATTAAAGAAGACGATGATAAATTCGATACATCTGACTATAGTCCTGAAAATATCTTTTGAATTCCATTAGTAAATAAAAAACTCCCCGGCTTAATGAAAGATAAAAATTTTGGCGCAATTATGTTGGAATTTGTAGGATTTCGTGCAAAAATGTATGCTTACACTGTTGATAAAAATGTTGTAAAAAAATCAAAGGGTTCTACCCATGCAAGCGTCAAACAGATCACGATAAATGATTATAAACATATTTTGTTTGATGGTAACGTAATTAGGCGATATCAACATTTGATAAGGTCAAAGAGACATGATGTGTTTACAATTAAACAGAATAAAGTAATACTTAGTCCTTATGATGATAAACGATTGGTAAATTTCAATTTCACTGATACTAGCCCTTGGGGATTTAACTTTACATACCATTTTATTCCTCTTCTGTTTCAGAAAAACAATAATTATGAGCAGTCTCGAAAACAAACTGCATGATGAACTATGGTACAGTAGTGATCAAATCTACAGAAAGCACCTGAAGCGTTCTTTGATGGGGAAGTGTTCCTCTGAAAGCTTTGTATTGAATATACTACAACATATTATTATTCCTCATTAGTGTTTTAACTGGTGTGCTATAAATCCAAAGAATGCAAATGAAGTTACTATTAAGACATTATTTGATAAAAAAATTAAATTGGACAGTAGCATTAAAAGTTTTACAAAATTGTGCATTAATATAGGTTACAATTCATTAACTTTTAATGAAGTTGATAAAATCTTGGATGATATGAATTTACTTGGTAACGTACCGCTTAAAATGTATGTATACAATTTATTATGGGGTGGTTATGATGATTCAACAAATGTTAAATCTAGCCTAGAGAATATTAATTCTGCTTATAAAGATACTTTATTTATTATAACTGAATGTATTGAGAAAGCAGCGTATTATGCTAACTACAAATGCCTAGATATTTTAATTGAAATATTAGTGGGGATAGTAGCGTGCTTTCTTGGAAAAATCAATACGGGTGGTTTTTTGGGTTTAACATCAATGACCTCCTCCTTTTTAGGTGTTTTTTTATCGATTTTATTTACTATTTCAGTTAGAAGTTCTATTAAAGGCTTATAAGTACTTTCGAATGTTCTTTCATTATCAATGCGAGCAGTCTTAATACTGTTATACTTCTGTTGTATTATTTTACGAGCCTGAACAATTTTTTTCTTTAATATCCTCTTCTTGTTGTCCATTGCGATAAACAGGTACCGGTTCACCTTGAACAGGTAGTTTACACTAAACAGATAGCTGTTAATACGTAAACAGATCAGTTACTAATAAACTGCTGAATGCGGTTTAAGGTATTACATATATATTCGCCTTATATAGCAAAACGGATTTAATGAACAGGTACCTGTTTACCATGAACAGGTAGCTGTTTGTACTAAACA
This sequence comes from Vesta saturnalis, assembly GCA_036346205.1. Taxonomy (NCBI): domain Eukaryota; kingdom Metazoa; phylum Arthropoda; class Insecta; order Coleoptera; family Lampyridae; genus Vesta; species Vesta saturnalis. The sequence continues at coordinate 115,510 of JARFJB010000552.1, read as the reverse complement.
GATAGCTGTTAATACCTAAATAGATCAGTTACTACTACTGAAAGCAGTTTAAGGTATTATATATTCATCAAATCTTTTCCTATAGCGACCATTATTAACTTCAGCATCCTTGTTTATGACTATGAAACCAAACGGATCTACCCAGCACTTTGAACACATGTCCCGAAACAATTTCAAGCTTATGGTGGGACTTATATGATTCTCATACGCATGTTTTGAGTTTAATTCATCTTGCTCAAATAATACAATTAGATTCGCATTATCACGAATTAATTGCTTTGGAATTTTACTGTAAGCTTGACCCAAATAGAAACAGTCAATATCGTTATGCCTGCCCATAGAAAAATATGCCCTTATGTTATTTTGCTTTTCACAAGCGATATCATCGAAGATAAAAATCGTGTTTGATTTTGCACAATTAGGCTCAATCACATCTTGATTGTCGCTGAAGGTAAAGTAACCTATGTCCTTCACTGGAAGTAAGATTTCCTGTAAAAGTTTGTACTTGTTTTGATTCAATGACTTATATACATGTTTAAATTTCAAACCATTTTCTTCAGTAAGCAGACTGATCATTGCGTTTGTTTTACCACAATTGGAGGGGCCGCATATAATACCACGTATACTACTAGGAAGTAAATCACCATGTTTTGAAGTAATAGACTTTTCATCAACGTCATGATTTTTGAATCGGGAGTTTTTGTTTCTGAGCAACTACTTTCATCTTTGGTGCATGAAATAAAACTAATCAAATAATTACAACATCTTTATTTATATATTAGACTACATTTCAATAATATTTATAATTTTTTCACTTCTCCGGTGAGTGGACTGTATTGTACAATAGCATCATGGAGAATAAGACCATATACAACGATTCCATTATCGAAATGTGTTAGAGATTCCATTTCCAATTTGATGTCCACTGTTGAGTTTTTTAAGGATTCATTTTGTTTAGAGCAGTCGATTACAAATACTGGACATGATTTGAATTCGGAATAGTAGAATAATGCATCTTTATTGTCGTCACCATAGTAACCATAGTCACCGGAACTTCAAAAAAATTGTGATAGGCGGGTATGTACTGGTTAACAATGAAGTTCAAATGCATTGCTTCATATGGATAATAGTCAGGATTCAGATGTACTTTAAGGTTTCTGATGTTAATGTGACCAAAATTTCCCGCCCTTGCCGACTTTGTGTACCTTTTACCTTGTTGGAATGCAACAATTATCCAACGTGGTTTTTCCAGCAGCGTTGATGTTTTTATTGGCCATATGTCTGAGGTTGCTTGTTTTAAAGCAGGTAATTCATACAACTTCCATTGTCGAAATGGAACAGTAATAATAGAATTCTTATTGATTCCTTCAAACAAGTTCAGTTTTGCAGCATCACTAAGTGTTAAGTGTGGTACCTTCCATTGAATTTTATTTAAGGTTATTGTTGCATCACCTTTACCATAGTAGCAGTTTGTATCGCTTCTAGATCGAATTAAAATCAAGTCTTGACGCATATTCACAATAACTTGACGATAATCCTCCATTATTCCAAACATGTGATTCAATGGTATGCATACTGTAAAGATTTTTCACCATTTTGCTCGTCAAATTATATTTGTAATGGTTCTTCATTCTTTAGTGACCATCCCAAATGGTTTAGTGCTTTGCTCTTGCTTGCCGTATAAGAAATATATCCCTTAAGCGTAGAAAGTTGGGAAAATTGTTGGTTAAGTTGCATGCTTTTTCTTCATCTTTGAGCTCAAGTTTACCTCCTATATACAGAAAACTATCGAAGGTAGCCGTAATTAGATCTTGAATTTGAATTAAGATACGTATTTCTTTGGAAGGTCCATATTCAGAAGATACATAGGGAAGATAAGTGTGACTATCTGATTTAATTATAGTATCATCAAAATGTATGTTTTGAAACATGTTTAGCGATTCGGCCATTGTCGGTGAGAACTTTTAAACCAATTGATGTTAAAAAGTGTTTTTCTGCAGATGTTAACCGCAATGAGGGTTGATGACTAATTAATGACTTACAGTAGGGATGATGTCTTTCATACGAATTTTTGAAAGATGGAATTTGTCCTTTATTTATTCTCAGGCCCATGTTCTTTTAGTTCTAAGCGTATTGTGAATGGTTCACTTTCACCGAAGTCTATTAATTCGCCCTTTTGATTAGCCAAATTAATGGTTATATTACTATGTCGGTGTTTGCTTCTAAATATTGAGTATTGCTAGGAGTTTTATATAGACGATATCCTGATGGAACTGAAACGTCAATCTCATATAATACTTTTGAAGGTTTCCCGTTTCGATAAGATCCTTTTATAATGTTGCACTCTACGTGTAGATTAATATTTAAAGTTTTAGAATTTTGATGTCTAACGCAGACGTATGAAAAATATTTGGTTCTAATATTTTAGACTCAAACCCTAGCATGCGGCCAATGCTATTCTCTTTAGTAAAATCAATCTCAAACGAACTGTTTATCTCACATTTAAGTGTATTGTTGTTTGCTCTAATGCTAAACCTTTCTGTGGGTATCTTAGATTTTAGATAATCGCCAATTTCATCTAACTCATATGCACCGTGTGGAACATTAATCACTTGCAAATGAGATGGAGCCGTTCTAAAATAAAATCTATCGTTGCCTGTATAAATGTTTCTAATGCTGTTGCAACCGTAAAATCCCACCAATCCAATAACATATTCCTTCCTCAAATCTAGCTCTATCGGTGGATAAAAGTTGTAGCTAACTGTGTTACCAACACCTTCTAAACCGAATATTATTGACATAACTGAGAAAATTTGATGTTGTATTGATTATTTATCTAAAAATTGTAGACATAGGTGTCCGCAGATAATTGTATTAAATTCTTGACCTTGGTTGTAATAATTTTACACCCCCGAAAGTAGTTCGATTGGTGGTCGTACATTACCGAAACTATCGTAATATCATACCCTTTTACCGCGCTTTTTGTAGTAAACCCAATGCGTACCTGGTCCGCTTTGGCTATCTAAGTTAATAATTCCAGATTCATTTTTCCGTTATAATTTAGGCATGTTATCTCTCATAAAAATATCCCTAAAGTAGGGTACATTTTTGATGTATTTCTTTAAATCAATATCTGTTAACGGTCTTTCGGGTAATCTATTCATTTTTTTGGAAACGGTTTTAAGTATAATACACCACCTCCAGATTTGTATGGTTTTAGATAAAGTGCACCACCTTTCTTATTTGTGGAGTCCGTAGCGATCGATTCCATCATACGATTATGGCGTGATGTCTCTTCTTGCAATTTTCTAGCATTTTTAGCTTGATTGACTGCTTTCGCAATTCCTGATGCACCACCAGCTAATGCACCGATTGCTGATAATCCAGCGAATAACGGAATAAGAAATGGTAAAGACCCACCTTGTTTAGGTATATGAATTAGCCTAGGAACTTTAATATTTTTCTTTCCTCCTAAACTTTTCACCACACGTTTTGCCGCTTATTGTCTGTGAAATTTCCGTTAGGTTTAATTTTTTTAGCTATTGTTTTTCGTAAATGCAACAAATTTCCATCATTGCATTTATTCTTCTTCTTCTTCAGATTAGATCGACGTTTACACCCCATTCCCAATTTTCTCTTTTTTTTCATGATTGTATTGAATGCTAAAGCTGCAGTTCGTTCACCTAACGTTGCGTCTAATGATTTAAAGCGCTCCCAAGCTTTTTTTTGCAAAATTTTATCTGCTTTATGTCTACTTTCTAAATTTCTGTAACTGATATCATGAAGTTTGCACTAAGCATCTAATTGATTAATACCGGGGTTTTCGTGTGCGAGTCGTTTCTCTAATTTTGTACCAGGACCACAATACTGGTAACCGGGTAAATGCAATTCAAACGGAAGTTTATTGATTAAGGTATTCACTAAACCACCCGCACTCTTTTGCTTTTTACATAACATTGTTTAACTAGATGGATAAAGCAGGGTGTTTATGCCTAAATTGAGAAAAACAAACCATAGCTATTAATACTTCTTTATTTAGTAAATACTGTACATTAGATAAGCAGAACCATAATTCAATATTTCAATTAAGGATACAGTGTTATGTGAATTAATATTATACTTAGCATTTATAACATCTTCAATGTCTTTGTAAATGTCATCATCACTACCATGAAATTCTTTCTCGCGAAAATGACGTTAGTCATTTAGTGCGAACTTTTCATAAAAACATGTTGGATTGTAAGATTCAAGAAATTCCAATCTACAGCTTATATCCTTTAATTTGAATAGTTCTTCAACATTATGGGCATTGAATGTGCAAGAACAGCAGTTGTAGTTTTCTATCATAACAGTTTTTAAGATTCTGTGATATCCTTTAATCAATTCCTAATTGTAATAGATACCAAGATTGCTGGATAGAGATTCATAATGTTGCTCATATCTTCTTCTTTGTTTACATTAGATCAGTCAATTTTGTTTTCCATTTCTTGAGATCGGCAAAATTGTAATTGTACATATGAATACCATCTTAGAAGTTCATTCCATTCCTTCATATCCAACACTACATTATTATTACTTTGATCACAATTACCACACCCCATACGCACCACTGTTGCAAGGTTGAGGTGTGTACTGTATCAAATTTCCAGATCTTTTGCATGATGAGTATGGTTCGATAGTTTATAATAAGTACAATCGATTAAGTATTCCTTAGCTGCTTGACAAGAATAACTTTCATAGTGTCTCTCTTCATTTTTACTACTACTACTACTACCATCACTATTTTGACAGCACCAATAACAAAATGTTAAATTATTATTCAGATTGTTACTGCAATGATGTGAGGTATCCATATATAACGGTGAACTTCTGAGTTTGGATCGTTCCAGAAATGATTTTGTTGCTGCTTGCATAACTTTACTTGCTCACAATTTCACTATGACTAAACACTGTTTAAGAAAATAATTTTAGTTAAAGTATGCCCTTTTTACATATGGTAGGGGTGCTACTATTAAAAAGAAAATGTTATGTTTGTTGTTTTGCCAGCTGCACCCAAACTACTTATGAACACATCCTTCGTGTTTAGGAGTAGTTTAAATTCTTCAATTCGTGTTTCTTCTTTTTTGAAATACACATAAAAGCATTCCGGTAATACACATTTAAAATCACCCGTTTTTATCACTATACGTTCACCGTACTTAGTATTAATTATGTTTATATTCGTTACTTTATACTTTCCGGATATATCGAGCTCGCACGAATTTTTAAAGGATTTGCAATAGGTGCTTTGGTTTAACCCTGTTAATTCCATATTTAACAATTACGAGTTGCAGACTGACTGATCTCAACATACAGCTCGCTGCAATTTATATAAGAAATATGCATCCTTGACTACATATTACAACATGTTTAAACTTGTTAAATACCTACTTTTGACCTTGACTAGAAATGCAATATGAAGATGATGATCAGGGCCAAAAACTTATATTTCCCGCTAAATAGTTTCACCTTGAAAATTCTATTCTTAGATTTATGATTACCTTGCAACTTCTATTTTTAGCTTTGACCTTGACCAGCTCCAAAATTTTAAATTTCCTTTCTAAAGTTTGACCTTGAAAGAGCTCCAAAAGCTTTCGCTTCTTACTACCAGAGGGCGAGTGACCTTGAACTGGACCTGAACCAGCCCCATGTTACTACTTCTTCCTCTTCAGACATGGTCATACTTTTCTTGTAGGTGTTGTGGTGTTTTGTGTAATTCTGTAGTTTACAATCATAAGTTGTGGATACTTCTGGTGTTAAAAAAAACGAAGCGTGCTGCGTGTGGTTAATCCAATTCGTTTACCAGTATCTTGTGAAGTCGTCATCGGATTTACGTGTGGCTGGGAAGGGCATATGGAGTGTTATCTAGGGATCATTCTCTCTCCTCGGGGAGCTCGTCAAGAAGTTGTGTTAGGATAGCGGGCTGGGGGTGTTTAAACCTCAGTTTGGCTTTTTTCCGTGGGAATTGAAGAAGTGATAAGGATCTATCTGGTGTACCGAAATTGAAAACTACCATAGCACATGTTGCAAGTTAACTGGCCAACACTGTAATTAAATTTGTTAAAATTTGAGACACTTGATTAACTAATAGTTTTAAGTTTTCTTATTGATTTGATTTGTACATGTATGTGGAAATTACATGATTCCTTTAACAAAATTTTTGGGATCAGGCTTGTGAACTAATTTTGTTCTTTTAAAACCAGCCAGAAATTAATACTTTCCGGTTTATTTTTAAGTCAGAAAATCTTATTTTGTCGGATCGAGCCAGAAAACCGTTGTGATAGTCCGATAAATGCTTTTACCGGACCCATTTTTATTTAGTATCGGGCCTAACTTTAATGAAAAACTAGTTAATCAAGATAGCGTCTAATTTATTTCAATTGGAAACGAGTTTTATATTCTTTAAAAGTATAAAATAACTTGACATACTCTGACGTTTAGTTGAAAACGTGACATTTATTATAAAATGGTATTCAAAATGATGAATGTGATTTTAAATTGATGGAAAATGACATTATACCAGATGAAATTATGGCGACCAACAAATCAACGTTGGATATATTACCGTCGAAGTCTCGGGCACGATATGAATAAACATATCAATTTTTGAAAAGTGGTGCTTAGAAAAGAAGTTAAGCATTTGTGAGATTGTGTTATTGGCATATTTGTCAGAAAAATCAGAAAGGCTGAAATCGCCGTTGTTAGAGAGTTTATATTCTATGCTGTAGGTCTTAGCACGTGCCAGAAGAAATATAAACATAAGCAAATATTTCAAAGTAACAGCGTTTATGAAGAAAAAATACATAGGGTATAAAACAAAGAAGTCGAAAGTACTTAATAAAGAGGATGTCGACAGGTTCTTAGTAGAAGCTTCAGAAGAACAATATCTAATGACTAAGGTTTTGTTGATTATGGGTTATACTGGAGCATATCGACGAGAAGGAATCACTAATATATTAATTAACCACATAGAAGACACAAAAAACATGCTTTTGATTAAAATTCCAAACACCAAAACAAACTATTTAGGATCATTTATAATTAATGGGGAGAAATAGCTAAATTTATATAGGAAATATACAGTGCTACATCCGACCAACGTTCCTCATCGACGACTCTTTATTAATTACAATAAAGGAAGATGTAATAAACAACCTGTATGTATACATACTGTAGGTAATGCTCCTTCCTAAATAGCTACATTTTTGAGATTGCCAAACCCAAAGGAATACACAGTGCATTGTTTTAGCCGTAGTTCGACGACTTTGCTAGCTAATCAAACTGTCGAAATCATAAACTAAACGAAATGGTGGTTGCAGTTAATCTAAAGTTGCTGAAGATTACTACATTGAAGATCTAGTTCAGAATAAGATTGATATAGATAACAGTATTCAAAATCAAGAAGCAGGTAGCTCAAAAAATGAAATTATCACACAAACTTATTTTAATCTAAACAGTTCGAAAAATCTCACGTCAATTTGATGTACCGTGATTACGGATAAGGAATGCTAATAACTGTACATTTAGCATAACTATTCAAAAATAATGTTTATATTTTCAAATGAAAAATTTACGGTTGTTACAAAAATTGTTAAAGTTAGTTAATAAAGAGTTCTTGTTATAGAACTTTAAACTGAATACTACGATGTTTACGGTACAACACTGCACCTGTTTTGAAAGAAATTTACTACGTAATACGGCCAATAAGTGCCTTTACTAGACTTGCAGTCTTACAGGACTCACCTGCGGCTCGACCTTTAATTTGACTACTCGTCCAGTAAAAGACCATTTACGGAACTTGTTGCGTAAACTACTATTATTTGTCTTCTCGCTTTTCTCACATTATAAGGTTATTTCAAATTTCATGGTAATTCGTTCACATTTTGGCTATTGTGATCGCAAAAATATAATTCACTACGCTTTTAGGCGTTTTTCACATTAAATATATAAAAAACACAACAATCCATATGAGTTACGTAAGTCCATGTCCTTGAAAATTTCTCACAGTATTATTTTGTGCATTACATTAAGGGCTTAAGTACTATTTAATGAATTTTTGAGATAAAAATTGAGTATTGCTTTAGTTTTGTTGAACGGGACAATGTACAAATCATATCTTATTTTTTATTTATGTCTAGCATTTATAACATATTCTCATTCCCTGAGTAAGTGACCTGAATTATATACAGTAATATTATTTAAACAATTTTTAGCCAAATTTGAGGTTTGTAAACGGTCTGATCCTAATTTAGACAAATGTCTAAAAGAAGCAATACAGAATGCGTTATTACTTCTTGAAAAAGGTAAGTATTCTCTACCGTGCATATACCTTGATACAGACGTAATGACTTAATAGGTTTACCTGAATACAACATTTCGTCAATGCAACCAATCAATGTTGAACAATGGACAATTAAAGGAGTGCCTCCTTTAGGATTTGACCATAAGTACATCAACATGGAGTTGTATAATTATGCATCGTCAATAATTAAGAATGTTGTGTAAGATAATGATTGATTTACTTAAGCTTAAACTGCCAGTTTGAAATTTTTAGTTCCAACTTCGAGGAAAAAGAATTTACTCTTCAAATAGACGCTTTTAATCCTTCATTAATCGTCATAGCAAATTATGATTATTCCAACTTTATAGTTAATGGGGTTGATATCAGTAGCAAAGGGAACCTTAACTGTACTTATTGTAAGTATTCCTTCTCACTTTATTCTTAATAAATTTTGTAAAGTTGTAACATCTAAGAATAACGTAATGTTCATTTAATATTTTTATGGGTTTCTAGCTAGATTTTTACTTTTATTTTAGTTACTTTTAAACATTGTACTTAATTTACCGGTATCATTATACCTTTGTGTTGTGCACTTTGTAGGACTCTCTTACACGCAGTCACCGCGATATGCTCTTTTCTTGTCAGTAGCATATAGGCCCTATTTCAGTACAGTACGTTGTTTTAATATTATTTTTCACACGCCTTGTTCTACTTCAATGCATTTTATTTTTATGGACTTTTCTTCAAATAAATAATGTGTGCTATGGTAATTCCAACATTGTTGAGTGACTGGTTTAATTCACCGCGATTGATTCACCACAAAATCCAGGTCAAATACGCAACTTAATTTAACGATATTCAATTTATTATTTATTCATTTACGATAATTGTTATTTGATGGAAATTCCTCCAGGTGTACAATTAACCATTTGGAAAAACTTAAGCATGTAAGCTTTCTCGATTCAATTTCGTAATTTTACCGAAGATAGCTGTAATTGCTATATAAACGTATAAAAATTCAGTAATTTATATTTAAATATGCAGTTGAAACCCAATGGAAAAGCGTTTATAGTTTCTAAAAACGTGGCTAAACCGAGAAAGAGCCGCAAATACCAGATATAATTTCCAATAAGCTTGTTTTTTCATTACAGTTATCTGTATCTCTTCGTAACATTTCCAGTTTTCTGTTATCTGCACACAAATAAACTAACACCTCTTTCTCTAGACACACATATTCAGTTCCTCTTATTCACATGCGTTTACCACCGTACTCATTTTCCGATTTTTATTCAATTGGTATATAAGGTACGAGGTGTGTTAGAAAGCTAATGAGACTGATTCCTTATTTAGCAAAGTTTTTATTTTTTTTTTTTCAAACAACAAAATTATCCCATTTAAAGTAGCTTCCTTTGGAAACTGTACATCGGCGGAATCGTTGTTCTCAGTCTTGGTACCAGCGCTGACAGTCTCCAACCGGTATGGCCTTTGGCTGTTACGTTACATTCTTTTGGATGTTCACCACAGTCCCAAAATGGTGCCCTTTTAAAACATTTTTTCTTCGATTGGTAGTTTCCCTGAGCGAAGTTCACCTTTTCTCGATCCTCCAAAAATAATTTGTGCCAGCGAAAGGCTAGGACTCTTGATAAGGAATGTTCCCCATAGGCCTATTTATACTTATCAAAAGTCACACTCGCGAATTTACCAGGTTCAACACGTAGCTTTGCTCCAAATTCCGCTGTTACGTTTCCAACAAAAACCCAACTTACTCATTGCGGTTTCAAGGATCACTTACTGCCTGAACAAAGTTAAAGGTCAGTCTGAGCAAGTGAAGAAGATGAGCAAACATGTCTAGTAAACGAAAAAAGGCACGGAGTTGCCAGATCGCTAGCAGTCTTGACAGTCTCATTACTTTTCTAACAAACTTAACGTGAGTTAATTAGTCTTATTTCTCAAACATTATCTTTCAGCGCTCTGCACTATGCCATCAATGTATGTATTGATAATGGCAAGATAAACCTTGTCTCACTTATGTACGAACTTCAATTTTCATTTTATATTCCAATCATCTTTGCTGTCGCTAACCCATACACATGTTTCTAATCAAACTTTTCTTCTAGAATCTATACCGTTGACCACTGCACACTCTCTGGGTTCTTCTTAATACCCATGTAACTACGATAGTAATTTTTTTTTCTTACTATAATGTTAGTTCCTACACCTTCAATAGCATACACCGTACCCTTTCCTTTACTAATTTCAAATTGTTCTTCATTCTGTCCTTCTTTTGTGGTTGTTTGCCAATCTTCTGTATAATAAGTTGCTTACTAACCATTTATTTTTTAGATGGAGCTGTATTGCAAGTAAATATAACTGCTCAAGTATCTGACAAAATAGAAATTACATCATTTCTGTTTGACATGGTTGACTTCGAATCTTTCCTATGTGAATATACAAGTGCTGACGCGGTGAAGGCACTAGCAACACAAGAATTTATTAACCACTATTCGGATATGATTATACATAACGAACAAAAAATGTATCACGTATTATATGGTTCTGGGTTAAGGAATGTCACCAATTCAATATTTTCACTTTTTGAGTTTCAGGAACTCTTCCCGAAATAATTGCATTGTTGATATATAGTTGAAAAATTGTTATTTATGTATAGCTTTAGTGCTTCTAAAGCTACTCTTGAAAATTATTGTGCTTGAATAAAATTTAACTGAATGTAATTAATGTTATGAAGAAGGACTTGTAGGACTTTTGGGAATAGAATTTTTGTAATACCTGCAAAGAAGCCCATTGACATTGTAGATCCATTGAATATACAGCTCTTGCAAGTGAGGGTAGCTTCCAAAGGAATAGGTAAGAAAGACAGCACGAACAAATTCCCATCGCATTGCCGAAGTAAATTATACAACAGGATTAGTAAAATGTTCTTCAAGAACTTAAGTCGTTATTTCTGGGCCAATCTTCTTTGGTAATTTTACCTCCAGCTGTGAAATTTACAACCATGATGGTTGATGTTTAACAATCCCTAACGTACCAGAACAATTATGTTTTGGGATCAAATTCTAAACACTGATTAGCATTGCTTACGACTTCCGGAATTGCCAATTACCGTTTAATTATGACTCGCTGTTTAATCAAATACACCTGAACATTAAATAAATAAAATTGAAGATAGCCAATACTATTAACGAGAAATGTATACATTACATACCCCATTCCCTAATGGACTAGGCATTGTACTTCTTATGTTTACTTCCCATAAACCATTTTTTCCATATGTTCCAAATTCGTTCATCTTTCGCTTCTGCGAGATTCATGTACTGATCCTGATACTCCATTCAATCTTAAAGTCGTTATCTTTACTTTGTTAGCCCTGTTTTATACTACATTAAACCACTACTTTTGAGGTTTACCATGGTCAGTCTTACCCCTAACCTTACCTGCATATCTTCCTCATCAGACGTTACTCGATTATCAATGCAAGCAAACCAACGCAACGTAGTTTTTCTGTGCGTCTTTTCCATACGGCTCTCATTCACTCTCCAATCATTCCTTACCCTCCATTCTTGTTTTACCTCATGCACTCCGCGAAAATGTCCACATCAGTTAGCCTTCTTTTGTGTTTTCTCTGACAAACCCAATTCTCACTTCCATACTGTCCTAACGAGAGATAAATGTTATTATATACCGCTCGTTTGGCAGTTGTGCTAATACCTTCGTTTTCCATTATGGTCCATGTACTGCAAATCACTTTCATTTCATCAATTACACAATCTGCAATGAATGTTGTAATGTAGAATAAATACGTTACCAGCTTTTTTTTTGTTTACGATTAAACACTGCCTCTTTCGTTTTGTCCATGTTTACCTTTACATCTATATGGTAACAAACTTCACCAAGCTTCTTCAGCATTGTTTGCAGCTCCCTCGCATTATTGATTATCAAAATTTGTATCACCAGCATCTACCAAATCTGCTATATGCACGTCTTTAATGATTATGCTTATGTATTGTCGTACAAATTTAATTATGTGGGTATAAAGATTGACTATAGGTTGTGCTACTGTTAAAATACAGCTGTAGGATGTATGTTTCCTATCTGCATGGAAAGAAAATTATATACCTATTTACTTATTCCAATTGTTACAGTAGTGATTATTGTTTATTCTTGCAAGGCTAATTGTATCACAATAAAGTATTGGAAACCACGACCAATAGAGCCCCGGTGTTTCCTCTTTGGCTTTCTGTCGACTAAAAATAACGGATTAATGCACGTGTTCAGTTCCGTCGTTGACATATTAATTACTAATTACTACATAAATTACTGATGGTGTGAACTCAGACGAAGTGATTTATACACACAAAACGGTACAATTATCAAATAAATGGTAAGTTAAAATTTCGTGTATGCTAACTGTAAATTTTAATGAATGGAATCTTAAAAATTGTCAGTAAAATTAATCGAGGTAAAGATCGGGGTGAATACAGGACTATTTCTTAGTAATTGGGGTTGCTAATTAATTACATAAAGAGAACGTCAAATGCAATTAAATTGCACGTGGAAATGAGCTCTTAAATACGATTCGTTATCAATCGAACTTTTAATGAGGTTAAATTGAATGAAATCAAACTGAGAGTTTGGTATTTTGACTGGAATTTTCGGACAGGGTGGGTGTTCTGGTCTTGTGGTTGTATTGGGTGATGGTGAATGAAGGGAGAAGAATAAAAATTTTTAATAATAGGACAGGGGCGGCTCCAATGGACAAAATTGCTTTAATTTATTTAAAATGAGTGTGGATGATGAGAACGAGTGGAGGGGGGGGGGAGTGTATATTAGATTTATCTCTGAAGGAAAAGCGAGATCGCCAGGTAGCCCCAAGGGATCCAAAGGGCAGAAACTACAAACTTACATCTTCACATCTTTCAAGAACTGATTTGATCAAAGATTTAGATGTATACTTTGATAGTAGTTTTACTTTTTCTTAACATATCAATGAGTTATCTCGGTCTGAAATTAGTATACTTGATTTTATTTTACGTAACTGTAAAACATTTTCAAACATAGGTGCTCTTAAAATACTTTATCTTGCACTTGTATGTAGCAAATTAGACTACTGCAGTTTAATTTGATATACTACTCATAAGTATGAGAGACATGTCTTTAACCTGTACAGATTCGATTTTTAAAACTTCTGGCGTTTAAGGCTGATGAGGCCTATTCCAAAAGAGGATGTTGTCATATTCAATTATTGAACAGGTTTGACTTTTGCTTTCTTGAATTTAGAAAAGGTACAATAAGTTTAAGTTTTCTTTATAATCTTATCCACAACAAAATTGATTCACCTGAAATGTTATCTTTAATTAATGTCTCAATTCCTTCACATAATACTCGATACAGAACAGAATTTCCCTATACAATACGACATATAAATGTATTGTACATGTCTCCAATTATCAATGCATGTAGAACCTGTAACAAACTATATGTCCTGGTTGATATTAATTTGCATCACTGTACACTACAAAAAATATGAAATCGAGTTAGTAGTTAATTTAAATACCGCACGTATTCAGTACATTTTGTAATGAGATGTTTCTTTCTTCATTATTTATCTTTGTACACTGCTTAAGTTATGTTTTTCATATTTGTCCTATAATTGGAATTAATTATTCTGTTGGACGATACATGCTATTTATTTATTTAAAGGGTCGTCGAAAGCGGACGAATATCTGGATATCTTGGATGTCTGTGTGTTAGATGCTTATTAGACAGAACGTGCTTTAAGATAGCAATTCCTCTGGCTGACGTAATCAATGACGTAAGTAATCAAAATCATACGGGTATTGATTAGGGGCCGGTTCTGAAAGAGGTAAAAGTCACTCGCACTCTGGTGGTGAGAAACGAAAGATTTTCGAGCTATTTCAAGGTCAAACTTTTGGCGAGAAATTTAAATTTTTTGAGTGCGTCAATGTCGAAATGTCAAGGTTGAATTTAAAGCTAAAAATAGAAATGTCAAGGTCATCATGATCATATTACAATTCTTAGAAATCTAAAAAATAGCTTTCAAGGTCAAAGCTTGTTGACCTGCGTGAGTTTCATATTACATTTGTTAAAAATATAAAAATATAATCAGTTCGTGGATGCAAGAAGTAGTTTTCGAGGTCAAAAGGGATTATTGACCCCACAGGGGTATCATGTCATATTTCCCAGAACATAAAGTGACTAAATTGAGTCAAGGTCAACAGTCATAGGTCAATAAACTAGAAGTAGGTCAAGGTGGGTATTTAAGAAATTTAAACATGTCAAACAGGTACTCAAGGACACATTTTTCTTATGTAAACTGCAGCGAGCTGTGTTTGTTGAGATCCGTCAATCAGTTAGCAACTTGTAGTTGTTAAACATGGAATTAGCAGGATTAAATCCTTTAAAAATGTGTGTGACCTCGAGATATCGAGAAAGTATGAAGTGATTAATGTGACAGTAATTAATATTAAGTATGGTAAACGTATAGTAATGGAAACAAACGATTTTAAATGTGTATTACCTCAACGCTTTTGTGGGTATTTTAAAGAAGAAACGCGAATTGAAGAATTTAAAATCCTACTAAACACGAAGGACATGTTCGTAAGCAGTTTGGGTGCAGCAGGAAAACAACAAACATTGTTACGTTTTAAATTACCACATAAACACACATTCGAAATATAAATTATAATTTTAAGTAGTTAGCAGCATCATCTTATGGAGAAACAAATCATTAAGAAAAATCATATTTCTACTTCAATGAACTATACAGGTTTCTGTAATTAAATAAAGGAATCTGCATCTTTTAACATTCTTTCCACCACTTCACAAATTTAAACATTATTTACTAATGCAACATTTTGAATAGTTTTGGTGACCTTTTTCTTGATCTTTTCTTCCTTCGTCGGCCATCTTGAGATTTTCTATAAAAATTTTTGTTAACAAGGTGTATTGGGCAATTAACCAGTGAATCGTTACCTTTTTTTATATAAGGGATCAAGTCCATACACTCATTAAACGATTTGGAAGATTACCGTTCAATAATTTGATTAAATTTCAATTCGTGCACTCCTTAGGAGGATAAAAAAAGAAAGTTAACAATACCCTATATCAGCTTCTATCTCTGAAACCCTTCGAAGAAGGTAAATTTTTTTATGTTATCTGATTTGTTTACTGACCGTTTCTCCTACAGGGTTTCTTTTCCTTATCGAGTTTTATTATTAATCGCAAATTGCAATCACAAACTCAATATAGAGTTACAATTTCGGGTGCGAGCTGGTTATTCCAGAATTGTACGAGCACTCGTTATTGATGGTCATTCAGAGACTTGGAAGGCCGGTAGAAGTGTTACCAAGCGCAGCAGTTGTGCAGGTTAGTGTCGTAATCAGGGAAGTACAATCAGTGCCTTTATTGTGTGTAAGGTCTATTGTCGTGTACATGCTGCAATAAGGAATAAATGTTTACCGATGAATGGTTGATTCATACTTACATTATCGTCTGAGTACTGCTTTCATTCAATGCATGTATTATTAGTGGCTGTTTCAATATTTATGAAATTACAAAATTAGAATCCTTTCGTCGAGAATTATAAGTGTGGAAACTATTTCTGTCATACCTACATCAAGCTGTGCAACTCAAATTTCACTCAGTTATAGTAAAGCAAACAAAAAAAACACCCAGTGATAAAGCAAAATTTCTAAGCTAAATTAATATTTCATGCAGTTTAATGAACAAAACAAAGCAGTTAAAACCCAATCAACCAGCACCGTTTTATTATTTTTATTGTAGTCATAATAATAATTGTGGTATAAAACAAAATAAAAGGTTAGCAATGTTGTCTGCAATATAAGATTTAAAAGCAGTGTTGCCGGATTGTAAAGTTTAATTATTAATTAAAGATCTCGCAAGTTATTTTGCAGAATAGATTATACATAGTAACGTAAATAAAGCGAGAAGTTGCAGATAGCATCCATTTTAGTTACAGAAGTCGAGTTGTACGTACAAGGCGGCTGATAAGATGTATAAATACAACTAATTTATCTTTGTGTATTTTTGTAAAGAATTTTGTATCATTTGTATTTGGACTTTAGCGTGAATTGTAGGATTGTTGTAAAAATTAAATTGGTTTTGGGATTACCGGATCTTGGTGTTTGTGTTTATAAATAAATTTAATTGTTTTAATGGTGTTAAGTGATTGTTTAATTATCGGTTTAAGCATTTAAGTTCATATACGAGTGCAATCAGTTGCCGATTGGCGACAGGTAAGAACGGCTATTGGGATCGTGAGCTTCGACCTTCAGCCCTTGCTGGCTCAAGGGTGGGCGAGTATAATAGTGAGTCAGTGGCGCCCCGATTTTAACATCAATATACAATTTTCCTTATCGAAAAGGACCGCACGCCCTCTCCGACTGCGATTTGGAGCTAGCGGACAATTCATATCGCCCCACTCGTAGCATTGTTAAGACTGCCTGTTTTTGGTTTGTGTATCTGGTATAAGACAAGATTGTACCGCCTTTAAATTAGTGTTAATGCTTAAAGGATTAGAAGTAAACATACGTAAAAACATAACATCTTGTTTTTAACAGTAGCACCCCACCATATGTAAATTACGCATGCTCTAACTAGAATTATTTCATAAACAGTGTTTAGTCATAGTGAACTTGCGAGCAAGTAAAGTCGTTATAATGCAAGCAGCAACAAAAACATTTCTGAAACGATCCAAATTCAAAAGTTCACCGTTATATATGGATACCCCACATAGTTGCAGTAACAATATGAATAATAATTTAACATTTTCTTGTGGGTGCTGTTAAAATAGTGTAGTAGTAGTAAAAATAAAAATGAAGAAGACGAAGGTTATTCTTCTCTTAACATAGACTGGTCATCATCATCACTTAAACATAAGGATGAAGTGTATAAACAAGCAGCTAATGAATACTTAATCGTCTGTATTTTATTATAAACTATCGAACCATACTCATCATGCAAATCATTTGGAATTTGGATACAGTACACACCTCAATTTTGCACCATTAGCGCGTATGGGGTGTGGCAACTGTGATCAAAGCAATCATGTAGTGTTGTATATGGACCAATGGAATAAGCTTCTAAGATGGCATTCATATGTAGAACTACAATTTTTCCGATCCCAAGAAATTGAGACCAAAATTGAATGGTCAAGTGGAAACGAAGAAGAAGATATAATTTGTGATCAACATTATGAATCTCTATCTAGTAATCTTGGTGTGTATTACAATTGGGAATTGATTAAAGGGTATGACAGAATTTTGAAAGCTGCTATGATAGAAAACTGCCACTGCTGTTCTTGCACATTCAATGCCCATAAAGTAGAACTATTCAATTGAAAGGATATAATAAACTATATATTGACATTTCTTGAATCTTACAATCTGATGTGCTTCTATGAAGTGTTCATACAACACGTTGTTGACCACCGTCGTTTTCGTCAGAAAGAATTTAATGGTAGTGACGATGACATTACATACACATTGAAGATGTTACAAATGCTAATTATAATATTAATTCGCATAACGCTGGATGCTTAATGGAAATATTGTATTATCGTCCTGTTTATCTAATGTATAGAATTTACTAAATAAAGAAATATTAACAACAATGATTTGTTTTTGTTATCTCAATTTAGGTTTATCGATGCTTTATCGAACTAGTTAAACAATGTTAGGTGAGAAATATTCTAATCAATAGACTTCCGTTTGAATTGCATTTACCCGGTTACCAGTATTGTGGTCCCGGTACAAAATTAGAGAAACGTCTCGCACGCAATGACCTCTGTGTTAACCAATTAGATGCTCAGTGCAAACTTCATCATGTCAGTTACAGAGATTACTGAGATTTAGAAAGTAGACCTAAATCCGACAAAATTTTACAACAAAAAATCTTGGGAACGCTTTAAATCGTCAGACGCAATGTTAAGTGAACGAGCTGCAGCTTTAGCAGTCATTACCACCATGAAAGCCGAGAGAAAATTAGGAATGGGGTGTAAACGCTGATGTAATCTAAAGAAGAAGAAATTGTTACGCAATGGTGGAAATTTATTGCATTTAAGAAAAACAATAGCTAAAAAAATTAAATCTACCAGAAATTTCACAGACACAATAAAGTCGGCCTTTCCACCAGCAAAACGTCTGGTAAAGAGTTTAGGAGAAAAGAAAAACATTAAACATTAAAGTTCCTGCAATAATTCCCATACCTAAACAAGGAGAGTGTTTCCATTTCTTACTCCGTTATTCGCTGGATTATCAGCAATCGGTGCATTAGCTGGTAGTGTATCAGGAATGGCTAAATCAGTCATAATCGTATGATGAAATCGATCGCTGAAGGCTCCGTGAATAAGGAAGGCGGTGCATTTTATCTAAAGCCATACAAATCTGGTGGTGGTGCGTTATACTTAAAACCGTTTCCAAAAAACTGAATAGATTACCCGAAAGACCGTTAACAGATATTGATTTAAAGAAATACACCAATAATTTACCCTACTTTAGGGATACTTTTATGAGAGATAACATGCCCAAATTACCACGGAAAAATTAATCTGGAATTACTAACCTAGATACCCAAAGCGGACCAGGTACGCATTGGATTTGCTACAAAAAGCGTGATAAAAAAGTGTGGTATTACGATACCACTCGAAATGATTAACTAATTTCGGGGATGTAAAATTTAGAATAATTACAACCAAGATCAAGAATTTGGTACAATTATTTTCGGACACCTATGTCTGCAATTTTTATATAAGTAATCAATACAACATCAAATTTTCACTATTATGTCAATAACAGTTCAGAAGGGTTGATAGCACAGCTAGCTGTAACTTCTATCCACCGATAGAGCTAGATTTGGGGAAGAAATGCGTTATTGGATTGGTTGGAATTTACGGTTGCCACAACATTAGAAATACTTATACAGGAAACGATAGATTTTATTTTAGAACAAATCCATCTCATTTTCAAGTGATTAATATTCCACACCGTGCACATGAGTTAGATGAAATTAGAGATTATCTAAAGTCTAAGATACCCGCAGAAAGGTTTAGCATTAGAATAAACAACAGCTAACTTAAATGTGAAATAAACAATTCATTTGAGACCTAGTTTACTAAAGCAAACAACATTGTCCGCATGCTAGGGTTTGAGTTTAAAATATTAGAACCAAATTTTTTACACTCGTCTGCGTTAGACATCCAAATACTTAAACACACTAATCTACACGTAGAGTGCAACATTATAAAAGGATCTTATCGAAACTTATAAGCCTCTAATAGGGCCTCTAACTGAAATAGTAAATAAAATCGATACAGATAAAAAAACCTAAGAAGGAGCCCATTGACGTTAAACCCAAAAAAACAGTCCTATCCATATTTCCAAGAAAGCACGCTGCTACCCCACTAGCCCGCTAGCTCAAGTTCAACGTACTCCAGGCTTCACTCCATTAGGTGATCCAAGAAATGTGCTACCAACCCGCTAGCTCAGCTTCTGTTTTTTCAAACAAATCCTTTTCTAGGTCTTCGTACTCCATCTTCTTAGATACACCTGTTGTGGTAGAGATTAATACTGAGGAAGAAGAAGAACCTCCTAGTGTCACAGATGATTATACTACCCGTAATGAACCCATCTTAGAAGAATTTTTCTAGCACTACCATGAATACCTAGTGTATACGTTGAACGTATTATCAGTGATACTGAAGGTGCTATTAATCATACTTATGGAGTCCACTATGATACCAAATCTGAGAAATGGTCAATTGGTAATAATCCCGTTACAATTAAAGGAAACTATGTGATTATTAAAGGTTTCACGTATAAAGAGACTCCAGCTTAATATGATCTGCTTATTATGAATGAACCCAATTTAAATCTAGTAAATTCAAAAGATAGAAAAGATTATAGAAGTACTTTAGAAGCTACTAATGCAAAGCGAGATTATGATGTAAGTGGGTAAACTCGAGGAAGCCACAGCAAAAGGTATACACAAATAATCAATCCCCTTGCTATCATCACCATCGCCCACAACCAAGGGAGGCCGAGCTATGTTTTTCTAAGGAATTAACAAACAGGCCGATTGAATACAAATATTGCAATGATGTACATGAAATAGTTCGTGATCTAGAAGCATTGCGCGCAGAAAAATTTGGCGAGAAACATAGGTGTAAATGACATGTCAATTGTAGAAGAACTATATGAGGATGTATACATTTAAAAACCAAACAACCGTTTTTTAAACAGTATAAATGAGAAATAATTGATGTCGACATATAACTAAGATGACCTTTGACAAAATTGGACGTTTACATGTCCAGTATCAATTCAAGAAATTAACCCCTCGGTTTAAACTAATTGATGATAATCAACTTGATATCGAGAATAGGAGACTCAGCATTGTTTCCAGTCCCATAGAACCACAAGCTGTCATCAGAAAGCAATACTATTAACCAGAAAGGTTGAATCTGGATGGAATCCGTGTGACACAGTTGGCGGACCCGGAACATGTTAATGCTATAAGTAAAGGATATCTTGATTTTTGTCTACAAGCAGCTCAGAAAGCTTTTAAAGGATGCTTTAACGCTTATCTAGTGTTGGAGCAAAAACCATGTCCAAATTAAAACTCGTCAACGAATTGCACAAACCTGCACGAAAAAATTTTAAAGGAAGGCGAACAGTAACTAAAGGTTTTAATAACCTTTGGTAACCAGATTTAGCTGAATTTAACACATATGTCAAACAAAATAAGGGCTATAAGTGTATATTAGTGATTATCGACTGTTTTTCGAAATACTTGTGGAGTATAGGATTAAACACGAAAACAGGCCGAGAAGTTATCAAGGCCATGCAAACAATCTTCGAACAAGGTCGGAACCCTAAAAATTAGCAGACAGATGCAGGAAAATAGTTCTACAATGAACATTTAACTAAACTAATGCGTGTTGTAGAGTCAATCATTACTCGACTTATAGCACAAAAAAAGCCGCAATTGTGGAACGTGTTTTCAGAACCATAAAGTGTGCTCTATTTAAGACGTTTAACCTACAAGGTAAATATAAACGGATTGATACTATTGATACCATAACCATGTATTATAACAATCGTATGCTTTGATGGCCTTTGGCACGTACATGTCGGAACACATGAAAGTAATGCCTGTGATGGGACGGTTTTATGAACATGAATTACAGAAAAATAAGTACGCTGATGTATATCTAATAGAAAAACTGCTTCTCTCCAAGAATAATAGGTTATTCGTAAAGTGGTGGGGATGGGATGAAAGAACATTGGTGCATAACTAGACATTTAACTTATAATTTTCGAAATAAAATTACTTATATAGCTATAGGAATAGTTCGTATCAAAGGATGTAGCTCTTAGATGAAATAAAACACAGAAATAATTGTATTCTATTTTAGTTCACTAAATATTACATAAAAATGTTTTGACTTTTAGAGTGTGTTGTAATATAATTCACATACACCGCAGTTCATTATACCACTTCCGCTTGTTAAGTTTAACAGATTTACATGCATATGATCTTAACACTTTATTTCAACATTCAGAGTTACTTATTCACGCATATAGTGATAATTGTTTAAAAAAACTGCAGCACCTATTAGTGCAGCCACGAAACAGCGGAATACTCCCACCAGTGGTGGATAAAATTCCCATCATATCAATCAGGGATAGTGGTGTTGAGGATGATCTATCGCGATATTTTAAAAAGTAAGGATACGATACTTAATCCACAGTTCTTATTCATTGATTTATTTATTGATAAATTCCATTAATCTTTCCATCATAATTTTTTTAGCATTACGCCTGAAACGACTGTAGTAGTGACCCGCACCACTGCAATATGGGGGGAAGAATTTTGCGCTAATTGCACCAGCACCACCGGATGAGGCTGAAACCCTCAAACAAAATCATTCGCAGGATTCCACTACCATGGGGAAATTAAAAAAAATAAGTGTGAGGAGGTTGCGCCAAATTTTAGATCGATACATTCAGAGTGAAGTGTTGGAAGTGTCCCGTGTGGAGCGGCTAACTGTCGAATAAGCGGAAGCCTCACCATTTTAGATAAAATAAGATACAGTGTAACTAATGCGGAAAACGTATTACATACAGCCATTGGATAATTTAGATGTGTAGGGTGTATTGGTTAAATTTTAGTATGTGAAATTAGTGTGTATAGTGTAGTTCAGTAAATTTTGTTTGTTTTTTTTGGATGTGTGAACATTTTAAAATTAATATAATTTAGTAAGGATTTTTTTAATGATTTGCTTAATATTGTATTTTAGTAGAATTTATTGCATTTTTATATTGTAACAATTAAATGTTACATTTTTTTATATTTTTATTATTTATTGTGAAATATTCTCATCTACAAAAAAACTTACATCTAAAAAAATGAAAAAAAAAATAAATGAATTCATGGAATGCAATGCAGTAGTTTTATTCAAGGTTAAAAGTAGAAAAAGTTAAGTTAAGGAAATAATTCATACAATACCAAAGTAAGCGTTAAATAAAAAAAAATGTTCATGAAGTTTTTAGTTTTAGTTTAACTAAATATTTAATTTAATGCAAAGAATAATAAAACAGGTTTAAAGTATGTTATAGCATGTTCAATGTTTTAATTTTATTTATAACTAGGCAAGCTTTTTTAATTATTAAAGCAATACAAAAATTAGGTTCAACAATTGTGTTGATGTTAGTTACTCCATCTACGTATAAAGTAAGAAAACATCAAGCATGTAGCAATTACTGAAAGCTACCTACTAGATAAAAAGTATCATGTATGAGAGAGAGAGCGAGAGCGAGAGCGGGAGGGAGAGGGAGAGGAGAGGGAGAGGGAGAGGAGAGGGAGAGGGAGAGGGAGAGGGAGAGGGAGAGGAGAGGAGAGAGGAGAGGGAGAGGAGAGGGAGAGGGAGAGAGGAGGGGAGGGAGAGGGAGAGGGAGAGGGAGAGGGAGAGAGGAGAGGAGAGGGAGAGGGAGAGAGGGAGAGGGAGAGGGAGAGGGAGAGGGAGAGGAGAGGAGAGGGAGAGGAGAGGGAGAGGGAGAGGGAGAGAGGGAGAGGGAGAGGGAGAGGGAGAGAGGGAGAGGGAGAGGGAGAGGGAGAAGAGGGAGAGGGAGGAGGGAGAGGGAGAGGGAGAGGGAGAGGAGAGGAGAGGGAGAGGGAGAGGAGAGAGAGGAGAGGGAGAGGAGGAGAGGAGAGGGAGGGAGAGGAGAGGGAGAGGGAGAGGGAGAGGGAGAGGAGAGGGAGAGGAGAGGAGAGGGAGAGGAGAGGAGAGGAGAGGAGAGGGAGAGGGAGAGGGAGAGGGAGAGGGAGAGGGAGAGGGAGAGGGAGAGGGAGGAGAGGGAGAGGGAGAGGGAGAGGGAGGAGAGGAGAGGGAGAGGAGAGGAGAGGGAGAGGAGAGAGGAGAGGGAGAGGAGAGAGAGGAGAGGAGAGGAGGGAGAGGGAGAGGGAGAGGGAGAGGGAGAGGGAGGGAGGGAGAGGGAGAGGGAGAGGAGAGAGGAGAGGGAGAGGGAGAGGAGAGGAGAGAGGAGAGGGAGAGGAGAGAGGGAGAGGGAGAGGGAGAGGAGAGAGGGAGAGGAGAGGGAGAGGGAGAGGAGAGGAGAGGGAGAGGGAGAGGGAGAGGAGAGGGAGAGGAGAGGAGAGGGAGAGGGAGAGGGAGAGGGAGAGGAGAGGAGAGAGGAGAGGGAGGGAGAGGGAGAGGGAGAGGGAGAGGAGAGGAGGGGAGGGAGAGGGAGAGGGAGAGGGAGAGGGAGAGGAGAGGAGAGGAGAGGAGAGGAGAGGAGAGGGAGAGGGAGAGGGAGAGGAGAGGAGAGAGGGAGAGGGAGAGGGAGAGGGAGAGGGAGGGAGAGGAGAGGGAGAGGAGAGGAGAGGGAGAGGAGAGGGAGAGGGAGAGGAGAGAGAGGAGGAGAGAGAGAGGAAGTTGCGTTTAGTACATTAATCTAAAAACGAAAAGAAGTGATTTTTATTAACACATAAATTTGAAATTTTTTAGGCAAAGGTTATTTTTAATAAAGAATTCAAAACTGTTTTATAAGATTGAAAAAATACTCATAACTATGATATATGTTACAATTATTATTAGACCGCTGACTCGTATACTGGTTTCCGTTCAAGCTAAATTCTTTTTATTTATGTTAAGAATTTTATATTAAATTATTCATGTATAATTTTTGTCTCGTTGAATTGAAAATTTGGGGTTCTAATCGAATTAAAATTTTTGGAATGGTGTTCAATAGGTCATGTGTTGCTGATGAGCTTACGCAAATACAACAAAAGTAGTTATAAGTGATGTTTATTATTTAAAAAATTGAATAGGTCAATTGTAGGACCGTTTTTTATATTTTTGAAAAATTAATAAATGAAAAAGTAAAGTGCCACTTATAAAACACTGTCGTAAATAAAAATTATTTAATTTTCTTATATATACATGTTTAGTTTTCTTGTATAGTAATAAAGTAAATAGTATTATGTGTGTTTTATTTTATATTCCTAACATTTTGATTTAAAAATATTTCCAACTAAAAACATTCAAAACAATCTGAAATAATTAAATAATCTTTCAATACATTTGTATTGCATAGATGATAAAAAGTTGTACCCATTGTATTGAGCAACCAGCAAAGCGACATAAATCTTTTAATGCTTGCTAGCGATGATGAAACTTATCATCACTTTGTGTGGATGTCCTTTCATATTTATTCGTTATTTCAAAAACTTAAACTTACAGTGCACATCAGCACCAAGCGTTTTTGCAACTCATTTTACACAAATACTTATTTTTACATAACATTTATTTGATTGTACACTCATAATGCGTCAATGCATTTCATAATTACAAGCTTTGTTTCTCATTATAAAACTATGCTTTATAATTATTACATATGTAAATATAAAACATGTTGAAGTTTAGTTTTTTAAGGATATTTCATAAAATTTACATTTCACTCATTTGAAATTATTATTATTATAATTTTTTTTTGTTATTGTATGCGCATCGACTGATTTGGTCATTAGCGCTTTATTCGAGTATATTAGTACTTAGAGACGTGATGGACTTGTATTTTGTCATACACATTAATCGTTTTTAAGAATTTCAGTGTGTTCTCTATATTTTTGATATTATTATGTTCGTACTAAAGTTGAAAGAGACAGAGTACGCGTTACGTGGTACGGTATATAAAGGATACGTGCATATTATGTGTTCAATTGTTTCAGGAATGTGGCAGTTTTCACACGTCGGTTGTGGTTCATTTTGTAATAGGTACCTATGGGTTAGTAATGAATGACCTATGCGAAGACGATAAATGATGCTACTGTCTCTCCTATAAACGGATACAGGTATTTTCCATTTTTGCATGTTTGGCTTTATTGTTCTTAGTTTTGCATGACTCTCTTCCCATTTTTGCTGCCATAATGAGTGTATTTTGGTTTTTATGAACTTTGGGATATATGTGTGGTTAGCAATTTTAACTTTATCTGAAACTTTATCTTTAGTGGCCTTATGTGCAGCAATGTCAGCTCTTTCATTTCCTTTAATATTAAGATGACTTGGAATCCATGTAAAAGTCAGTTGTTTTTTAGAGTTTGCAAGGTGATTAATTGTTGCCAAGATCATTTGTGCTAATGCGTTTTTAGTATATGGATTTGATAGGCTTAATAGCGAGGTTTGAGGGTCACTGGCTATGATACATTTTTTTCGATTGATTGCCATTTCACAGAAACGAAGAGCTTGCCATAAGACATACAGTTCAGCTTCGTAAATTGATACGTGGTCTGCATGGACCAGTTGTGATCTGTGTCATTTATGGAAATAGCCGATCCTGCGCCAGTAATGGTCTTTGATCCGTCGGTGCATACTATTAAATGGTCTTTGTGTTTTTCTAAGATTTCGTTTAGTTCTTGGTGGTACTCGGTAGAAGTAGTATTTTCTTTCACATATTTTTTTAGATTCATTAGAATGCTTTCATGTGGCACCTGCCACGGAGGTACTTCCAGTGGCCCAAAGGGTAACATATGAGGAAGTTCATAACTTATAGATTGAAGTGCATACTTCATGGTTCAAGTAAACGGTTTATGTAGTCTATGCCAGTTTTCGTAGATTTCATTGTTATCAAACAATATGCTGTAATTTGGGTGGTTATGTTGAGCTTTTATTTTGATTGCATAACATGGTATTTTTAGGTGGAGATGCATGAACAAGGGCAATATCCCTGCTTCAGCGCACAAACTCCCATTTGGGCTAGTGTAAACAGCACCAAGGAAATATCTAATGCAGCACTTTGCATTTCCTCTAGCCACCTTATGTTGTACGTTGAAGCTGAGTAGTGTGCTTCGCTTCCGTAATCGATCTTGGATCGGATTATTACTTTATATATTTGCAGTAAAATTTCGAGATCAGATCCCCATTGGAAATTTGCTAACGCTCTGGTTATGCTTAAGACCTTTTTGCAGCGTACTATGAGACTGTTGTTGTGCTATGTCCATGAAAGAGTAGAATGTAGTGTTATTCCCAGAAACATACCGGTATCTTTATACGGAATGAAAGTGGTTTTCATCATTAGTAGGGGATCACAGTGTGGCTTTCTAAGCCTACAAAAATGCATGAAAAAAGTTTTGGTTGATGATAAGGTGAATCCTACGGTATTTGCATTTGACACTATTTTATTTATGGCTAATTGCAGTTTTGAGTTTAATTCCCCTATTGTTGTACCAGAGCAAAGGATTGCCAAATCGTCGACGTAAAGATATTTATGTATATCATCAGAAACTGCAGAAACCAGAGAATTAATGGCTATCGCAAACAACACGACACTTAACGTTGGTCCCTGGGGTATTCCATTTTCCAAGGGTCTTTTGGAAGATAGTGAACTGCCTACCCGTACCTTAAAACACCTACCTTCGAGAAAAGATAAGATAAATTGAGGTTACCTCGCATGCCCCAATCATGTAACGTTTGTAGTACCCCATGCCTCCAAGTCATATCAAACGCTTCTTCGATGTCGAAATACGGCTACCGTGTGTTGTTTTCTCGCAAAGACCTTTAGAATGGCATCTTGTAAGTGCACTAAATGGTTAGTGGTAGATTTGTGCTTTCTATAACCTGCTTGATAATTGACCAGTAGGCTCCTCCTTTCCAGTAACCACATTAGTATAGCACTCACCATTCGTTCAAGCACTTTTTACATACAAGAGGTTAAGCTAATTGGTCTGTAAATTGAAACAAGATGTGAATGTTGGCCGTTTTTCAAAATCGGAATAACGATTGCCTCTTTCCAGCTTGTGAGACAATGACCTTCTTTCCAGATCTTATTGAAGGTATAAGGAAGCCATTCATAGTAGTCAGATGTTAGATTTTTTAGCATTTCATACGTTATATCGTCAGCACCACAAGCCGATGTTCTCGTGAGTTTAAGTGCCATTTGAAGTTCATTAATGGTGAAAGGCACATTATATTCCGATTCCAATTCCTCGAAAAGGTTTAAGATAATTTCTCGGTCTACCTTGGAGGTAAGGAATGACAAGTCATAATTTTGATTACTGCTTTTTTTTCTAGGTGATTTGCCAAAAGCTCAGCTATTTCGTCTTTACCGCTGACCATACGGGTATTGTCAGTCAGTAACTCTACAGAACTTAAATTATTTTTGCCTATGGCTTTTATTTTTTTCCACACTTCCATATTAGGAGTTTGGCTAGTGATGCTAGAGACATAGTTACTCCACGAGCTCCTTTTTACTTCAAGGGTAACTCGCCTAGCAATTGCTCTAGCTTTTTTAATTGCAATCAAATTCTGCGTTGAAGGATATATCCGAAAGGTGTTTAAAGCTTGTTTTTTAAATCCCACTGCTTCACCAATGGGTGCATTCCACCAGGCTACTTTCCGCTTAACAGTCATTCCTCCTGTTTGGGGCATGGAGCTATTTGCGGCATTTATGATGGCGCCTGATATTTCATAAACGTTAGATAATGCAGTGTCATGGATAACGGGGTGAATGAGGTATGCTTTAAATTCATCCCACTTTACCTTGGCAATATTCCATCTAATTAGACCTACAAAAGGCGTGCTAGAGTTGTCAAGGCTAATTACGATCGGAAAGTGGTCACTCTGGTGTACACCACTAAGTACTTTCCAGGAGATGGAAAATGCAATGCGTTCAGAGACAAATGTCATCTACTGCGGAGAAGGATCCAGACCTAGCACACAAGTGGGTGTTTTCTCCAGTATTTAAAAGAAATAAGCTGTAAGTTTCCATTATACCTTCTAGAGCATCTCCACCAACATCAGAACGGGATGAATCCGATAGGTGACTATGGGCATTAAAATCTCCCTTTAAAATAAATGGGTTAGGAAGGTGAGCTATGATATTTTCTAAATTTTTCTGCTGCCAATTTGAATTTGGGAGGTATATGTTACAAAGGGTGATATTTAATGGAGTATTTATTTGTATAGCTACAGCTTGTAGTTCTGTTTTCAAAGAAAATCTATTAAATTGAATGTCTTCTCTAATTACTACAGCGACCCCACCCTTAGCTCTAGCGGTGGGTAAAACATCCTATCTAATAACTTTGTGATTGCGCATATGAAAAAGTTGACTAGGTTTAAAATGTGTTTCTTGCAAACATAAGCATAAAGGATTGTACTCGTTAATTATTCTTTTGATTTCACAGTAGTGACATGCAAATCCATTGCAGTCCCATTGGACTATGGATGCCATAAATAATAAATAAATAAAAACATGACATAAACAAAGAAAAATATGTATGTATATATATATATATATATATATATATATATATATATATATATATGTTTCTAATTAGATTTCCACAAGTATTCATGTTTAAATAAGACAATTTTTCTTTAAAACTTGTGTAAATAAACGTAAAAATTAATTCAACGTTTCGGGAACGTCCTTTGTTCCCTTTGTCAAGAATTTATTTGACAATTACAGAAATTGAAATAAGGTAACTATTTTTAACAAGTACAAAATATGAAACAAGGTAACTAATTTAAATTTAATCTGGCTGAGTGTGTTTGACTTCGGGTAGCTGGTCTAGTATGTGATGTAGAAGGTGCAGAAGTGGGGACGCCAGGAATAGTTGTAGCATAAGTGTTTGAAATTTCTGAAAGATTTGGAGTTGGTTGAAATGTAGAATAAACTTGTTTAATGATATTCTTCCAAATGTGTGGCATTCTAGAAGTGTCATCTCGTTTGTTGAGGGCGTTTGGTCTTCTTTCAATGTCAACTGCTTCTCTAATAATTCTTGCTTGTAAGGTATATAGAGGTGCAATTAAACGGATATTGTTGGTATTAATTTGGTGTCCTGTATCTAAATGATGTGTATCTAAAGACGATGAAGGATTGTGCTGTTTAATTGCTAGTTGGTGTTCATCGGCTCTCGCATATAATATTCTGTTAGTTTGTCCTATATAAGTTCTTCGACAGTTGTTGCACGGTATCTCATACACTCCTTGGCTTTCATTAGGAATTTTGTCTTTGGGGTTTCTTAAAAGTTGGGACAAAGTTGAATGTGGTTAGAATACCGGTCTGAAGTCGTTTTTGGGAAATTTCTTTGCTATTCTGTCTGTAATTCCCTTTATGTAAGGTAGAATAACAGGAATCTTTCGTTCATTGTTTGTCAAGTTATTATTTCTTGGTCTTCTTATTTCGTTGGTAATTTTCAATATTTCTTGATCTTTGTATCCATTTTGAACTAGTATTCTATTAACAGTTTTCATCTCTTCCGTTCTAGAATTTTGGTCAGATTAGTGGTAAGAGCGGTATATCAAGGATTTCATAACGCTACGTAATTGACCAGGATGGTGATACTTGTGGAAATCTAAATAGAAACATAATATTCCTATACGGAGAAGAAACTTTGAATACCATCAAGATTTACAGAAAGCTACGTATCAAAAAATGTGAAACACTTACTAATTTAACTTTTTTAAAGCGTTGTCGTGACAATAAAATAATACCCAAGGGATTTAAATTGAAACCAAGGCCAGACATTAATGATTCTTATAAGATTTTATTCAAAACAAGCCTTGCCCTTTTAAGAAAAGCGATTGCCAATGAAAGGGCTCAACTTGACTATCTCAACCGTACCCTTTATGACACATTCCAAACTTTACATGCTATCAAAATTCACCCTTTCATATTCGATACGGTGGATCGTCTCATTGAAATTACTGTAGAATCGTCCTTGATGATAAAAACTAACCGACAGAAACAGAAATTTGAACGTCTGTCTCATACATCGCAGGCAAATAATCTAGAACCGTTAAGGACAGTACACAATTTAAGTGACAAAGAACTTAATAATAATATTCTAAATGTTTTAGGTAAAGGGTTTAATTTTGATATCACTCCTAAACGGATTCCCGTAGAAAACATCATCACCAACGTAGAATACGCCTTAAAAGATACAGAATCTACGGTAGCTGACGAAATTAGACTCAACGTAGCACACATTCTTCAGAACTGCAGACTTCCCAAACAAAATATCACCAAACAAGACCTCCAAATGTTACACCAAATCAAAAATGACGACCAAATATTAATACTACCCGCTGACAAAGGAAACGCTACTGTCATTGTGAACTCTAAACACTATCACCACAAGATGTCTGAACTGCTAACTTCTTCAGAATATAAGAAAAATCAGTACAATCCTACCACCTACATAGAAAAAACAACAAAATCTATCATTAATTCTACAAAATTAGACAAAGAAACAAAACAGAAACTAATTCCAAGAGAGAAAAGTCCAAGAATCCCCAAAATATACGGACTCCCAAAAATACATAAGGAAAACTGGCCATTACGCCCTATCGTCAGTGCATTCAATTCTCCGACTCATGACCTTGCTCGTTATCTAGCAAAAGTTATTCAACCGATTTGTGAAAATGTTGTATCCTACATCAAAAACTCTTATGATTTTCTACACAAACTCAAAATTGTACCCTTGGCTCCAAATGACATTTTAGTTAGCTTCGACATAACATCACTTTTCACCAAAATACCTATTGCAGACACGATGAAAATTCTAGAAGAAAAACACTCAATAAACCAAGACATACTCAAATTGATAAACCACTGCATGCACTCAACCTATTTTACATACAAAGGACAATTCTACAAGCAAATTCAAGGAACACCTATGGGCTCGCCACTCTCTCCAGCTTTTGCGAATGTATATATGGAACATTTTGAAACCATTGCTTTAAATTCTGCAGATTTAAAACCTAAATGTTGGTTTCGTTATGTTGACGACACATTTGTAGTTTGGCCCCATGGAAAAGGAAACTTGAACCATTTTCTAGGACATATTAACAACATTCACGACAACATCAAATTTACTATGGAAGTTGAAGAAAATAATTCACTCCCTTTTTTGGGCACCCTAATAACAAGACTTCCTAATGGTAAATTTACACACAAAGTTTATCGAAAACCAACACATACGAATAGATACTTGAACTCTCTCGCATCACCATCCTGGTCAATTACGTAGCGTTATGAAATCCTTGATATACCGCTCTTACCACTTATCTGACCAAAATTCTAGAACGGAAGAGATGAAAACTATTAATAAAATACTAGTTCAAAATGGATACAAAGATCAAGAAATATTGAAAATTACCAACGAAATAAGAAGACCAAGAAATAATAACTTGTCAAACAATGAACGAAAGATTCCTGTTATTCTACCTTATATAAAGGGAATTACAGACAGAATAGCAAAGAAATTTCCCAAAACGACTTCAGACCGGTATTCAAACCACATTCAACTTTGTCCCAACTTTTAAGAAACCCCAAAGACAAAATTCCTAATGAAAGCCAAGGAGTGTATGAGATACCGTGCAACAACTGTCGAAGAACTTATATAGGACAAACTAACAGAATATTATATGCGAGAGCCGATGAACACCAACTAGCAATTAAACAGCACAATCCTTCATCGTCTTTAGCTACACATCATTTAGATACAGGACACCAAATTAATACCAACAATATCCGTTTAATTGCACCTCTATATACCTTACAAGCAAGAATTATTAGAGAAGCAGTTGAAATTGAAAGAAGACCAAACGCCCTCAACAAACGAGATGACACTTCTAGAATGCCACACATTTGGAAGAATATCATTAAACAAGTTGATTCTACATTTCAACCAACTCCAAATCTTTCAGAAATTTCAAACACTTATGCTACAACTATTCCTGGCGTCCCCACTTCTGCACCTTCTACATCACATACTAGACCAGCTACCCGAAGTCAAACACACTCGTCCAGATTAAATTTAAATTAGTTACCTTGTTTCATATTTTGTACTTGTTAAAAATAGTTACCTTATTTCAATTGCTGTAATTGTCAAATAAATTCTTGACAAAGGGAACAAAGGACGTTCCCGAAACGTTGAATTAATTTTTACGTTTATTTACACAAGTTTTAAAGAAAATTGTCTTATTTAAATATATATATATATATATATATATATATATATATATATATATATATATATATTTGTGTCGTCTTCGGACACCGAGCGGCTATCATTTGAATCTCGTTTCCTTTTTTCGATAGTAGGAGAAATGGGGCGTGTACCGGGAGGAGGTACGGGTTCCAAGAAGACGTTCCTTTCAATTGGTTTCTCTAGTAACGGTTTTATTGCGCCAACAAGGAGTGGTAACAACTCCTTTGCTAAAGAGCTAATATCAACCTTTGATTCAGTAGCTGCAGAAAAGCAGTTGCATTGGCGTAGCTAACCCCCACTTTAGGAGTTGATGAAGCTGTGGCAGAGTGAGCACCACTACATTTCACACATGAAATGGGGTCCTTACAAAATTCTCTACGTGCAATGTTTTTCCACATGCACACAAATCTATTTCTATTGTGCACTTTGATGATATATGTCCAAACTTATGACACTCGAAACATTTTACAGGTGGAGAGATATACAAACGAACGCTTAGCGATTAAAATGCAATTGTTATAGTTTTTGGAAGGACACGAGTATTGAAAGTGATAATGTGACTAGCAGAATCCTGTTGTTCCCCATTTCTTCTTGTATTTAGCCGATGAACTTCTAAAACGACTTGGATATTTAATTCATTGCTTATGTCTTCCACTGCACAATTTAATAAATCTCGACAAAAAACTACGCCTCTAGAAGTGTTCATAGCTCTATGAGGGATTACCTCAATTTCGAAAACATCAAATCGTGTTATGCTTTGTACCCTTTTGCTCTGTGCATTTGAACCAGTTTTGCTTAATAGACCTTCTTTAACCTTTCTAATTATTTTCAAATTACCAATTAAACCATATAATACTTTATGAATCAGAAAGGGCTAATTTTATCAAAATTAAGCCCAAAACAAGGAAACGGGGTTGAACCTCCTTCTCCGAGTTCTTTGAAAACGAGGGTTTACTAAATGGACCCTCTCATTTTGTTCCCACGAGAAAGCTCGGTAATAATAGTCACAAGTAGCAGAGATATACAAGAATGTATACATATATATATATATATATATATATATATATATATATATATATATATATATATATATATATTGAAATGTTTATTTATTATTTATTAAATTATTAAATTAAATTATGATTAGAGATCTCAATGGGGATAGGGTTCAAGGATTTAGTTGAAGATAATAAATTTTGTATAAGAAATATCCTATACTAAATTGAATTTGACGTATAAAATTTGTTCTGAATAGGTTTTGCTTTCTAACGCATGCGTTACTGACTTTAAGTGTAAAATAATTAAAACTGTCAAAAATGTCAAATAATTAAGAAATTTTAATGTTTGGATCAAAATGAAAATTTAGAAAAGAAATGAAATGATTTGCTTCACAGGTGTTTACACAGGTAAATAATTGAAATTCTTAATTAATAACATAAAACAAATATAGATTGCAGGAAATACCAATAACAGGGTTATAAAAATTTTAAAACTCACAGATACAATCCTTCCTGTCGATTGAATGATGTCTTCAAACTTCAGCTGGAGGCAGGCAATGTTCACTCGGCTGTTGTTGTTACTAATGTCCAACTGCTATCTCGGTTCTCGAAGACACCAACCTCCAATCTTCAAGATGTTTTCTTTCCAAAACGGCAACCTCCAAACACTTATTTACAATGGTAACTTTTATTAAAATGGTTTTAAATCTTTATGACTGATATCGTTTAAAATGTATTATTAGTATCCAAGATTTTGTTAACACAATTTTATTTTAGTTACCGAAAATATAATATTTATTTAAGAGGAATTGTCCGGATAAATAAAACAACTTTTCACCAAATAAAATGGAATTTAATTTGGTATATCAGAATTATTTTAAATCGGTAAACATGAAAACAAATTTTACACAAAATCGTGACATCAATTAATCGTACAGCAATAATTTATTAACAACGACAGGTATCGGTGACCGAACTATTTAATTTTAACCGAAGTTATAAAAACAAGTGCTCTCGAAATTATTTGTACCGTAAACTTTCTTGACGAAAATAAATTAGGTTATGTAAACACGAATTTAGCAACACTGTTTTAATCTTTTCACTTTTGAACAAAAACTGGAGAGAATGACTTCCTGAGCTCTTGCTTTTATAGGTTTCTGGTTGCTACAGAAATTTCAATTTTTACAGCCATATTGCAAAATTTACAATGAATGTGATTGGCTAATCAAAATTAAGAATTGTACAAAATGGAATTTTGGCCGTAACTTTCTTATACATGGTCGGAAATGAAATTTAAAAACAGAAATGAAAACTATGTGAAATTTCGAATAAAAGGACACCGAATAAGCAATAAATCCTACCACTAATAAACGAAACAACTTAATCTAATCAAAATAAGCTACTAACTGTACACCTTACAAGCTACACTAAAATTACTTGAAAATGGAATTCTGAGGACAATTTACATAAGAAAACATATCTTTTTAAATTCAAAACATTTACTTTAATGAAAATTTTAAGTTTTTGTAAATTTGTCTAGAAATCAACTTAGATTTAGCAAATTTTTGCGGATAAAACGCTGTATCCTTACAAAAACTTATTTATATTGTGAAAGAACATCTATTATTTGCTTTAAGAGCAAAAACTAAATCTAATAATATGGAAAAAGTATAAAATTATGTGAAAAATCTAAAATTTACAACGTAACCATACTTAAATTTTAATATGAAATAAATTCATATTAAAATATGTTTTAGCACTTTAAATGTTATGTTTAAGGTTTGTATAACTTGTCTTTATTGTTCACACTACTTATTTGCAATGCATAATGTTATTTAGTCTTGCATTGAAAATGTCTCATCGTCTAACACTGTTTTGGGATTTTTACACTATAAATTGTACGGCACTATAAATGTTTGTATGCCAAAATGTTCTAAATGTCTTTCTTCTTGTGAATCATTTATTATAAATTTTGTCACTAATTCACTAACAAAATGTGCGAGAATTGTCTATACTATCCATATTATAACCCTTTTAACTAAATTTTGTATTTCCTGCTTTTAAAAACTAAACATACCTTATCCCTAACATAATCCTAACTACATAGTCCATGTTTAAACACCTGTGAAATGTCTACTTGCCAAATTAACTTTGAAAATTGAATTTTATTGTAAAAATTGCACCAATAAAATGACTCTACGAAAATGGTGATATTTAACATCTTTGACAATTTTGGTAGCAACAAATTGCTTTTATGATGAAACCAAACTTAGCAAATGATATTCAGATCAATTTATACCAAATAAATTTATTTTAAACACATCGTGAACCATATTTATGTAAAATTGTGTCTCGCACTTGTATCGAGCCAGAAATTACCCCTTTTATGACCCAAATGTCATGTAAGCTGTCCGATACTTCTATTACCTCTTTCTAAACATCTCAAATTCCCCAATTTAAGAATGAAGATATTTTGTACAAGAAAATATTAAGTTCTTTAATTGACCTACCTATTAAAATTAAATTTTGAAATAAGAATAACTTATAGAAGTATGAAAATTTTAGATTCATCTAGGCACCTCAATTTTATGTACATATTTACTTGCTACGCTAGGTTCTTCATTTATCAACACCAAATTTTCTTGTATAATGTTTATAACTTCTTGCTTGTAACCAATGTGATTGATATCGAATTGCTCATCCTTTATAATTCTTTCCACCTTCAAATACTGGATATGCGGTTTATATAAATTTAATCTTTTATTGTAGGGCTGTACCCAGTTTAATTCATCTTTACCAATTCTTATCTTCATATGTTGCGCATCGATAATCAATTTTAATTGCTTAATCAAATCCATTCCGATTATTAACTCCATTTTTAAATTGTTAGTTATAAACCATTGTGTTTGAAAAATCTGTTCCCTACCTTAGCTTCAGTATGTAGCATCCTATTTATAGTGCTAAGCTTCTTATCCGTTGCTGCCATAACTTCTATTTTGTTTATTCTAATGATCTCATCTTTAAATAAATCGTTATTCTCTACGATGATCTTTTCCTGTATTAATGAAATTTCTGATCCGGTATCAACTAATCCTAATAAATTTAAATTCTTAATTCTAATGTTAACGAAAGGTAATAAAATGTTTGTAGTTTCTGGTTCTGAATTTTGTTCAATTTCTAAAAATTCCGTGGGATGTTGGTAGTTTGTCTTTACATTGTTGACAAGGAAGCTCGTATTTAAAAATTTTGAACGGTGATCTTGTCAAAGTCCTTTGTGTGTCCTTTTCTTCGTCTTGGGATGCATGTACGATAGCATTGACCCAACTAATCCTTCCACAACTCGGTTCCTCCTTCTCTTCTCGTACCTGGATGTTATTCACCCTCCTATTCTGATCATCCACGATCTCTTGGTATGGCCTTCTATTTTCTTTTTGCATATCATTTCTACGATGATCCTTTCCTTCATTCTCTCTATTATTCTGATGCTCCCGTTCATTATCCTTGGCTTGATTGTTGTAATTAAATCTATTCCTATCGTAGCCATTATTATATCCTCCTCGTCTTTGTTGGAAGTTGTTCCTCTCTCTTCCCGATCTATAATTGCCTTCCCTATTGTTGCCATTTTGGAAATACTCTCTACGATTATCAGCACGATGATATTGATTTTGATAATCTCTCCTGTCATTTCCATAATTCCTATTATAATTGTCTCTCCTATTGTCCTCTCTTTCGTGCCTGTAATTATATTCCTTCTGTCATTTCCATAATTCCTAGGGTTAAATTCTCTCTTTCGTAACTGTTCTGATGCTGTTCGTATGCATCGTATCTTCTTAAAAATTGCAGTAGTGATGTTATATTATCTATATTTTGCAGAATAATGTTTTCTGCCACATTATTCTCCAGTTGCCTTGCTAAATATTGAACTATTTCTTGTTCATTCATCGGTGGTGTGAAGTATCTTGCTATTTGGTATTTCTTCATCACATAAATCTCCCTCGAAGTGCCATAGTTTTTGTCATACTTCGCCCTTGAAAATTCTTCTCTTATTACATTTTGTTGGACATCACTCCAATATTGTTTGGTAAATAATTCCTTGAAGTGCTTATAATCGGTACATTGCTCTTGTACTAAATTGTACCATAGTTCGGCATTCCCTTTAAGCATCTTTCTCACCAAACGCATTCTTTGTTTATTGTCCTTAATGTCATTAAAATATTCTTCTATATTTTTCAAAAATAGCATTGGCGATTCTTGCTTCTTTCCTTCAAATTTATATGGCATCTCTTGATTCCACATGCAATTTTCCCAGCCGATTTGAAAATTTCGAGGTGTTTCACGTTCTTTCAACTCTTCTAGGTCATGATCGTACATTCTTAATTTATTGCAAATTTCCCCTATCTGTTTCTTGTTCTCATCCTTATTCTTATCCACCTGAAAACATATTTGTTC
Source organism: Vesta saturnalis (assembly GCA_036346205.1). NCBI lineage: Eukaryota > Metazoa > Arthropoda > Insecta > Coleoptera > Lampyridae > Vesta > Vesta saturnalis. The sequence continues at coordinate 77,194 of JARFJB010000552.1, read as the reverse complement.
GTGGATGTCATGTATCCTTCCTACTCTATCATTTATTTCGTTAGAAGCCTCTTCTCTTAGACGGGTTTCAGTTCTAATATTCTTGTCCAACTTTCCTATCTTGTCATCTACCTCTTCCTTATTGTCGATAATCGTTCCCCATAACTTATCATTTTCTCGGTGCATGCTGTTGCTTAATTCTTCCTTCGTTTTGTCCATTCTATGCACCAATTTTTCCTTATCATTCTCCCACTTACTTAGTTGTCTATCGATACTTTCTTGTAGCCGTCTCATATCCTCCTTCCTTTCTTCCTCTGCTTTTATTCTATTTTCTTCCGCTTCTTTCCTATTTTCTTCAAGCTTGTTGAATTTTCTATCAATATTTTCCTCAGCTTTTATCATGTCTTGCTTCCTATTTTCTTCCGCTTTCATCATGTCTTCCTTTCTACTCTCTTCCGCTTTCATCAGCATGGCGATTATCATGTCCACGTCTAAGCTTTTGCTCTCTTTCACTGGACTTCCCCCTTCTTGTTGTGCTTCAACATTCTTTTCAATATCCTCCATCTTTGTAACTAGATCCTGTTTTTTCTCTTTTACCTCAATATCTTTAGGTCCGTAAACTTTTCCTGATCTAGTTACCCTACGATCTTGCATTCACTAGTTGTATTAACTAAATTTGCCCCTTTTTATAAAAATCCTAACACTAATAAACACAATAAACAATAACTAATAACAAATAACAATAAACAATAAACGAAAAATGAAAAACTAAATATCTATAAAAATTTTTTTGCTTTTATATCCAAAAACTTCAAACTAAATCGTGCCCACACGTTGCGGTGCCAATAAATTGAAATGTTTATTTATTATTTATTAAATTATTAAATTAAATTATGATTAGGGATCTCAATGGGGATAGGGTTCAAGGATTTAGTTGAAGATAATATATTTTTGTATAAGAAATATCCTATACTAAATTGAATTTGACGTATAAAGTTTGTTCTGAATAGGTTTTGCTTTCTAACGCATGCGTTACTGACTTTAAGTGTAAAATAATTAAAACTGTCAAAAAATGTCAAATAATTAAGAAATTTTAATGTTTGGATCAAAATGTGAAAATTTAGAAAAGAGAATGAAATGATTTGCTTCACAGGTGTTTACACAGGTAAATAATTGAAAATTCTTAATTAATAACATAAAACAAATATAGATTGCAGGGAAATACCAATAACAGGGTTATAAAAAATTTTAAAACTCACAGATACAATCCCTCCTGTCGATTGAAAGATGTCTTCAAACTTCAGCTGGAGGCAGGCAATGTTCACTCGGCTGTTGTTGTTACTAATGTCCAACTGCTATCTCGGTTCTCGAAGACACCAACCTCCAAACTTCAAGATGTTTCTTTTCCAAAACGGCAACCTCCAAACACTTATTTACAATGGTAACTTTTATTAAAAATGGTTTTAAATCTTTATGACTGATATCGTTTAAAATGTATTATTAGTATCCAAGATTTTTGTTAACACAATTTTATTTTAGTTACCGAAAATATAATATTTATTAAAGAGGAATTGTCCGGATAAATAAAACAACTTTTCACCAAATAAAAATGGAATTTAATTTGGTATATCAGAATTATTTTAAATCGGAAAACATGAAAACAAATTTTACACAAAATCGTGACATCAATTAATCGTACAGCAATAATTTATTAACAACGACAGGTATCGGTGACCGAACTATTTAATTTTAACCGAAGTTATAAAAACAAGTGCTCTCGAAATTATTTGTACCGTAAACTTTCTTGACGAAAATAAATTAGGTTATGTAAACACTAAATTTAGCAACACTGTTTTAATCTTTTCACTTTTGAACAAAAACTGGAGAGAATGACTTCCTGAGCTCTTGCTTTTATAGGTTTCTGGTTGCTACAGAAATTTCAATTTTTTACAGCCATATTGCAAAATTTACAATGAATGTGATTGGCTAATCAAAATTAAGAATTGTACAAAATGGAATTTTGGCCGTAACTTTCTTATACATGGTCGGAAATGAAATTTAAAACAGAAATGAAAACTATGTGAAATTTCGAATAAAAGGACACCGAATAAGCAATAAATCCTACCACTAATAAACGAAACAACTTAATCTAATCAAAATAAGCTACTAACTATACACCCTTACAAGCTACACTAAAATTACTTGAAAATGGAATTCTGAGGACAATTTACATAAGAAAACATATCTTTTAAATTCAAAACATTTACTTTAATGAAAATTTTAAGTTTTTGTAACTCTGTCTAGAAATCAACTTAGATTTAGCAAAATTTTGCGGATAAAACGCTGTATCCTTACAAAAAACTTATTTATATTGTGAAAGAACATCTATTATTTGCTTTAAGAGCAAAACTAAATCTAATAATATGGAAAAGTATAAAATTATGTGAAAAATCTAAAATTTACAACGTAACCATACTTAAATTTTAAATATGAAATAAATTCATATTAAAAAATGTTTTTAGCACTTTAAATGTTATGTTTAAGGTTTGTATAACTTGTCTTTATTGTTCACACTACTTATTTGCAATGCATAAAGTTATTTAGTCTTGCATTGAAAATGTCTCATCGTCTAACACTGTTTTGGGATTTTACACTATAAATTGTACGGCACTATAAATGTTTGTATGCCAAAATGTTCTAAATGTCTTTCTTCTTGTGAATCATTTATTATAAATTTTGTCACTAATTCACTAACAAAATGTGTGCGAAAATTGTCTATACTATCCATATTATAACCCTTTTAACTAAATTTTTGTATTTCCTGCTTTTAAAAACTAAACATACCTTATCCCTAACATAATCCTAACTACATAGTCCATGTTTAAACACCTGTGAAATGTCTACTTGCCAAATTAACTTTGAAAAATTGAATTTTATTGTAAAATTGCACCAATAAAATGACTCTACGAAAATGGTGATATTTAACATCTTTGACAATTTTGGTAGCAACAAATTGCTTTTATGATGAAACCAAACTTAGCAAATGATATTCAGATCAATTTATACCAAATAAATTTATTTTAAACACATCGTGAACCATATTTATGTAAAATTGTGTCTCGCACTTGTATCGAGCCAGAAATTACCCCTTTTATGACCCAAATGTCATGTAAGCTGTCCGATACTTCTATTACCTCTTTCTAAACATCTCAATATATATATATATATATATATATATATATATATATATATATATATAGTTTCTCTCTTAAATGTGTAGCTATGTTTATTTGATTGTCAATGTTAACCTCTTCTGCTACGTTAGGTCCTTCCTCGGCGGCTTGGCGTGCTGATGTGTCTGCTTTTTCGTTTCCCTCAACGTTGATGTGGCTTGGAACCCATAGGAATAATATTGTATAAAGCACATCGGTAAGGTGCTTGATGGCTGACAATACTTCTTGAACTAGTGGGTTTTTGTGTACGGGTCTTGAAGAACAATAAGAGAGCTATAGGAGTCTGTGACAATCATGAGCTTAGTTGTTTGATGCAATGTCTCACAGTAATGTAATGCCTGCCAAATGGCATATAGTTCTGCTGTATATATGGACGTATACTTTGGCATGGACCATGAATGAGTGTCGTCCTTTGTGCAGAATGCACTACCTACACCTGCTTTAGATTTCGATCCGTCTGTGTATAACATCTCGTAATCACGGTATCTGTGAAGTATTTCTTTATATTCTTTTTGATATATAGATGGTAATGTGCTGTCTTTTTTGTACCTAGATAGATCGGTAAGTATCTTTACAGGAGGAAGTAGCCATGGTCGAATTTCTATGGGTCCTATCGGAAGCATGTGTGGGACACGTTGTTGCATAAATTGTAGTGAAGACATTATATGTTACCATGTTGGTTTGTGCAATCTTTGCCAAGTTTTCAGATAGTTGTCGTTAGAAACTAGGATGCTGTAGTTAGGGTGGCTTCTTCGGGATTTTATTTTACATTCATATACAAGAAGTCTGTACTTGCGGCGTATCGATGTAGGAAGTGTGCCAGATTCACAAGATAAACTTTCTCTGGGGCTTTTATAGAATGCACCCACAGAGAACATAATAGAGGAGTTTTGTATACTTTCCAGGGGTTTTAGCACGCTTGGAAATGCAAATGAGTATGCTTCACACCCGTAGTCGATTTTAGACAGAACCAGAAGGACTTCTGGATCTGCTCCCCATGTAGAACCAGCTAAAGCTCTGATAATATTAAGTGATGTTTTATAGCGCTGAATTGTCACAAATGTGATTATTCCAGGTAAGAGCAGAGTCTAGTATAAGCCTTAAGAACACGAGCTGTTCTTGCATAAGATGATTTTATTTTTCAATCTGAGAAGTGGGCCGAAATGAGGTTTCCTTAATTTGCAGAAGTGCATACAGTAGGATTTCTCAGGTGATAATTTGAACCCTACGGTGTCTGCGCTCATACGTATACGATCAATCGCCTGTTCCAATTTTCTATTGATTTCGCCCATTGTGAGAGCATAAAAAAGGATAGCTAGGTCGTCCACGTACATGTATGTATTGATGTCGAGTGAGAGAGTGCACGTTAAAGAATTAATTGCAATGGCAAATAGAGTTGCACTCAGTGTAGAACCCTGAGGTGTACCATTGTCTAGAGTTCTCAAGGAGGAAAGAGTGTTACCTATTCTAACTCGTATATGCCGTGCTTCAAGAAACGATGATATAAACTGTGGCAAGTTGCCTTTGAAACACCATTCGTGTAGTTTCTGTATTACTCTATGTCTCCAGGTCATGTCGAATGCTTTTTCTACATCGAAAAGACGGCGACTGCGTGGTGTCTGCGTGAAAAAGCTTTGAGCACAGTATCCTGCAGGTGTATCAAATGATCTGTTGTTGATCTGTGTTTCCTAAATCCCATTTGGCAATCAACTAACAGTTCCATTTTTTCGAGAAGCCACATTAGTCTGCAACTAACCATGCGCTCGAATACTTTTGTCATGCAAGACGTTAAACTAATTGGCCTGTAGCTAGTGGTAAGGTAAGGATTTTTCTTGCTCTTCAAGATCGGGATGACTATGGCCTCCTTCCAGGAGGAGGGATATTCACATTTAGCCCAAATTCTCTTAAAGGATGCGAGGGGAAATGTTTTTAATCCATCAGTTAGTTTTTGTAACATTACGTAGGTGATTAGATCAGCACCAGGGGCAGATGATTTGTTACATTTTAGAGCATTTTCAAGTTCCATTAATGTGGAAGGAGCATTATATTCAAACGACTGTGTAGGACTAAAATCTAGTGCAATTTCTCTTTCGTGTTTGGTTTGCAAGAAGAGTGCATCGTAGTTTGCAGAACTACTGGTTTTTTGAAATTCGTCTGCAAACAATTCAGTTATAGTGCTACTATCATTTACTATGGAGCCTTTAACTTGTAAGTGTATACATTTAGGGGTATTTCTGCCTGATGTTGCTTTAATTTTTTTCCAGACCTCTGTGTTCGGACTTTCGCAGGTCATGGTTGAGACATACTTGTTCCATGAAACCCTTTTACTCTGGAGAATAATTTTTCTTGCTGCAGCTCTGGCTTTTTTGAACAAAACGAGATGTTCCATGGTAAGATGTCTTCAAAAAACGTTAAATGCTCGCTTTTCAGTTTTTACTGCTTCCCGAATAATACTGTTCCACTATGGAAATCTACGTTTAGCAACTGCGCCTTCTGTTTTTGGAATTGCAATATTTGCAGCATTTACAATGATTTGTGTTAAATTATGTATGTCATAGATTTTAGTGTCTTGATCGGTAGGTATGGTTAAGTGTAATTTGAAAACATCGCAACTGGCCTCTGACATCTTCCATTGAGTTGGCCTTATAGAAGGTGCGTCTTACTTTTCAGTTTTAACTAAAATACAAATCATTTAGTACTTTCCAGAGAACAACGTTGAAATACGTGCCGAAATCATGGTAAGATCAATAGCCGAAAAGGCTGCAGTTCTAGCACACAGGTGAGTGTGGTCTCCGGTTTTATGGTGTTATGGTGAACCCCACAATGGACTGTGGGCGTTAAAGTCCCCCAATAACATATAAAGAGCAGGTAACTGTGCAATAATATTCTGTATGTCACGTTGGTCCAATCGTTGTTCGGTAAACATTTGTTAGAAATAGTTAATTTTATTGGAACCGTTACACATAGAGCGACTGCTTGTAGGTTTGATAGTAGATGTACAGTAGAGAACTGAGCATCATCCTTAATAATTATTGCGCCTCCGCCCTTAGCTCTCACGTCTGGTACGGTGTGCTTTCTGATAATCGTATAACCACGTAAGTAATACAATTTGTTAGGTTTCAGAAGGGTCACTTGGAGATATAAACAATATGGATTGAGTTCATTAATAAACAGTTTGACTTCACAGTAGTGGTGAATGCATCCAATGCAATTCCACTGAATTATGGGACACAATTTTGATCAAAAAAGGTTATGAAACAACAAGTGTAGTAATTAATTAACGAATAGACATTCACAAATTTAAGAGTATAAAAAAAGTGTATAAACGTAGAAAGACGTTACAAATAAAAATATCACAGATAATCACGAAAAAATATCAGGAATTCCAATAATATTCCTCCTCATTTTCAGCAGCTGAGGCAGTTGAGGGTTGTTTCCTCAGTTTGCCCTTAGGCTACCCTACTTTACTTTTTTTCTTGGAGGATTGGCTTGACACTGAAGATGCAGTGTAATCTTCAGAAACAGATTGCCGTACCTCAGGAGAACGTTTCCTTTTCTCTACGTTGGCAGAGGAAATACTTGATGATGGGGAAGGTGGAGTTAGAAAAGATGTAGGTCCTCCTTCTGCAAGCAATTTTTGTAAAATGGGGGCTATTGCTCCAACAAGAAGGGGCAAAAATTCTTTTGCCAAAGTTGGTACATCGACGAAGTGTTGATGCGAATCAGAACAAGATATTGCCTTAGCATAGGTGATTCCTCCAATGGGTGTTTGAGAAGTAATTTTCTTTTTCGCCTCTAAGTAACTGATGTTCTCTGAGACACGTAGTTCTTGAATAGCGACTTCATTTTTATCAATTGGACAGCTTGTCGCACGAGCCCAGTGTGCACCTCCACAGTTAATACATGAGACAGGCTGCTCACATAGAGATCCGTTATGTTGCGGTTTTCCATACACATAGCAGCTGTTGCGCTGTACATTTAAAAGAGGTGTGTCCAAACTTGTTACATTTAAAACACCTCACCGGAGGCGGGATGTATAATCTTACATTTAAAGAGTAAAATGCTACTTTAATGGTTTTGGGTAATATCGGGGTATTAAAAGTCAAAATATGGTTGGCTGTATCAGCCAGTACACTATTACGCTTAGTTTTTTGGCCTTCGGACTTCTATTACCTTTTGAATTTTTAGTTCTTCACATGTATCATCTACCGTGCAGTGCAGAAGATTATGACAAAATATAACCCCTCTAGAGACGTTCATAGTTTTATGAGCATGGACCCTCAGACTACCAAATATACCGTACACACATTTTTGTATATAAAATGGGCTAACATTGTCGAAGTTACGCCCATCCTTTCCCTTAAAGACAAGGAACCGGGGTAAAAATTCCGTCACCAAGCCCTTGGTAGGTTTATCAGGTTGGCCCTCCTGCACCTCCATATTTAAAGATCTGGCGCTCTGTAGAGGTTGTTTTAGAGATTTACTCATGTTGTTCCCACGAGAACCCTCGGAAATGAAATCACAAGTAGCAGAGCCGGGGAACTACCAGGGGCATTTATACTGTGGAGAGGCGCCTCTATCCCCACAGCGTTTGAACGCTAGGAACTAGGCTTCCCATGGCCACGCTTAGGCTTTCCCTCGCGCAATCCTTTCAGCACCTAAAACTTCCAAACGACCTTGGGATTGGGGGATTTTTTATAGAGATTACCTTCCTCGCAGTCCAGGCGGTATTGGGAGACGGCTAGCGCTCAGCCGTCCCCAGCTAGGACATCCCGAGCTAGCCACACCCGCATACGCTTTTTACGACGCATGTCCTGGGAAGAGTAGAGACAGAATGAAGTGGTCTCTCAGCTTTTGCTGGGAGCCTGGATAGAACAAGATTTGGAGAAAGGGTGCTCCGACAGAAAAGGGTTAATGTAAGTGAACTAACTCAAGACTAGTATAAGCAAAGTCTACTTCCAGCTAGGGGGACGCACGTGGACTGGTCCGCGACACCTTATTTTCTAGAGCTGACAGTGGCGGTTTGCCGCCACGAGCTCATATTTTGGTATTGGCCTTACTTCACTTACGATCATTTGCAAGGTCATTCCCCTATCCGCCACCTGGTGACGCGCCTAGTAGTTAGTCCAACCCCTAGGTACTATAATAATAATAATAATAATAATAATAATAATAATAATAATAATAATAATAATAATAATAATAATAATAATAAATAGTTAATATTATTATTATTATTATTATTGTTGTTATTATTATTATTGTTTTTGTAGTTGCTTCAACTTCAAGGTTATTGGCCATTCTTCTGTGTACTTAAATTTGCTAAGTATTTACGTTTCGTTTTTTTTTTCCTATTTTAAATACTGCATCAAGCTTTGTATTTTGCCATTATTTATTTTAAAATCATTCTTTATTCCATTATTCATGTGTTATTGTTAATTGTTTATCGCATTTCATACATGTGGGCTGTTGTGTTTTCGGCGAAATATGCGAATGTGTTGCATTTGCGTGTCCTGTGCTTATTCTAGTAAGAACAGTACTATGTTTTCTGGGCATTAGTGGGTATGGTTTCCTATTATGCACTGTAGGTGAATGTTATTTCGCAAATCTTTTTTTTTCCCACTTATGTTGTCAGATATTCCACACACCATTTTTTATTTCGTGCAACTCCTCATTGATTGTTAAACTCAACCTTGTAAGTACATTTTGAAGTCTGATGCTCATTGTTACATTTTGTTTAAACATTATTTGGTTGGTGTAATGTGCAGGGTTGTATTTAATTATCTTCGCATGTTTTAAAAAAATCCACAATTGTCGGTATTTTAGCGGTAACATTCCGGTTTCGACGTGTAAACTACTGATAGGGCTTGTTGGGCATGCGCTTATTGCATATCGTATGCACAAATTTTGTATACTATACAATTTCTTAAGGTTAGTTTTTGCCGCTGCGCTATAAGCCGTACAACCATAATCGAAGACGGACTGTATTAGGGTTTTGTATTCACGCAAGGGGACCTCTCTGTTTGATCCTCACTGGGAATGTGACAGGCATTTGAGCACATTTAACGCTTTGCACGCTTTTACAGACATATGTTCAATGTGTACTCTCCATGTTAGAGTCTCATCAAGTAGTACCCCCAAGAATTTGCATTGCGGTACACAAGGCGTTTGTTGCTTTTTTAAGAATATATTCGGTCGATAATGCGGATGACTCAATTTACAAAAATGTACACATACCGTTTTAGTTTGTGATATTCTAAATCCCACCTGTTCTGCTTCATGTACAATATCGTCAACAGCTGATTGGAGTGCAGAGTTCTGTGATCTGTTTCCTTCAGAAGATGCGAATATTACCAAGTCGTCCACATACATACATCTTCCTATGGTGGGGTCAAGTACTCTTGTTAGTTCATTGACTGAAATTAAAAATAGGGTGACACAAATAGGTGATCCTTGTGGTACACCAATCTCTAAGCAATGATTACTTGACATAGTGTTTCCAATCTTTACACGGAAATATATTTCTGTAAGGAATCCTTTAATGAACTTTGCCATGTTGCCTCTTATTCCATATGCGTGTATTTTCTCTAGAATTCCATACCTCCACACTAAATCATAAGCCTTATCGAGGTCAAAGAATATTGCGGTAGTGTGCTTTCTCATACTAAGGGATTCTTCTATAGCGGATACTACATATGAAATGTGTTTCGTTGAGTATCCTTTGCGGAAGCCCGATTGATGGGTATTTAAAGGTTCATGTCTTTCTAGATATTTCATAAGTCTCTCGTTTACCATTCCATCTACTACTTTTCCAAGGCAACTGGTTAAAGATATTGGGCGATAGTTTAATTTTTTTAAAGTGTCCTTTCCTGATTTAAGAATGGGAACAATAATTGAGGTTTTCCAATTTGTTCGATATATCCCTTCGAGCCATATACGATTGTATAATACTAATAAGTCTTTCACTCTTGCTTCAGGTAAATTTTTAATCATTGCATACGCATCTTGACCTAATCCCGGAGAGGTCCCTTTAGTTGCACTGAGGGCGTAGGTTAGTTGGTCCATAGTAAATGGTTCATTATATTGATCTGTGCTTCCTTCGGCAAAGTCTAACGCTACTTCTCTCACAATTAAATTTCTTCTGAATTTTTCATTATAGTTCTTTAAGCTACTAGTCTCTTGAAAATATTCGGAGAATATTTCTGATAGTTGATCAGTGTCAGCAATTATATTATTTTGATCCTCTAACCTAATAGGAGCTCAATGCTTAAATTTACCTGATACAGCTTTGACTTTATTCCACACTTGGAAATTGGTGTCTTTATTTTTATCTTTGACGTATATTGAGCCCAAGACTTTCTCTTTGAATCTAGTACTACACTTCGCGCAACTGTTCTACGTTTTTTGTACTCAATTAGATTTTCCAAATACTGGTTTTTTTGAGAATATGTCCATTTACGGTTGTGGATCACTTCAGGATTCCACCAGTGTACTGGTGGCTTATTAACTTTATTGCTGTTTTTAGGGATTGATTTCTTTGCAGCTTCTATTACCATGTTGGTAAAGTCATTCGTTAAACAATGTATGTTTTGCTGCATTTCGATTTCCTTAATACTACATTTAAACTGATCCCAATTAGCCTTGTGCAGACGCCATCTGTCAGTTAAAGGTTACTTTGACTTATTTCCTAATGTGGTTATCAGTAATGGAAAATATTCGCTCTCATGGAGATCAGCTATTTGGCCCTATTCAAATTTTGCTAGTAATTCTGGAGAACATAGACTTAAGTCGATTGAAGAAAAACTGTTCGACCTTGAATTAAAGTAAGTGGGCTTACCACCATTTAGAATTGCTATTTTTTCTGTGTCAAAAAAGGATTCTAGTGTTTTTCCATGATTATCGTATATTGTGGAACCCCATAAGGGGCTATGGGCGTTAAAGTCTCCTAAAAGTAGGAATTGTGTGGGAAGCTGTGCTATTACTTGCTGTACCTCAGATAATTCTCAGTTACGATCTGGTAAATAGATGCTGCATATAGCCGCCTTAACTGGGTAACAGATATTTACAGCAATAACCTGCAATTGGGTATTTATGTTAATTTGCTTAAATACCCAATTGTTATGAAGTAGTATGGCTTCACCCCCTTTTGCCCTAATATAATGGTGAATGTCCTTCCTAACAATTCGATAACCATTCAGTTGAAACTCATCACTAGTTTTAAAATGGGTTTCTTGAAGCGCAATCGCTATTGGATAGTATTCTGCAATTAATAATTTAAATTGGTCCCTACTTTTTGTACATCCATTGCAATTCCACTAGATAATGTGCCCCATGATTAGGTTTCAATAAATAAATTTAAAATAAATATACCAATAAATAAATAGAAGAAAAGAAAAACAACGGACGTATAAACATGGATAGACTAACAAACAAATGTATCACAGTTTTATATCACAGAATTAATATCAATATAATATCACAGACTATAGGGTAGGATTACACGGTTTACCCTTTTGCCAACTCTTCTTCCTTTTCTGTTTAAGAAAATCTAGTTTTTGTTCTGCAATAATTTCCTCGTCAATCGAGGAATTAATTGAAGATACTGACGTTCTTTTCCTTTTATCGTAAGTGTCAGTCTCCATTTGCTCTAGACTTATATCACAACTACTAGGTTTTTCAACTTATTTTTCGATATTTAACGTGGAAATAGGTTTCGGTGCTTGCTCGTATGGTATTTTAAATGTGTCTTTTAGCTCCGATACAAGTAGCAGAATTAAGCAAGAAGCCAATTCTTACACATTTATGTCGCTTGACTTGGAAGATGAGGCAGCAATTGTTGCGTATGATTCTCTGGGCACATTATCGCATACTTCTTTTCTGGCTCCAAAGTAAGAAATTTTTTTTTAACTTTTATTTCCTGAATTTTTCCTCTTCTTTATACTTTGGGCAATCTCGTGACCTTGCTGAGTGGTTCCCGTCACAGTGTACACAATGTAAGGGTTTTTTGCATTATTTTCCTATATGAATTTCCTTTCCATATACACAATTTTGCTCTTTGTCGCATTTTGCCGCCAACTGCCCAAAAACTTGACATTTAAAGCACCCTAGTGGTGCCGGTGTGTAAAGTCTTACGGGTAACCTTGTCAGGTTGCGTTGACGCACTTTGTATGTAGGATGTCATAATGACGTGTATTACGTGTTTTGAGTACGAGTGTATTGAGTTTGAACGAAAAAAAAAAATTTTTGTGTGTATGCATAATATATGTGGGTGTATGATACGCCACTGGAAATTTAGGAGAAATATTATACAATATGTAAATGCGTGTATTTGAATGTTATAGAGACTTTAGTGTTGGAATAATTAGATTCTGATGAATGTAAATGTGAAGAGAAATTTGTCGATGGGACGATAATGCTTTCCACTGTATCGCTACTGTTTTGCTGCTGATAAAGAATGGAATGTTTGAAGATAAGATGAGTAATCTTGGTCAGAAAATGTGAAGAATAAGTGTAAAATGTTTTAGAAAATATGTAGAGAAAGATTGGGTACGTTTAAGTGTTAATTTCCGAAGGGTTTTGTAATGTTGTGCAATTGTTTTGAGAATAAATGTATGTATATGGAATTTGAGACCTTAGACGGTGCTTATTTTTGCAAATGTTGCGGAACGAGATCGAGCGCAGGTTGGAGATAAAGGTTAAAAGTTGCGTAATGGTCCAGAGTGGCTACTGAATGAATGTGGTGACGAAAAATGATTTCTTCATGAAGTAATTGTAAAATTTGTAAGTGAAAACAAATATGGCGATGTATTGTAATTACACGCGTGCTTGCATAGAGGGTAGCATCTGTTGGAACTATGACATTTTGAGTGAATACTATTGGAGAATATAACGCGGAAGGAAGACATGTTTAAAGATGGATGACTAAAGTTATAAATAGGAAAGTCAGAGATTGACGAGTTAGTTAGGGTTGGTTAGCTTTTGGCTTTTGGTGAGAGACGCGCACGCGAGGTGTAATGTGATAGAATGGGATGATGTTGGAGTTATGTTTGTGAATTTTAATGAGGCAGTAATTGTTTAAACAACTGCGTAACCCGAACCGGGGATGAATCGTAAAGACATTCATAAATAAAACGATAATAAAATTGAGATTGAAGATAAAATTAGTTGTTTATTTTCAAGAAAATAAAAAGTGCGTAAGCAGCTTTATAAAAGTTAACAGTTGTTATGTTAAAGTGTTAAGTGCAGAGCGTGTTCTTGTAACGAGATTCAGCTAAAAGTATTTATGAGACCACCTGTTAAGTGAACGAAGTGTTTGTTGTTTATTAAGCCAATGTTTAAGTAACGTTATATGACATTGAAAGTTTTATTTGTATAAGGGACTAGATTGGTGTAAAGGTTGCTAGAATTATTTTGTAAGAGGCAACCAAATGTTTACCGTTATTACATGTTTGTGGGAGTAATAATCTCGCATAGTGAACTAATCGCGAGTGCACAGAGGAATAAGTTTTGTTGAGCCTTTGTAATGTGCTTCAGGCAATTTTAAGGAGTACCAATGGACTACAAATAATTGATTTACGGAAGAAAGAAAAAAAGAAAATCCAAGGATTAATAGACAATTTTTAAGTAAGAAATTAGATTTAAGCATGTTAAGAACTCATTTAAGCCCGATTATCTTTTTGGTTAGTTTATTTGCGTATTGTCGTTTAAATTATTAAGTAGTTTTGAAAGGAAAAGATAATCGTTCTTGAGTCTTATTATAGGGTTTGTTTTAGTAGTAGGAAGGCAAAGTGATATTTGGTAGTTTAACTTCAACCACGCTGTTGTAATTTATGTAAATATTTGTGTTTTTGTTTTATTTTGTACAGGACAATATATGTAGTTACCGTTGATTGGTATTCTGTTGTTTATTTAACCAGGTATAAAACACAGTTGTAACATTTACTTAATTGGTGATCTTGTTTTGACAATTTTAAAAGTAAGCTTTGCATATTTTAATTTTTCAGATTTAAGGAACAACCTGAAAGTTTATATTTGCCAGGTTGATTGCAAAATTTTTATGTCAGGTTCATTAGAGCAATGCACAATTAACGGATCAGCTGTTAGTTCAAATTTCATTAAGTATAATAAAAAGTTGGAGTTTTGAAATCTTAAATTTTTATGAATGTCAATACGATTCAGAAGTGGTATAAAAAGTAAATTAAATTTAAAAGATATCGTTCATGTTAAGAATTTTAAAAATTAATTACCGTTCATTGAATGAATTTGAGTGATAAATTTTATTTTGGAAGTTTTGGTATACGAGGTGTATTCAAAAAGTTTTTTTTTTAATAACTTGGGTAGCGCTAAATTTATTTGAGTTTGAGTTGAATTGTTTTGGACGAGTGTTTGTTTTAGAACCTTCGTATATGAGTTTACCGAGTAAGCATAATCCTACTTTCCACAATCAAGTGGGGTTAATTAACATCCAGCTTAAGACAATTATTTTAGCGAAGTTTCGATTGTGGTGGCGCCTAGAGACATATTTTCCCGAATTGAGCTATTTGAGTATAAGTGTAAAGTGTTTGAGCATATTAATCATTCATTTTACTTATTATTTCGACCACGCCCATCTCCCTGTTAGCTGGCTTGGCAACCCGCTTACATTAGTGAGCATGCACGACGCCTAGTGCGGTTTGGACGTGTAACAATCTGTATATCGCCAATTTAACATATTGCGGTAGATTATCGCTGGCTGAGTTAATCACGTTTCCGTCTTTGCATGCCGTAATCTTTCTAACGTCTACTACTTTTTGATTTGTTAAATTTTCTAGGATCTCTTCGGACGTCCAATTAAGGAGGTCTCGGCATGTAATTACCCCTTTGACTATATTTAGTGTTTGGTGAGGTTCTACTAATACAGGAATTTCCCCAAACGTTTGAATCTTTAGCAATAACTGCGATTGTTTCTTTGTCCGTGTATCTATCAACAATCCTACTTTGTTTTTTTTACAAAAATTGACATCACCAACTAAACTTTATAAAGTTTTTGGTATAAAGAACTGGTTATCTTTTTCAAAATTTCCTTCCTTCTTTTTAATGAGTAGGAACCGAGGAGTCACAATGCCCGACGTCACCTTCTCCACTAAATTATCTTTGTGGAATTTTTTGTTTGTACCCACAACAACATCCATGATTCTAGAGGTGGACTCCTCTACGGCAATTTGATAACGCAGTCTACCGTCAGCACCTATTCCAGAGGATAGGTCCTCATTTAGATTAGTACCACTCATAGTGTTCCAACGAAAGGGAATGAAATATACGTCGACCATAGCAGTGCACCCATACCTTAGGAAGGCTATATACTGTGGAGAGGCGCCAGTTTCTCCACAGACGTTTCAACGCTAGCGACCAGGCTTCCCCCTTGGGATCGGGGAATTTTTTATAGAGGTTACCTTCCTCGTAGCCCAGGCGGTAAAGCCAAGACCACCGACTACTAGCTGTACAACCTTCCCTAGCCACGCCCTGCTAGAGTCTCTGAAGTATAGTTTGCAGTTGCGTCATTAGAAGACGGCTAGCGCTCAGCCGCCCCTAGCCAGGACATCCCAGGCTAGCCACATCCGTATACGCTTTTGACAGCACATGTCCTGGGAAGAGTAGAGAGAAAAGGAAGCGGTCTCTCAGTTTTCGCTGGGAGCCTGAAGAGAACAAGAGTTGGAGCGAGGATGCTCCGACAGAAAGGAGTTTAAGTAAGAGAAGTCACTCAAGACTAGTTTAAGAAAAGTATACTCCCAGCTGAGGAGACGCAGGATTGCCATCCCTGTCGTCCTTAGATACGAGGCCCCACGTGGACTGGTCCGCGACACCATATTCTCTAGAGCTAACAGTAGCGGTTTACCGCCACGAGCTCATATTTCGGTGTTGGCCTTGCATCACTTACGATCATTTGCAAGGTCATTCCCTATCCGCCACCTGGGGACGCGCCTAGTAGGTAGTCCAACCCCTAGGTATTATTATTAGTTTTTTGGGGGTGTTTAAGGCACCAACTACTCTGGTCATATGGCCTTTAGTATGCTTTGCTGCTACTTTACTTTACTTTCTAAATTTTGTTATGTAGGTTAATCTTTTTAAGGAATTCTGTTACTTTTAGAACGCTTTCTTTACTGTCCTTGAATATATCAACTATCCTGTCTGTATAACCTAGTTGGTCCCTAACATTATTATACAACGGACATGGTATAAAAATGTGATTGATACTTAATGGTACGTTGCATGTTTGGGAGGTTGTTTGACCGCTTTTGCCAAGTAAGTAGGAGTGAGTTATATTAGTATGCCCTATTCTTATTCTCGTTATTATCACTTCATCTCTCCTTTTAAATGATATTTAGTTTTCCACAGTGTTGTGTATTTTTTATGTGTCTGTAGTTTGTTATCTGACTGATTCCATATATTGTTCCACAGTTCCGTGTTTCTAATTTTGATTTATTTGCGTACATCGCTTTGTGTTAAGTATATATTGTCAATCACGTTTTTATTTGTCGCCTCCTTTGCTGCATCATCGGCGTTCACATTTCCATATATTCCAACGTGTCCTGCAATCCACATAAATAGTATGTGTTTGTTGCTTTTGATCAAAGAGTCCAATTGTGTATAGATGCGGTTTAGCAGAGGATCGGTCTTTCCATTCTGTATAGCTTGTAACGAACTTATGGAATCGCTGCATATTATAAACTTGGCCTTTTTGTGTTTTTCGCATAAAAGAAGGTCCTGCCATATAGCGTATGATTCAGCCTTATACACACTTGTTTCATTATGGTGTGGCCAACTGTAAGACTTTTTTCTACGTATATACCACTTCCTGTTCCTGATGATATTTTTGATCCATCGGTAAGTATTGGTAAGTACTTTTTATATTGTGATAGTAGTTTTTGAAATTTTGCTCGATATGTTGCAGGTAGCGTATAGTCTTTTTTAGACTCTGTTGATTCTGTTAATATTACTATTCCAGGTATTCTCCACGGTGGAACTACTTCGTGTTTATTTTCCATTACTGGCGGTATTTCAATCTCCATTGTGTTTAGGGCCTATTTGACTCTAAATATTGCAGGTTCACTACACCTTGGCTTTAACCTAAAGTCTTCTATGTTCTCATTGTTTTCCCATAGTGTGTAATTCAGGTGCTTTGGTGTTGTTGTAATATTTATCCAGTAGTTGCAGAGTAACATTTGCCTGCGGATACTTAACGATGTAATTCCGGCGTCGACCAAAATTGACATCAGCGGGCTCGTCCTAAATGTACCTGTAGCCATTCTTATTCCACAAGTGTGTATCGTATCTAGAAGTCTTAATGCCGAAGCCTGGCCGATGAATACACTATACAGGCGTAATCTGTAACAGATGATATATATGCTTTGTACAATTGTAGAAGTACTTGCGTCTCTGTCCCCCAATTTATACGGCTTATACATCTTATTAAGTTTAGTCTTCTTTTGCACTTTGTAGATAGACTAGTTATGTTTCTTAAAATATAACTTCTTATCAAACGTGAAGTCAAGCACCTTTATATCATCTACTGTTGGTAATAGAGCTCCATTGAGATATAACTTAGGTTCCCTGCGTTCCGTTCTTAATCTGTAGAAATGTATTACTGAGGTTTTGCTTTCGGAGAACGTCAAACCTTTATTTGTGGCGTATATTGTAATTTCCTCAATCACTGCCTGGAGTTCTTTCTCTGCATTTTCTATTGAGTTCTCTTCGTAAAAAATAATTAAATCATCTACGTACATACATTTGTTTATTGGTGGTTTAGTTATTGTCAACATTTGATTAATTCCTATTAGGAATAGAGAGCAGTTGAGGACCGATCCCTGTGGTATACCATTATCTTGTAAATGTATATCAGATGTTGTAGTTCCCACTCGTACCACAAGGCCACGAAATGACAAGAAGCTTTTAAAAATTTGTGGCAGGTTGCCTTTAAGGTCCTATTCCTGCATTTGATTAATTATGCTGTACCTCCACATCAGTTCATACGCACATCAGCAGACAGCCACCGTATGACTTCGTAGGACGTGATTTTCTAGGTACATCAATTTATCTGTTGTATTGTGGAATTTGCGAAACCCAGTTTGGCAGGTAGATATTAATTGTTTGACTTCCAATAACCATATTAACCTACGGCTTATCATTTTCTCAAAAATCTTGCTTAGGCAACTTGTTAGAGAGATTGGTATATAATTTACTGCTTCGGTGCTGTCTTTTCCGGGTTTAGCTACGGGAATTATGACCGAGTGTTGCCATTGTTGAGGGTAGGTTCCTTGCGCATATATGTCATTATAAATATCTAGAAGTTGTTGTTTTTTGTTTGAAGGTTTCTCAACATTGCATATACAATCGTATCACGACTGGGAGCGGTATCTTTCATGTTTTCTAGAGCTTTATTAAATTCAAGTGCAAGGGCTATTATAGTCTAACTTCATATTAGTTCTGAAGCTAATTTCATTTTCCTACTCTTGTTTTATTGTTAGGAAAGGAGAGGCAATTTTTTTCAAACTAGCAAGCCATTTCTTCTGCTACACGTTTCATTTTTGAATTTGCTAGAATATTCTTGCCAGGATTTCCTCCTTTCATTTAGGATTACTCTACGTGTTCTGGCTCGTGCTCTTTTGAAGGCTATAAGGTTTTCCGTAGTTGGTTTACGCTTGAACGTATTAAATAATTTTCTTTTTTCTTTTATTGTATCTTTAACCTCGTTAGACCACCATGGAACACTATTCGCTTTTATTCTTCCACTTGTTTCTGGAATTGAATGCAATGCCGCCTCGATTATACTTTGCGTGAAAGTACGCACTCTTTCCTTAGCGCCTAGGTCTTCGTTTAGGTGGACATTTTATAGAATTTGCGAATATTCTTCCCAATTTGCTTTTTTAATTTGCCACGTTTTCAGTATAGTGCGTTCTTGTTGTTTGGTTTGAGTTGAAATGAAGATGGGGCAGTGATCGCTGCCATAACAGTCACAAAAGGTTTCCCATTCTAATTTCAACGCCACTGTTTCAGAACTTAAGGCTATATATATATATATATATATATATATATATATATATATATATATATATATATATATATATGCGGTAAATGTTTTTGTTTTGGTATTTAAGTGTGTGGGTTTCCCTGTATTTAATACTACTAAGTTGTTATTTTCTATAAATCACTCTATCATTCTGCCTCTTGTGTCAATAGTAGAAGATCCCCACATAGGGGAATGTGCGTTAAAATCTCCTACTATTATGTATAGCGTTGGCAATTGGTCGATCACGCTTTCTGAGTCATGTAACGTCCAGTTAGGTATTGGGGGTAAATAAACATTGCAAATTGCTGCTTTCGTTGGGTACTGGATTTCAATGGCTACTACTTGCATGATCTGCAGCATAAGTGGTCTATGTGATATATCATTTTTAATGTAGGTAACAACTTCACCACTTGCTCTAGTATTAGTCAAACAGTTTGGGTTGTAACCAGTGTAGCCCCTAAAATGAAATCTTTCAGTTTATTTTAAATGGCTTTCCTGAATGCACATGCAGAAAGGTTCGTACTCGCTCATAATCATCTTTATTTGGCAATAGTGAGCTTTAAGACCATTACAGTTACATTGTAATACACTCTCTAAATTATCAAAAATGCGATGTTTATTTGATGTTACTTGAGCCATTTTATTCAAATATGTGTATTGTTGATGCTAATATTAATGAAACTAATTGATTTGATGTTTAAGCGTTTTTAGATAATAAATAAGCAGATAAATAAATAACTGTGTAAATAAATAAAAAAATTAATTAATTGTATAAGGACAAATACAATTATAACAAACAGGTTAAGAACTAAGCTTTGTAAAACGAATAAATATAAACAATGCACATAAAATATCACAGAAGATTATCACAGCCGTTTCTATCACAGTTTATTTACGGATTCCTCTCGAGTCCTTATCTTTTGTCTACTGGATTGACTAGGTTGGGAGGTAGACGGGTTTTCATCCGAGCATTCGTCTATATTAGAGTTTCTCTTTTAGGCGACCTTTTACCCAACCTGGTTTCCTCTTTTTGGATTCTCCCAGTTTTCTTTATTTTACTAGATGTGGGCCTTTTAATTAAAGCATCTGCATCGAATTCTGTTTGGTCCATTTGCTCTCTAGATGTACTTCCGGAGATTTCCGAGATCCTATCTACTTCATCGTTGGTCGCCATAAATTCAGCGGCATTTACAGTTATTGTAGCATCCTTGGACTTTGTTACGGATTGTTTAGATATTTCCTTGCGTTGAGGTGTGGTATTGATGTAATTTTCCATATGTTTATTAATACTTTTGTCCATCATTTTTCCTAACTCAGGCAGCAAGGTTCTTATAACACTTTAACTTGTATTGTTATTGGGTGCCGACGTTACTGTGGCATAACTCCTAGAAGGGACAACTGGGGAAAGTTTTAGTTCCTCTCTTGATTCGGAATATGATAGTTTTTTAACCGTTTTTATTTCTTTTACGCGCATTTCCTCCTGAAACTTTGGGCATTTGTTATAGTTGGCTAGGTGATTGCCATTACAATTTATGCATCTAATGTTATCGGAACATGGCTCTTCATGAAGTGCGTTTCCATATATACACATTCGTTCTCGTTTGCAGTTGTTGAACGAATGCCCAAAAGTTTGACACCTCCTGCATCTCATGGGCATCGGGATGTAATGTCGTACGCGAAGTAGATATATTCCTCCTTTGATTTGTTGAGACAGGTTTGGTGTAATGAACGTTAAGATATGGGTAGAGGTGTCCACTAATATTCCATTCCTTCTGGTATGCACACGACGAACGTCGATAACCTTTTATTCTTTTAATTTTTCTCTAATTTCATCAACTGTACAATTTAATAGATCCGGACAGTAGATTACTCATTTCGACTGATTTAGAGTTACGTGTGATATAACCACTACATTCATTTCACACAGTCGTTTTACAGTCAACAATTTCCTAGATTGTAGGGGAGTTGAGGTCTCTATTAATAATCCATTCCTAATCTTCTTAATTGACAGCGTTACCAATGAATACCGCACAATGACCTAGCTATCAAGAAAGGCGATGTCTTTGAGAAATCGACTTCCAGGCTTTTAACGAGTAGGACCCGGGGTAAGTCCTCCTTTTCCTGTATCGTTTGGGTAGGTGTTTTAGAAAACCTTCTCTCGTCTGTTTCAGAGGACAGATCCTCATTTGGTTTAGGTTTTCTACTCATAAAATCCCACGAGTCAGGAACAACTAAACGTCCACTACGGCAGTGGTCCATACCGCAGCAAGGTAAAAACTACTGTCGGGGGCTGCCTGGTACCCGACAGACACTGCTCGCGACCAACTACCGTATGGCCATTCATCACTCGGCACGGTTCGTATTACACCTTGGATTACGCCTTTGTTAACGGGGTCAGCTCCCCAAGACATACAATAAATGACATAGGACCAAAACTACCAAAGACAGACAAACGACGTGCGACCAGCGTTAGCGTTACCCAGGGAGTACCACGCGGAGGTGCTGGTTCGACTTTACTCCCCTATTATTATTATTATTATTATTATTTTTATTTTTTTTCCTCCTGTATGGGCTTCAGCATCTTAGGTTATTAGCTCTTACTTTCCCTACTCCTGTCTATATTTTACTGTACAGGTCTATAGATTTTAAATATTTTATAACCTTATCCATATTTTCGTATTTTAAACATTGCTCTATGGTCTGTGGTAATAGACGTTTGACGCTGCAACACATACTTACGGCATTCTATAAGAATATGTTCCACTGTTATTACATGTTGGCATATGTCGCACATAGTGGGTCTTCGACCTATCATCATGTGCGCCGAGGTTAGGTTTGTATGACCTATTCGTAACCTGGAGAAGACTACTTGTTCTCTTCTATTCTTGTGGCTCAGGTACTTTACGTTTTTAGTTTTCGGATCTTGTCGATAGTGAACTGGTGTTTCATGGTTAGCTAACCAGATTTTTATGATCGAAAGTTTGTGGATACGGTTTACTTCTTCGACAGGCAATGCTATTTAATCAGATATTCTAGTATTAGCCATGCATTTTGCTGACTCATCGGCTAGTTCGTTTTCCGGATCCCTACGTGACTGGGTATCCATGCAATTACAATTCGCTTGTTTGTTTCTAAAATACTGTGTAGGAGAGATTGAGTTTCTTGTACCAGACCATTTTGGTTAAAAATATCTTTTACAGACTGGATAGCGTTTAGTGAGTCCGTGCAAATTGCGAACTTTTCATTTTCTGCACAGCTAAGTATATATAAGATTGCATGTTTTATACCTATCAGTTCCGCCGTGTATACGCTTGTATTTATATGTAAAGATACGGCGTGGTTTATACCTTAACATATAAAAGAAGCTCCGACACCTTCTGGTGTTTTGGATCCATCGGTATAAATAAATATGTGGTCTTTGTATTTTTTTTTTAATTCCGTATAAAGTTTTAAATATGTGTTACTGGAGACATCCCTTTTCTTAAACTGACTTAATTCTAATGCAAAATTGGGTTTTAACATTGACCAAACTGGTATTTCATAAAGCCATCTCTTTGTAATTTTATTTTCCGGGAGTTGATACTTATCTTATATTTTTGTCGCCCTATATGCTAGTGGGCACGTAATAGTTGGTCTTTCATTAAAAATTGTTTCGGAGTTGTTGAGTAATACAGTTTGAAGTGGATTTTCTGGGTTTGATACCACCCGATTGATGTGTTTCAGGGTTAACATCTCATATCGGCACGTTAATGGCATGAAAAAACTTTCTCGGTAAACTGCTAATCTTGTATTTGTTCTATATGCTCCTAACGCCTTTTTTAAGATATTATAATGTATTTGCTCGAGAGGAGCCAGCCAAGATTTTCGGACCGCAGAATAAATTGGTGCCCCATAATCAATTATAGCCAGAGCTGTGCTTCGATAAATCTGGAGAAGTGTATTACTGGAGCTTCCCCAGTTTATGTTAGCTAAACAGGTTATTAGATTTAAATATTTTTTACTACGATTTGTTAGTTCATGGATGTGGTCCTTCCAGCGGAGCTTTTGATCTAAGAATACACCTAGGAACTTTGTTGCCCTTTCGGCCCTAATCTGTATCCCATCCAGCAATAATATAGGTTCATTGTGTCTTGACCTTAATCGACAGAAATGCGTGTATGCTGTTTTTGTAGGAGAAATTGAAAAACCAATACTTCGTGCAGTTTCACTAAGCCTATTGATGGCATCTTGTAGACTTTTATTTATGTCGTCCATGCAAGAGGATGACTTAAAGATGCATAGATCATCTACATACATTGTTCTCCCTACTGTATCTCCAACTGCCATCAAAAGTTTGTTTACAGCAACAATGAATAGAGTCACGTGCAGAGTTTTTAAAATATTATACCGCCATGTCATATCAAACGCTTTTGTCAAATAAAAAAATACCGCAACTGTGTGTTATCGGTAGGCAAAGCCTGTTTGTATGACATTTTCTAATAATGCCAGACAATCCAACCTAGAATCGTTTTTCCTAAACCCAAATTGGTAGGGAAATAATAATTTACGATTTTCTAGAAACCACACCAACCTATTGTTTACCATTTTTTTCATTATTTTCCCCATACAGCATGTTAAGGAGATTGGTCTGTAGCTGCTGGGGAGGTCAGAAGTTTTTCGAGGCTTTAATATGGGGACCACTGTTGCAGTTTTCCAGATCTCAGGATAAGACCCCGACTGCCATATTTCGTTGTAGATTTTTAACAGTGTATGTTTTGTAGATAATGGGACTTTCCGGATCATTTCGTATGAGATGCTGTCTGGACCTGGTGAAGTGTTTCTACTCCTTGAGAGTGCATGTTCCATTTCGTCCATTGTGAATGTGACATTAAATCGACACATCTCAGCTGTGTCAAAGTTTAGCGGCACTTCTTTCCTCCCGACTGCAGAGTTTGCTGCCCTCGTCGTACAAGTGTCGATTTGATGGTTTTGAAATCTGCATTATAATTCGACGAACTGCTAACTTCTGTAAAATCTGTCATCATACACTCAGCCATTTCCTCTATATTTGTGACAGGGCCCTGGTTAGTGTTGAGAACTACCGGGACATTGATGTGGAAGCGTCCAGTAATTTTCTTAATACCGTTCCATAGTTCTCTGGAAGTAGTATTTCTACCTAGTGAGAAGACATAATCTCTCCAACTATTCTGCTTAGCTACGAGTATGTCTTTTTGCAATGGCTCGACAACGTCTATACAATTTTTCATTGTAGGTATTTTGCGGAATTTATTTAGAGCCTTCTTCTTCTTTTCAATCGCGTCAGCTATCTCCTTATTCCACCACGGAACGGACCGTGTAGTTTCTCTTTTGCTCGATTTGGGAATGGTACTTTCTGCTGCATTTTTCACGTCTCTTGTGAAATCTATGTTTGTGCTTTCACTTGAAAGGAGCAGTTTACCACATTTTTTCCAATCCGCTTTGCTTGTTTTCCAGCGTATTGGTTTCTAACATCGGAACTATTTTTAGGAAATTGATTAATATTGGAAAGTGGTCGGACTTCTTAGCTCAATACGGACCATTCAATGTTAGGTACCAAAGCGGGACTGCAGATTGACAAATCAAGGACAGAAAACGATGAAGAACGGGAATTTATAAAGGTCGGATCTCCATTGTTCAATAAAACGATATTATTGTTGTGTATTAAATCTTCAACTATCTTTCCAGCAGTATTTGTATCTTGAGAGCCCCAAAGACCATTATGTGCGTTAAAATCTCCAACCGCCAAAAAAGGCCGGGGAAGTTGGTCGATTATATCTTGAATATTCTGGCGTGCCTAGGAATTGTTTGGTAAGTATATGTTACAAATACACATATTTGTAGGAACGGAGGTGAGTATAGCTGTTACTTGAAGACCGGTATTAATATCAATTTTTTTAGCAGGTATTCCTTCTCTGACAAAGATAGCAACACCACCGGCTGCCCTTTTATTCATCGGACCGCCCTTTCTATGGCACACGAATCCACGAAGATTAAAAATTTGTTGATGGATAAGTCTAGTTTCCTGAAAACACAGTATATCTGGCGATTTGTCTACGATAATCTTTTTTATTTCTGGATAGTGATGAATCAGACCATTACAATTTGATTGTATAATTGTGTGCGCCATTTTAAGATTATTAATATTAAAATTGTATAAAACATACATAACAATACGTGTGTAGACATAAATATATATATATATATATATATATATATATATATATATATATATATATATATATATATATATATATATATATATATATATATATAAGGACAAAAACAAATGTATAGATAAAATCTAAAAAATCGTACGAATAAATAAATAAAACAAATACAGACATTGTCGAAGTTAAGCCATCATTTCTCTTAGGGACAAGGAACCGGGGTAAACAATCCGTCACCAAGCCCTGGTGGGCTTATCAGGTTGACCGTACTGCACCTCCATATTTAAAGAGCTGGCGCTCGGTAAAGGTTGTTTTGGAGATTTACTTATGTTGTCCCCACGAGAACCCTCGGAAATGAAATCACAAGTAGCAGAGCTGTGGTACTACCAGTGGCATTTATACTGTGGAGAGGCGCCTTTTTTCCCACAGGCGTTTCAATGCTAGGAACCAGGCTTCCCCCTGGCCACGCTTAGGCTTCCCCTTGCGCAATCCCTTCAGCACCTAAAACTGCCAAACGACCTTAGGATTGGAGAATTTTTTATAGAGGTTGCTTTCCTCGCAGTCCAGGCGGTAAAGCCAAGACCACCGACCACTACCTATACGACGTTCCTTAGCCACGCCTATCCAGAGTCTCTGAAGTACAGTTCGCGGTTGCGGTATTAGGAGACAGCTAGCGACATCCCGGGCTAGCCACACCCGTATACGCTTTTTACGACGCATGTCCTGGGAAGAGTAGAGATAAAGAAGTGGCCTCTCAGCTTTTTCTGGGAGCCTGAAGAGAATAAGAGTTGGAGCGAGGGTGCTCCGACAGAAAAGAGTTAAGGTAAGGAAGTCACTCAAGACTAGTATAAGCAAAATGTACTTCCAGCTAGGGGGATGCAGGGTTGCCATCCCTGTCCTCGTTAGACACGAGATCCCACGTGGACTGGTCCGCAACACCTTATTTAGAGCTGATAGTGGTGGTTTGGCGCCACTAGCTCATATTTCAGTGTTGGCATTACATTACTTACGATCATTTGCAAGGTCATCCCCTATCCGCCACCTGGGGACGCGCCTAGTAGGTAGTCCAATCCCAAGGTATTATTCCTATTATTATTATTTTTTTCGTTATTATTGCGCATCGACTTCTATGATCATTAGCGCTTTACCGCATTTTATCTCTTAACGTGTTAAGACTTAAGTTTTATCATAGATATTTGCCTCTTTCAAGAATTTTAATGTATTTTCTATATCTTTGGTGTTAATTAAGTTGCCTCTAAGGTTGTATGACATAGAATATGTGTTTTGTAGCATTGTGTACAGAGGGTATACGCATAATACATGTTCTATTCTTCTGGGCATATTGCATTGGTGGTGGTTCATTTTCTAGCACGTGTCTTTGTGTTAGCGAGTAATGCCCTATTCGAAGACGGTGAATAATGCTACAGTCTTTTCTAGATACTGAAGCAGGTATCTCCCATTTTTGTATCTTTGGCTTGATTAACCTTAGTTTTGTATGGCTTTCTTCCCATTTTTTCTGCAATAACGCATTTACTCTGCTTTTTAAAAACTTTAACAGATTAAGATGATTAGCGATGCTAACCTTTTCTGAAATTTTATCGTTAGCGGCTCGACGTGCAGCAATGCCTGCTCTATCGTTTCGCTTGATATTAATATGGCTGGGTATCCATATAAAGATAATTTCTTTTTTACTGTATGTACGATGCTTGATAGTAGCCAAAACCATTTGCAGTAATTAATTTTTCGTGTTTGTATTTGACAAGCTTAATAGAGTACTTTCAGAGTCACTTAATATGAGAAATTTTTCCTGACTGACCATTTCACAAAAACGAAGACCTTGCCAAATGGCGTAAAGTTCTGCTTCATAGATAGATACATGATATGACATTAACCAGCTATGTTCAACTCCCTTTACAGACATGGCAGACTCTGCGCCTCTGTCTGGCTTTGATTCGTCAGTGTAGACAATTAAGTAATTTTTGTAATTTTGTAAAATTTCGTTTAGTTCTTGATGATACATTGTAGGAGGCGTATTTTTCTTAACATGTTCAGCCAGAGTCATTATTGTGTTAACTTGTAACAGCTGCCATGGGGGTACTTCCAGAGGGCCAAGAGGTAAAGCGTAGGAAACTTGTAATCTATAGATTACAAGTGCGTAGTTCATGGTCCGTGCAAACGGCTTGTGTAGCCTACGCCAATTCTTGTAGACTTCATTATTACCGAACAACATATTATAATTTACATGATTTTGTTGGGCCCTTATCTTACTTGCATAACACAAGATTTTAAGGTGAAGTTGCAATAATATGGGCAATACGCCTGCTTCAACACATAAACCTTCACTTGGGTTTGTATAAAATGCACCAAGAGAACATCTAATGGCTGCACTTTGTATTTTCTGCAGTCGTTTCATATTAAAGGTTGATGTCGAGGAATAGGCCTCGCATCCATAATCAATTTTTGATTGTATTGCTGCTTTATATATACGCAGTAATGTTTCCGAGTCAGCTCCCCATTGTAGATTTGATAACACTCTCATTACATTCAAGACTTTCTTGCTCCGTATTACAATGTTATTAATGTGTTCTGTCCACGTTAGGGTAGAGTCTAGTGTTAGTCCCAAAAACATACCAATGCCATTGCATGGAATTGGATTGTTTTTAGCATTAATAGGGGACCGTAGTGAGGTGTTCTAAGTTTACAGAAATGCACGCAGAAGGTTTTATTAGATGACAAGATAAAACCTATATTACTGCTGCATTTTTGTATTTAATTCCCCGATTGTTGAAGCAGAGCACAAAATGGTTAGATCGTCAACGTAAAGGTATTTATGGATATCATCGCAGACTGTCACAACCAGCGAATTTATAGCAATCGCAAACAGTACTACACTTAAATATGATCGTTGGGGTATTCCGTTTTCTAAGGTTCTTTTTTCCGATAGTGAATTGTGTACCCGTACTCTGAAACACCTTTCCTCGAGAAAAGATGCCACAAACTGCGGAAGCTTACCACGAAAACCCCAGTCGTACAATCTTTGCAACATCCCATGCCGCCAAGTCATATCGAAAGCTTTTTCGATATCAAAAAAAAAACAGCAACGGTATGTTGTTGGCGAGAAAAAGCCTGTAAGACGGTATCCTGTAAATGCACTAAATGATCTGTAGTAGATCTGTGCTTTCTATATCCCGCTTGGTAATTGACCAGACAACCCCTCTTTTCCAGTAACCACGTTAGTCTGGCACTCACCATTCGTTCAAGCGCTTTTCCCATGCAAGAAGTTAAGCTAATAGGTCTATAGCTTGAAGCTTGGTGTGGATTTTTGCCACTTTTTAAAATGGGAATGATAATTGCCTCTTTACAACTTGAGGCGTAAACGCCCCCTTTTCAGATCATATTAAATTTATGTAAGAGCCATTCACGGTATTCAGGTGTTAATTTTTTTAACATATCATATGTTATATTGTCTACACCGTAAGCAGATGCTTTTGTAACTTTAAGAGCAGTTTAAAGTTCATTCATGGTAAAAAGCACATTATATTCAGAGTCAGATTCTTAAAAAAAGTTTAAAGTATTTTCTCGGTCAATTTTGGAATTAGCGAAGTGTGTGTGCATCGTAATTTTGACTACTGCTGCTTTCTTCCAGATAGCTTGCGAAAGTCTCAGCTATTTCGTTTAAATTATTGACAACATGTTATTGTCAGTCAGTAATTCTATGGAATACTGGTTATTTTTGCCTGATATGGACTTTCTTTTCTTCCAAACATCTGCATTAGGAGTTTGTCTCGTAATGGAGGAGACATAATTATGCCATAAACTTCGTTTACTTTGAGGAGTAACACGTCCTGCAGCTTTTTTAAAAGCAATCAAGTTTTCTGAAAAAGGATGTCTTCTAAAGGTATTAAAAGCACGCTTTTTGTTTCTCACTGCTTCACTAACGGATCTTCTCCACCAGGGTACTTTTCGCTTAGTACGTCTTCCTCCCGTTATGGGGACGGATCTATGCAGCATTAATGATGGCAACTGAGACTTCATGAACGTTAGATGAAGCAGTGCCCTGCACAAACTAGTGGGTAAGGTGTGCTTTGAATTCACCCCATTTTGCCTTGGCGATATTCCATCGAATAGGACTCACACTAGGTATACTTGAGTTCTCAATACTAATCACAATGTGAAAATGATCGCTATCATATAAATCGCTAAGTACTTTCCAAGAGAAAAGGGATGCAATACGAGCATAGACAAATGTTAGATCAACCGTAGAGAAGGACCTTGCACACAGGTGAGTGTTTTGTCCAGTGTTCAGGAGAAATAAGATGTACATTTCCATGACATTTTCCAGAACTTCTCCACCGACATCAGCTCGAGATGAATCCCAAAGGTGACTATGAGCATTGAAATCTCCTGCAAGAATAAAAGGATTAGGTAATTGAGCAATGATATTTTCTAACTCTCTCTGCTGCCAATTTTAGTTTGGCAGGTATATGTTACAAATAGTAATTTTCATCGGAGTAACTATTTGTATAGCTACAACTTGTAATTCTGTTTGTATAGGTAAGGTATTAAACTGAACGTCTTCTCTAATTACTATGGCGACTCCACCCTTAGCTCTGGTGTAATGATTTAAACTCATTTAAAATGAGTTTCTTGCAAGCATAAAGATAAGGGATTATATTCGTTAATTATCGTTTTTAGATCAGAATAATGATAAACAAAACCATTGAAATTCCATTGGCTATGGATGCCTTAAGGAATAAGAAATTGTACATCTAACTAACGAAGGATAAAATGTATAATCAACGAAAAATTGATAAAAGCGAACGATTACAATAAATAAATATATAAATATAAATAAATATATAAAAATAAAAACATGACGTACACAAAGATACTGTATCAAATAATGTTGCAATAAAAAATTCTATTGCAGATATAGATAAAATATGTTTAAAATACAACAGTACGGACATAACAAGAAACAATAATATAAAATAACATTTATTAATAAATAAAATACTAAAGTATCAGAAAAATATCACAGGAATTAGTATAAAACCTCGTCACCAACGACGGCCGGGGTTACCTTTCTCGGTTTACCCTTGGGCCAGCCCTTGCTCTTCTTGTTGGGCAGAGTAGCAGACTGACTAGATTCGACACTTAAAGATCCATCTTCGGACTAAGAGTAACTATCGTTGGAGTCCCTTTTCCTTTTCTCTATAGTTGGAGATATAGGACGTAGGCCATGAGAAGCCACAGGTTCCAAAAATACGTTAGCTTCGATTGCTTTTTCTAACAATGGCTTGATTGCGCCAATCAGGAGTGGTAACAACTCCTTTGCCAAAGAGCGAATGTCAAACTTTGGTTCTGTAATTGAAGATGAAGCAGTTGTCTGGCATAGCTTACCCCAAATTGGGAGTAGAGGCTATAACTTTCTTTTCAGCTTCAAAGTATGTAATTTTGTCTTTTACACGTACTTCTTGGATTACTTTCTCTTGCTTAAAAATGGGACAAGTGGAATCTGTAGCAGAGTGAGCTCCACCACAGTTTACGCATGAAATAGGTTCTTCACAAAAATTACCTACGTACAATGGTTTCCCACAAGTACATAAATCTGCTTCTACTGTACACTTCGACGATATATGTCCAAATTTATGACACTTAAAACATTTTACAGGTGGAGGTATATAGAGACGAACGCTTAAAGAATAAAATGCAATTTTTATAGTTTTTGGAAGAACGGGAGTATTAAAAGTGAGAATATGACTAGCAGAATCCTGTAATTCTTCATTTCTTCTTGATTTTAGCCGTCGAACTTCTAAAACGCCTTGGTTATTTAATTCATTGCATATGTCCTCCACTGTACAATTTAATAAATCTCGGCAAAAAATTACGCCTTTAGAAGTTTCATAGTTCGGTGTGGGATTACCTCAATTTCGAAAACATCAAATCTTCTTATGCTTAGTGCCCTTTTGCTTTATGCGTTTGAACCCGTTTTGATTAAAAGACCTTCTTTCACCTTTCTAATCATTTTCAAGTTACCTAACAAACCATATAATACATTTTGAATCAGAAACGGACTGATTTTATCAAAAATTCAGTCTTTTCGCTTCAAACCAAGGAACCGGGGTTGAACCTCCTTCTCCAAGTACTTTGAAAACGAGGGTTTACTAAGTGGACCCTCTCCCACTTCCACTTTTATCGAGGTAACCCTCACATTATGATTCATAGATACACTCATTTTGTTCCCACGAGAATCCTCGGTAATAATAGTCACAAGTAGCAAAGCCGTGATACCACAAGAGGGCATTTATACTGTGGGGGGCGCCTCTTCTCCCACAGGCGTTTCCACGCTAAAGACCAGGCTTTTCCCTGGCCACGCTCAGGTATCCCCTCATGCAATCCCGTCAGCACCTAAAACTGCTAAACGACCTTTGGATTGGGGGATTTTTTATAGAGGTTACCTTCCTCGTAGTCCAGGAAATTAAGCCAAGACCACCGACTGCTATCTGTACGACGTTCCTTAGCCACGCCCTGCTAGAGTATCTGAAGTACAGTTCGCGATTTCGGTATTAGGAGACGGCTAGCGCTCAGACGTCCCCAGCAAGGACATCCCGGGATAGCCACACCCGTATACGCTTTTGACGGCGCATGTCTTGGGAAGAGTAGAAAGAAAAGGAAGAGGTCTCTCAGCTTTCACTGGGAGCCTGAACAAAACAAGAGTTGGAGCTCCGATAGAAAAGAGATAAAGTAAGGGAAGCGACTCAAGACTACTACAAGAAAAGTGTACCTCCAGCTACGGGGACGCAGGGTTGCTATCCCTGTCCTCATTAGATACGAGGCTCCACATGGACTGGTCCGCGACACCGTATTTTTAAAGCTAACAGTGGCAGTTTACCGCCACGAGCTCATATTTTGGTATTGACCTTGCATCACTTACGATCATTTGCAAGGTCATTCCCCTATTCGCCACCTGGAGACGCGCCTAGTAGGTAGTCCAACCTCTAGGTATTATTATTATTATTACTATTATTATTCTTATTATTATTATTGTTGGAAATGTTTATTGTCATTCAAGTAATACATGTTAAAGGTTCAACCAAGTTTAAATCAGACTTATCGGTTGTATCCTGTTATATCAAATACAGTTGTTGAATTACAATACATTAAAACACATGGCACATATCGTTCAATATCAGAGTAAATTACTTTATAAAAGATATGTAAGATAAAATACAATAATTATTGATTTACATAAAATCACTTGTTTCTATACTATGATACAGAATAGTAATTAATCAGTTAAAAATTAACAAAAACAAAGTAAATAGGCTTTCTAAAACTAAACATAATTTTATGTCCTTACCAAATTAAAGTAAAATTACAAAAAAATAGAAAAAAACTAAAACCTATTGTATTAAAAGACAAAGCAAAGCAATGGTGGTTATTACATTAAGTATGGTCTAGTATCCATTGTCTTATTTCTTTTTTAAAACTACCGATTCGTTTTAAATTTAAGATGTTAATAGGTAGGTGGTTGTATAGTAGTGGTATTGCGCATTCCAGTGTCCTTTTACCATATTTATTGAAATAAAACGGTACTGCGTACGTTGTCTTTCGGGTCTCATAGTTGTGGCTTAATGGTATCTTATGTTCGTTGTCTCCATGATACGATAATAGCAGATGATATTTATAAAATCCGCTGGCTGTAAACGTGTTCATGTTCTTTAATAGTAGAAGTTTCTCTAAGTGTTTGTTGTCTTGCATCATTTTTAAGAAGTTTATTTGCAGTGCATCAAGTTTCTTGAGATGAGATGGTTCTGCACATCCCCAAACCCGCACAGCATACCGTATGACAGATTCTATCATAGCTTTGGAGACAGTTTTCATTATTTTAATGTTAGTAAATCTATTTAATAAGTAAAAACTTCCTGACATATTTTTGTGTGTAAATTTTGTATGTGTTTGTCATATTTTAGCCTACCGTCAATGATTAGCCCCAGGTAAGTGGTTTCGTTAATGTTATTCAGTAACTTACAGTGACACTCTTCACTAGAAAAAAGACAATCACAAGTATGCATATACACTTTAGTTTTGTCTACGGCTAGTGTATGTGAAGTGTGAAAAGTAATTATATTGGTCTTTTCCGCATTGATGAACTGGTCTCTGCCATGCATCCATCTACAGATGTTGTTTACCTCGTTTTGTATAACCTCTTCACATTTTTAATATTACGATGAGAATACAATACTATGGCGTCATCAGCACACAAACATTTCTGCATCCTTTACGTAATCGAATATATTGTTTATATACATTAAAAATAAGATTGGACCCAAATGGCTGCCTTGTGGTACCCCTTTTTTAATACTTCTCGCTTCACTAATCATATCGTCGACTTTTAACACGTATTTACGATTTTCAAGGTAGCTTATGAACCAGTTTAATTGTTTGTGTTTAATTCCTACTTTTTTCATGCATTGTATAAGTATTTGATGATTGACAGTGTCAAAGGCTTTTGACAAATCTATAAAAACTGCTACTGCGTATCTAGTTTGGTTCAGTGGATTGTTGATGTAATTCGTCACTCGTAAAAGTAATTGTTCTGTACTTCTGTTTTGTTGAAATCCATATTGTCTGTTATTAATTATTTCATTATCTCTCAAATAATTGTTTAGGCGCTTTACAACAAATATTACAAGTATTTTTCGATAACAGGTGAAAGACTTACAGGTCGGTAATTGGCAAAATTGGAAGGATTTCCTTTTTTAAAGATGGGTCTGATGATAGACGTTTTTAGTTGGTTTGGAAAAACACCTGCTATTATTGAGCGGTTGATAAGTT
Source organism: Vesta saturnalis (assembly GCA_036346205.1). Taxonomy (NCBI): domain Eukaryota; kingdom Metazoa; phylum Arthropoda; class Insecta; order Coleoptera; family Lampyridae; genus Vesta; species Vesta saturnalis. Next base: position 42,911 of record JARFJB010000552.1, on the reverse strand, counting down.
TTGATAAAAACTTTTTGAATATTTTTATGTTATTTTTAATGTCTATCACCCTAATATTATCTATTCCTGGAGATTTATGTACATTTAGATTCACTATAATTTGTTCTATTGATTTCTCACAAGATAACGGAATATAAAAATCGCAATTTGTGCTTGGAGTACCCACCTCTGGATTATAATTGTGAAGGCATTTTTCTAACAGTTCTTCTACTTGTTTGTCAAACGTTTCGGCGAACTTCGTAATAATTTCGTGCTTCGTGTATTTCATCGACATTGAACTTAAGATTTTTTCATCCACATTTCTGGTCTTCTTTTTAGTTAAGATGTGATTAATTTCATTCCACATTTCCTTAGAATTGTCAACCTTATCTAAGAGTCTGTGTCTTAAGTATTTATTTTTAGCCTTTCTGATCTCGTTATTGAGACGATATCGGTACTGCTTGTAGGCGTTGCGCATGTTCACATTCTTTGGGCAAGATTTCCATTTTCTAAAGAGTTTATCTCATGCATCCAACCCTTATCCACGCACCTTTTTTGTTCATAAGTGGAACTAATTTTGTTACTGTTGTATATTCGATTAAGGGTCTCAATTAAATTGCCGGTAAATTTATTGACGTTGTCATTTTCTGTTTGATTCCAATCCGTATTTGAGAAAGTTGTTTTTAAATTTCTTTCATTGTATTTACGTTTAGCAACGCTAGTGGTACAGCTAGCTTTATTGAAAATATCACCCTCTAATTTTATACAAATTGAATAATGGTCCGAAATTTTGTGAGATATTACTGCTGATTTAATTAATTTTAATTTAGTTCTTACGAATATATGATCAATTTGGGACGTTTTTACTTGGTCATTTCTGATTTCTTCTCTGGTAATATCATGGATAGCATTGATGAACCCTTTTCCATATAGTATATTCTCATATTCACTAACATTTGGGTTACTGGTTGCTAATAAATTTATATTTACGTCTCCTATTAAAATAACGTCATCGAAGTGACTTGTTGTATTTAACATGTTATCCAGCTCTGCGATGAATTTGGTTACACTTTTGTCAGGAGGCCTATATATAAAAATAATGTCTAATGAAGTGCGGAAATTTTCTAGTTGTGTAGTACTACTAATGCATTCAAATTCTGTGGGATTAAATTGAATATTTTTGCATATGATACCTTTTTTGACATACATTGCTAGGCCACCTCCAGTTTTTTTTGTCACGATGCTTCATTTTACATTCATAATATCTATTTGAAATGCTTCTTCATAATCGAGGGAAATATTTATTTCTGGAAAGAGTAAGTATTATGTCAAAGTTATTTAAATTAAGCATCATCATTAGCTCATCAAAGTGTTTTTTGAGCGATCTAACATTTAAATGAAATATTTGTAATGATTTGCATGATTATATACATTTGTTAGCGAATAGTGACCATTCTTCTATGTTAGCACAATTTTGGAAATCGATAAATTCATTCCAATCGGTGTTTATTTCCATTGTAAATACGAAAAATGAGTATGTTATAAGAATTAAATAGTGTAATTTAGTCTTATATGAATCAAAGTAATGATATTGGCCTATCTAATCATAACAATATTTGTGCATTTGCCCAATCAGTATAAAACTGTGTGTTGTTAATTTATATTTTCAGTTTTTACATTTTCATTATTTTAGAGTTCGTGTACATATATATATATATATATATATATATATATATATATATATATATATATATATATATATATATATATATATATATATATATATATAACATATATATATATATATATATATATATATATATATATATATATATATATATATATACCTAACTTAGTTAAGAAATTTAGCATTAATTGTTTTCAATAATTTAGGTGGAATTACCGGTTAGAGTTCCCTCTACTTGCCACCCTAAAAGAAAAAGAGGAAACGCTTCACTTTACCTTCTTTTTGTTTACCCGCAAGACGTGTAACTTTCAAATTTTTATACCTTTAGTTTTAAGTTATACATGTACATACGTCTCTTTTGTTAAAGTATGTGTTATTAATAAATAGTGTAAAATAATTGAATGGTGTTACAATCTCCACATAAGTGTATATTACAAATACATGAGTGGAAAAAGAAAGAAGTAGCTCGAGCCAGCTACCGTGAGCTATCGAAGTTCAATCATTTTTTCACACGCTCCATATCAACAAACATGGTCCTTCGATGCCGGATTTCAAGAAATTGCAGATCATAAACGTTACATTGCACAAATTCGAATTCTCATAATTGTACAAAGAATGCGGTTACAACATGCAAAACTCAAAATGGTCAATCAACCACAATTGGGAACAATAGAAGCTGCATCAGGAATAGAGCCAGGTATGAGTCCTTTGTTTGCCTTTCCGAGTAACCGTACTTTTAAAAGCGTTCCATTCAAAATTGAAATTCTATTTTTAAAGTTTACAGTTAAATCGTATTTAGTTAATTTAGTTATATGTTTTTAAAGGGTATTCAACTTTAAAAATTATAGTACCTAATATTTTCTTTATTAAGAATTACTTGCAGATATTTTTATTGCAGAATTTTATTACCATTTAAAACAAATTTACCATGATAAAAATTTGAAGTTATGTTTAAAAAAGAAAGAATTTGATTTCGCAAACTTTCGCAAATGTTTAAGTAAAAACATTTGAACTTACAGATACATTTCTATATTCGGTTAACAGCTTTGTTACGGGTATACATTTCATTATTTATTTCCATTTTATTTTTAATTTACTAATTCAAAATGGCCAATAGCAAAGACAAGGATGCCAAACGTTTAGCTGCTAAGCTTGAATTGTTATTGGGCGAATTAGACGATTTCACTCAATTTACAAAGGTCGTTAAACCAGAAGAAACGGACCCATTTATGTGGGAACAATTAGCGTTCAGGTTGGATCAAATTAAACTGATCCCCAATGAATATCGTGCATTATCTGCAGATGCTACACTAACATCTTTAAACAATGAAAATATACTATCATTTTCAGATTTTCAGTCAAATTACTTTCGTGCAGTTGCACAATCTTCATTGTTATTAAAGAATAAAGATATTAAAGAACAGCAAAATATCGCTGACCCATCAGGTAACGGTCTTAATCCCAATTTTGTCAATAATAATTCCAATGCAAAACTTCCTGTATTGAATATTCCTGTATTTTCGGGCCACTACACGGATTGGTGTAGTTTTTATGAATCATTTTCAGCCTTAATAGACAACAATCCCAAGTTATCCGAGGTAGAAAAATTCTATTATTTACAAAACTCTCTAAAAAATTCTGCCAAGGATATCGTTCAAGAGTTAGGTGCTACTGCGGCTAATTATCAAATAGCCTTAAATATGCTAAAAGAACGTTATCACAACGAAAATTTAATAATATTCTCTCATTTGGAAGCTATCTTCGAGACTCAAAAAATAAACAAAGAATCTCCCATTGAACTAAGAAAATTGCATGATAACATTACCCGTCACCTTCGCGCGTTAGATAATTTCAAATTAAGTGACCAGCAATTCAAAGCTGCAGTTATCACTTACATAATTCGAGCCAAGGTTGACCCACTTACAGCATCTAAATACAGTAAATTCAAAATCAAAAATATCCCTTCCATTGGAGAAACGCACAAGTTTCTTACTTCCAGGTGCGAAATCTTGGAGGATGTTTTACCGAATTCCTCTAAGGTTCACACAAATCAGGTCGAAAATCCGAATAATAGCAGAAACAAGTTGCAAGGCAATAAAGGTAATATCAGGTAAGCATTCATAAGTGCAAACAATGCTAATTATTCGTGTGCTTTATGCAAGGAAAATCATTTGCTTTATGCATGCCCTAATTTTTATCATTCACGTTGCACCAACGGTTTGATAAAGCGAATGAATTAAACATTTGCAAAAATTACTTAAAACATACCAGCCAGTCCAAGTGTACCTTAAAATTCAAATGTAAATATTGTCAAAGGGCACATAATAGTCTCTTATGCTTTGCAAAACGTTCCAATCAAGATCCTACGTTAAATAGTAATGAGGTTCATCCAAATGCTTACAGTTCTCCTTCTGCTTCACAAGACACTAACTCGTCAAATGTTTCACATGCTGAAACTACCTTAACATGTGCAAGTGTGCACACAAATCAAGTTTTACTCCCCACAGCGGTTGTTAAGGTGAAAACCAACGGAAATAAATGGATTTATGCTAGATGCCTTTTGGATTCCGGATCACAATCCAATTTCATCTCTGGTGATCTCTTATCTAAGCTGCAATGTACTCCCACTCCAGTAAATATATCAGTCATAGGTATAAATGCGAATGCTTCTCAATTAACAGGCGCAGTAAGAATTAAAATTGCATCCATGCATAACAACTTTGAAACAGGACTCTCTTGTTTAGTTATTAAAAAAATTACGGAGAATCTGCCAATAAGGAGTTTCAACAATTCAAACATTGTCATCCCATCCAATATCAAATTAGCTGACGACAAATTTTATAAATCTGCCCCAGTGGATGTTCTAATTGGCGCAAGTCATTTTTACACGTTAATGTGCATTGGTCAAGTTTCATTAGGTAAACATAAACCAATATTGCAGAAAACGCTTCTTGGCTGGGTAGTATCTGGTACTGTTATTTCTGGAACCAATCACCCTAACACTAGTTCAAATTCTAACGTAGTTTATACAAACTGCGCTGCTAGCGATGCTTCTCTAAACTCTGAGGACCAGCTGCATGATTCGATTTCCAGGTTTTGGCAGACTGAAAATGTCGAACCTAAGAGTAAATTCTCCTTATTGTCAAGAGAAGAGAAATATTGCGAAACGCATTTTGCTGAGACTATCTCTCAAGACCAAGATGGAAAACTCGTAGTGTCCATTCCTTTCAATTCCAAGCTGTCGCAATTAGGCGACTCCAAACAGCGAGCCTTAGATAGTTTCTACAATCTAGAGCAAAAACTATCTAAGGATGATTTTCTTCACAAAGAATATTGTATTCATACACGATTATATTAAATCAGGTCATGCCACGAAAATTTCCAGCGAAGACGAAGGTGGCTCTCCAAATAAAGGCAGAGTCGTTATTTCTACACTTGATGGCAACTTGTGCATTGACTCCATACCAAGATTTTATCTCCCACATCATACCGTTATTAAATCAAATTCCCTTACTACAAAATTACGGGTAGTATTTTATAGCAGCGCCAAATCTGACACAAATATGTCCATAAACGATACCCAAATTGTTGGTCCAATTCTTCAAGATGATCTTTTTTCCATTCTGGTACGGTTCCGCCAGCACAAAATTGCACTCACTGGCGACTGCGAGAAAATGTACCGGATGATAAATGTTGAACCACAATTAAGGAAATTCCAATGTATTTTTTGGCGTGATCAACCAAATGATCCCCTTGACACTTATCAATTAAATACCGTTACATACGGTACGGCTTCTGCCAGTTATCTAGCCATCAAAAGTCTACAATATGTAGCTAATCAATATCACGAAAGATTTCCAAAAGCTTCCAACGTTCTTAGATCTTGTTTTTATATGGACGATTTACTTTACACTGCGGAAACTGTCCAAGAAATTCTGCAGGTAAAGGACGAATTAACCTAAATCCTTTCATTCGTAGGAATACCCTTAAGAAAATTTTTGTCGAATGCTCCAGAAATCGTGGAAATTCCTTCCCATTCCGACACTTCTCCGTTAAGTGTTCCCCTTGGCGAACGATCCAATGCGAAGGCGCTGGGTCTTTCCTGGAATGCCCTATCAGACACCATTCATTACTCTATTACATTTAAAAACACTGGCCCTTCAAATTCCAAAAGAACTATACTTTCCATGGTATCTCAATGCTTTGACCCGCTTGGGCTCCTATCTCCTGTTACAATCACAGGAAATATTCTGATTCAAAGGTTATGGGGACTTAAGCTTACATGGGATGAATCCTTACCCCACGTAATCAACTCAGAATGGAATCAGTTTCAAAATCAGTTAACTCTGTTGCGTGATTTACAAATTCTTCGATGTGTCATTCCAATCTCATCTAATCAAGTAGAACTTCATGGTTTTTCGGACAGTAGTTACAATGCTTATGGCGCCTGCATTTATGTAAGGTATCGGAATGGTATTCAATGCACCTCTCGTCTCTTGTGCTCCAAGTCGCGAGTAGCCCTTTACGCATTATATCGATCCCACGCTTGAGTTATGTGCTGCAGTTCTTTTGGCAGAACTAATGCAAAAGGTAACAACCTCTTTAGTCGTAGATACCAGCCAGGTATTTCTCTGGACAGATTTAACTGTGGTTTTAAACTGGCTAAACGCTGCAGCTAACCAATATAAAACCTTTATTGCTAATCGCATAGCGGCGGTACAAGAAATCTATGATCGACGGTTCTGGCACCACGTTAAATCTCAAGAGGTATCTCGGCGTATAACATTTTAGTTAATCATTTATGGTGGAACGGCCCCTGAATTCTTATCTTCTACAGACGAATTTTGGCAAAGTACTCATTTTTCCCTAATCCGGAAACTTTAGAATGTAAGTCGAGTTTTATAGCAACCATACAGCCAAATACAAGTACGGAAAAATTTTATTTATTTGTAAAATTTTCCTCGTTTTCCAAACTACAAAGAGTTCTAGCTTACGTGAATAGGTTTATCTCTAATTGTAAATTTTCGGTCGCTTTCCGCATTTCCGGCTCCTTAACAACTGCCGAGCTAAAGCACTCATCAAATATGTTGGTAAAAATCTGCCAGCGCGAGTCTTTCCCGAACGAAATTAAGCAATTGCTGGAAAAGAGTAAATTAAAGGCAAAATCAAGTATGTTGTATTTAAATCCGTTTTTAGATTAATTTCAGTTATTAAGAGTTGGAGGCCGAATTAGAAATTCTGAATATCAGTTTGAGAAAAAACACCCCTTGTTGCCTCCTAGCAGTCATGCACTAACATAATTAATTATGAAACATTATCATATCACCTTATTACACTGTGGCCCTCAACAATTATTGGCCTGCGTTCGTGAGATATATTGGCCTATCTCAGGTAAAGGCTGCGCCAAGCTTACAAACAGAAACTGCTTAAGATGTTTCAAAGTTAACCCCGTGTCCAATAATCCCTTAATGGGAGACCTACCAGCTGAAAGTTTGGCAGCAAACGCACCAGTATTTCACAATACGGGCCTTGACTATGCTGGTCCAATACTCATTGAAGATAAGAAAACGCGAGGTTACAAGCTTATTAAGGCATACATATGTCTATTTGTTTGCCTAGTGTCTAAGGCTGTTCACTTAGAACTTGTTAGAGAGTTGTCAACTGATGCCTTTCTGGCCACCCTAAAACGTTTCATAGGACGTAGAGGCAAGCCCCACATTTTGTATAGTGATAACGCAAGGAATTTTGTGGGGGCAAATTACCAACTCAAGGATTGGTACAAATTTTTACAATACCCTGATACTCAAAATTCCATAATTTCAAATTTAAGTCAGCAAGGTATAATATGGAAATTTATTACCCCCAGAGCACCTCATCAAAGTGGCCTGTGGGAAAGCGGCATTAAATCCACAAAACTGCATTTAAAAAGATATTAGGTAATACCTATTTAACTTATGAGGATTTCATTACAATTTTAATTCAGATAGAATCAGTTTTAAATTCTCGACCATTGTCGCCAATGTCCTTAGATCCAAACGATCTAAATCATTTGACTCCTGGTCACTTCCTAATTGGTAGATCCTTCCAAGCCATACCAGAGCCCTGTCTTTTGGACTTAAAGAAAAACCGAATGTCCTTGTATCAACGTGCTCAATGCCTGGTTCAACATTTTTGGAAGCGTTGGAGTGTAGAAGTTGTGCCGGACTTACAGAAAAGAACCAAGTGGTTTCAAATATGCCAGATCTGCTCAAAATCGACTCCGTAGTATTTCTCCAGGACGACAACTTACCTCCCCTAACTTGGAGCCTTGGTAGGGTCGTCGAGATACATAGAGCTTCCGGTGGCATCATAAGATCAGCAACGGTGAGAGTTTCCGGTGGAAATACGTTGAAGCGCGTAGTGCATAAATTGTGCGTGTTACCAATTAGTTAATGTTCAGTGAAAATAACACTTTAGGATTTTTTTTTGTTCCCTGTTGTTAGGGGTGAAATAAAGCGGCCCATATGCTATGTTACCCTGTTAAAAAACTCAGTTTTTCAAGGCCGCCGGTTATGTTGTTAATTTATATTTTTAGTTTTTACATTTTCATTATTTTAGAGTTCGTGTATACATACATAATATATATATATATATATATATATATATATATATATATATATATATATATATATATATATATATATATATATATATATATATATATATATATATATAGCTAACTTAGTTAAGAAATTTAGCATTAATTGTTTTCAATAATTTAGGTGGGAATTACCGGTTAGAGTTCCCCTCTACTTGCCACCCTAAAAGAAAAAAGAGGAAACGCTTCGCTTTACCTTCTATTTGTTTACCCGCAAGACGTGTAACTTTCAAATTTGTTATACCTTTAGTTTTAAGTTATACATGTACATATGTCTTTTGTTAAAGTATGTGTTATTAATAAATAGTGTAAAATAATTGAATGGTGTTACAATCTGCACATAAGTGTACATTACAAATACATGAGTGGAAAAAGAAAGAAGTAGCTCGAGCCAGCTACCGTGAGCTATCGAAGTTCAATAATTTTTTTCACACGCTCCATATCAACAAACACTGTGTCTTAATTTTAAATAATCAAAAAGAAATCATAAACTCTTAATATAACTAAAAATAAAATAAAATTTTGTATTTGTTAATATGCAATTATAAGTTTATAGACTGCCACAAATTTAGAAACTAATTCTCTTTGGTCATTGAAATAAGGAGAATAAAATAATCAAAAGTCACTTTCTGCATTAAAGATAAATATATCAGTATTTAGAAATTTACTTTATGCACTTATCTATATCACTTTGGGACTGGATCCGTAAGGCTCTATCCTTTTCGTCCTTCTTCACTAGAATTCGTCCGTTTTTTATCCATACAAATTTATATTGACATGCGTAAGCCTTTTTGCAAGCCTCGTTGAAAGGTAACCTGTTTTAATGGGACAAACTTTCATTAAAAAATAAGCGTGGGTTACTCTTCTTATCCTTATCGGGGAGTGCGCGCCAAAATTCTCGACCTTTATTTAACACCTTCAGCTTGTCTTCTTCGGTTTTTTAATTTAATAAGAAGAAATTCAGAATTTTTTAGTAGACACCTGATTTACGAATTTGAATTCAATTTCTTCTGTGCTGTTCAAGGCTATTAACGCGAGTTGACAGCGATTCAATTAGATTATCTTTGCCTTCAATAATTTGCTGTAAAGACTTTATTTCATCCCTTAGTTTACGATTTTCTTCAGATATTTCTTTTAAGCTATTACTCTGTTCCTCAAGTTTTAGATTAAGGCTACTATTTTGATCTTCAAGGTTTTGTGTAAGTATCTGAATCGAATAATTTAACTTATCAAATATTTCTTTAAATGCGGGAGTAACTTCTATGCCAGATTCATCTGTACATTCATACGTGTCCTTACATTGATCTGCTAATTCCGTTTTCGTTACCGTTTTATTATTTCGACAACATTGGCATTTCCATTGTTGTTTAGTGGCCTTTGACATAGAACGATAGGTTTTATCAGAAACAGAACAGCTATAATGGTAATTTTCGTTACATGTGAAACATTTTACTTCTACATATAAATTTTCTTTACAATAATAACATTTCATTGTAATAGGCACTTTCACTAATAATAAATTCACTTTACAATAAAAATTTCAATAAGTAATTATTGTTTAATACCGAATAACTTAAGAGCGTTAGAAATCGTTAGAAATACGTGTGCATTGAACGAAATCAAGCGCAATTATTATTATTATTATTTTTTTTAGCGCATCTGCTTCTTTGGCCATTAGCGCTAAAATTCCGTCATTGTATCTTCTTAAATATCGTTAAATGTGTTACTCCGTCTTAAAATTTAAGTACCCTTTTTCACATTCTTTTCCTATTGCTAGACAATCCTCTAGTTTATTAGATATTCTAAGCTGGTTTCTTAACTGACTATACCTTTCACATTCACATAGGACGTGTTTTACTGTGAGCATGTTTTCACAACAATCACTTTTTTTTGCCGGGCTCCTGTTATCATATAAGATGATGTTAATCTAGTATGACCTATCCTCAGTCTGGTAAGCACAGACTGTTCTTTCCGATTTAGTGATGGATTATACTCGCACTTTTTGATGCTCGGTTTTATTTGTTTTAAATTTGGATATGCTGTTAGTCCATTGATTTTGCCATGCTTCCTTAATTGTTCTTTTTATTTCAATCGAAATGTCTTCCTGTCGTGATGCTATACCTTCACATGGTTCATTTTTGTTGCCAACTTGGCTTTTCGTCGGCTATTTCATTTCCTTTATTCCGATGTGGCTCGGAATCCATACAAACTTAACTATCTTATTTTGCTTCTCTAGCCATTGAAGCAAATTTAATATCATTAATATTAAAGCATCGCTATTAAATGTATCTGACACGCTTTGTAATGAACTCATGGAATCCGTACATATTAAGAACATGTTGCCAGTGATATATTCTATATCCCTTGGACACATCCAAATTGCGTACAACTCTGTCACGAAGACTTCTGAAGTGCGTGGCAGTGTCCAATAGTGCGAGTGCCCATTGTGTTAAAAAGCAGCAGCTGCTCCTTCCTTTGTTTTGGAACCATCCGTGTATAATACAGTTGCTTTAGGGTATGTATCAAAGATACCGTATACTATATTTTTATATATTTGGCAATCTATATCTCCTTTTTTGTAGGTGCTGCATTCCAAGTGGAAATCCGGGACTTTAATGAGCCATGGAGGACTTTCCTTATCTGGATTTTGGTATATATTTGGGAAGGTTATTTCATAATATGATATCATATATTTAATTCTCACCCTAATAGGTTTTGTAATAGTGCATTTATTTTCATATATTCGGTCTGTATAGTGAGGTTGTAATATAATATTCTTCAAAGGATGATTGCCTTGTGACCATATTTTCAGACCATATTTAAGTAAGTTTAAATCCATTTGATGTCTTAAAGGCAAAACACCGCTTTCGCAACAAACAGACGGGTAATGAATTGTGCGAAAGGCTCCTGTAGCAATTCGTAATCCTTGCAATTGAATAGATTCCAGCTTTTTTAATTGTGACGGCCTAGTTTCTGAGTATATAATTGAGCCATAGTTAATCCTACTTTGTATAATGGAATTATACAACTTTATCAAAACCTCTCTATTTGCACCCCATTTCAGACTTGAAATGGAACGTATAATGTTTAAGAGTCGTTTGCACTTTCTTATTAATTGTTCTATGTGATTTTTCCAATGTAATTTTTTATCGAAGATTAGTCCAAGATGTTTGAATGTGGATACGTTTCTTATTTTCTTCCCCCCTAATTTAAGGTTAGGTTTTTGTGTAGGAGAAACTAAAACCTATTTTGTTTCTTCGATGAAACAGGCTAGGTTTGCTTGTAGACCTTGTTCTATTTGGTTCAGGTCTTTGGAAGCATAGAAAATTACCAAGTCATCTACGTAAATACTTTTTCCTATGATCGGATTTAGATCGGTTATCATTATCAATGTATTAGTTGCTATCGCAAATAGTACTACACTTAAAGATGAACCTTGTGGTATCCCATTGTCTTGTACGCGAAGTGATGATAACTCGCCTGCAAATTTCATAATTATTATTATTATGATTATTACTATTATTATTATTATTATTACTATTATTATTTTATTTTATTTTTTTTTGTTATTGTATATAGCATCGGCTGCAGCGGCCATTAGCTATTTATCTTTACTAAAATCTAGATATATTTAAATAATCCACTCTCCTTTACGTATGTTGCTTTGGTATGTGTGAATCCTTGCGATATTGCAGGCTCACATTCCGTTAATATAAGTAATTTGACTGTAATCTCATTATATTTAGAATTTACATCAGTTCTATATACATAAAGACAAAATTTGCATCGATTGGGGCTTGAACCTTGGTGGCGCAGTTGGTAGCGCCGTACTCTAGCAAAGTACAGGTCGTAGGTTCGAATCCTACTCGAGGTAAACTTTTTATTTATGTATTTAATAAAATTAATAATAATTTTTAAATGTATCTAATGTACCAATTTTTTTTCGTAGATCCTCATATAGTGGGCATTCTAACAGTATGTGGGAAACTGTTATTTGCAGATTACATAAGTTACATTTTTTGGTCTAACCTTCCCAGTAAGTGTAAGTGAGTTAGATTGGTATGACCGTTTCTCATTCTACTTAGGACCACTTTTTCTCTGCGTTTTAATTTATATTCGTTTCTCCAAGGTATATATTATTTCACTAAACTTGGACCTATCTACCATATCGCTAAACATATTCTTATAAGATTCACTTGGTGTGTTATCTTTTGGGTATTGTGACAGATCAATTCTAGTCGTAAGTTTAGGTGCATTCCACTGTGGATATTCCGTTATTGATTGTATGAACATGCGTGCTATGGTAATATTTAATTTTTGGGCATTATCTAGCGCTCTAATCATGGATGGTCTTGACGCAATAGGTTTAGATCTGTATTGTTCTATCATTACGTAATCGTATATTAATGGATGGTTAATATGGTTAGGCAATGTTGATATTTTTATAATATAATTAAACAATAACCTGGGTCTTCGGAGATGTAGCGGTGGAACGCCAAACTCAGCGTGCACGGATTCTGTTGGACTAGTACGATATGCACCTAATACCGTTTTTAGTCCATTTTCGTGAATCTTATCCAACCGTCTCAAGTGAAACTGACGAGCGTAAGAATAGATTTTGCACGCGTAATCAATTGTTGAACAAGTGATTTGTAAAATTGCACCTTACGTAATACCTGATAGACACTTAATGATGTTCATTTTTTGTTTACATTTTGTATTAAGCATTTGAATATGTTCCTGAAAATACAATTTCTTATCGAAAATAACGCCCAAAATTTTGGAACTTGTTTGAAAGTTTATTTTTGCGCTTTTAATGAAGAAGTCAGGATCATCGTGGCCGTGTCTAAGCCTGCAAAAATGTATTACCTTAGTTTTAGTAACTGAGAAACGGAATCCAATGCTTTCTCCTTTCCGTACTAAATTATTAATTCAATTTTGCATTTTAGTTTTAATTTCTTCTATGTTTTCTGAGTGATAAAACATAGTAAGATCGTCCATGTACAAACAACCATACAACGGGGACTGTGCACTTTCTATTAAATCGTTGATTGCGATTAAGAACAGGGTGCAGCTTAAAACGGATCCTTGTGTAATACCGTTTTCCATGACACAGGGTGTAGATTCGATAGTACTGATCAAGGTTTGAAGGTGCCCTGGATAAGAAAATAATTAATATATAAAGGTAGATTTCCCCGAAGGCCCTGGTCATACAGTTTCTTTATAATATTATACCTCCACTTTAGGTCGTATGCTTTCTCGAGGTCGAAAGTTACAGCTATCAGATGTTGTGTTTTAATAAATGCGTTTCGAATTTTCTAGATAGACAAGTTGATCTAAACAGGAATGGAAACGTCGGAACCCAGTTTGTCGTTGCGATAGTAACGATTTTGATTCTAAAAACCACATTAACCGTTCATTTACCATCCATTCCATAACTTTACCTAAGCAAGACGTAAGAGAAATGGGTCTGTAATTTTCAGGACTTGTGTGATCTTTACCTGGTTTAGGGACGGGTATTATTAATGCTTCTTTCCAAATTTGGGGGTAAATACCAAGTAAGAAAATGATATTGTAAATTTTCAATAATTTCTCTTTTTCAGGATTTGGAAGGTTTCTCAACATTGAGTAATGGACTTTATCACTACCTTGTGTTGAATTTTTTGTTTTATTTAGTGCTGTTTGTAGTTCTTCCATTGAAAAAGGACAGTTGTACTCAAGATCTTCCTCGCATTTAAAATTCACTTCTTTTTCAGTGCTATCCTTAATTATAGAAAAGTGTGCACTATAATTGTTTGAACTACATACTGATAGAAAGTGCTTCGCGAATACTTGAACTATTTCTTCTCGTTTCTCAATTATTTTATTTTGGACCTTTAGTATTCTTGATGGCTCTTCATATGTTTTTCCTGCAATTCTTTTAACTTTACGCCATACTTCAGTAACAGGCGTTTCGTGGTTTATCGATGATACATACTTTTGCCACGATGTTCTTTTATTCTGAATTATAGTTTTACGTGAGTGAGCACGGGCTCTTTTAAATGCCATGAGGTTTTCTGGGGTAGGCTTTTTCTTAAATGTGTTTAGCATTTTTTTCTTTAATTTTATCGCACTTTTAACTTCAGAATTCCATCATGAGGTGCTAGCAGTAATAGCTTTTTCCCTCGTTTGCGGAATACTTTTCTCTGCAGCTATTAATACGTTGCTGGTAAATTGATTAACGTTTTCTTCTACGTTTTGAGTACGAACGTCAGGAAGGTTATTTAATACTTCCTAAAATAATGACCAATTAGCTTTTCTTATTTTCCATGTCTTGGGGATATTTTCAACAATTCGTTCAGTTAGTAATCTAATACTTATTGGATAATGGTCACTATTTTGAAAGTCTTCCTGCGTCATCCAGCTAAGTTGAAGTGCTAATGAGAGCGACGCAAAAGCAAGATCTATCGCTGTAAAGTTTTTGGTCTTACTATTGATATGAGTGTATTGTCCTATACTGAGTAGTACGATAGAATTGTTTTCCATTAAATCTTCAATGATACGACCACGTGAATCAATTCACTCATTTCATTGAAATGAATGTTCCCTCGTGCACCATATTTCCGCATACACACATTTCCTCTGATTTGCAATTCGTAGATGTATGGCCAAATCTATAAGATTTGAAGCACCTTAGAGGCATAGGTATATATTGCTTTACTTCCAACGTGTGAAAAGCAGCGTTTACTTTTTTTGGTAGGTTAGGTTTATCAAAAGCGACAATATACGACGAGCTAGGTACAAGTAAACCGTCTCTTTTTATTTGAATGTTTTTAATGTCTATGACGCCTTCACTTTTCATACCATCTAATATTTCTTCATGAGTTGCGTTATTCAAGTCTTTACAGGAAATGATTCCCTTTGAATAATTTAGTGTTTTATGAGGAAAAATATTAACATCAAATTCACCAAATTTTGTTAAATTAAGCAATTTATTTGCTTGTTTCGCAGACACCGTTTCTACGAGTAGACCATCTTTAATTTTTTTAACATTCTTTGTATTTCCAACTGAACTATATAACACATTTCTGATGAGGAAAAGACTTACATTTGTAAAATCCCCATCAACTTTCTTGATAATCAAAAACTGAGGTACAGAGACACCCTCTCACGATTTATCAATTTTTGGAAACGAAGGTTTGTCAAGTGGGCCCTCTCCCACTACCACGTTTGACGAGCTGGCACTCGGATGTTTACAGTTTAAAACATTCATAACGTTCCCACGAGAACGGGAAGAAGTAGAAGTCGACCACAGTAGTGCTCCCACGCCATGTTAAGGCAAAATACTGTGGAGGGGCCCCAAACCCCCCACAGGCGTTCCAACGCTAGGGACCAGGCTTCCCTCCTAGTCACGCTCAAACTGCCAAACGATCTTGCGATTGGGGGATTCTTTATAGAGGTTACTTTCCTCGCAGTTTAGGCAATTAAGCCAAGACTACCGACCGCTACCTGTACAACGTTCCCTAGCCACGCCCTGCTAGAGTTGCTGCAGTACAGCTCGCGGTTACGGTATTAGGAGACGGCTAGCGCTCAGCCGACTCCAGCAAGGACATCCCTGGTTTGCCACACCCGGGTACACTTTTGATGGTTCACGTCCTGGGACGAGTAGAAAGAAAAGGAAGAGGTCCCTCAGCTTTAGCTGCGAGCCTGAAAAGATCAAGAGTTAGAACAGGAGTGCTCAACAGGAAAGAGTTAAAGTAAGGGAAGCCACTCACGACTAGTATAAGTAAAGTGAACTTCCAGCTAAAGGGACGCAGGGTTGCCATCCCTGTCCTCGTTAGTTACGAGGCCCCTCGTGAACTGGTCCGCGACACCGTATTTTTTAGAGCTAACAGTGACGGTTTAAGGTCACGGGCTCTGATTTCGGTGTTGGCCTTGCATCACTTATGATCCTTTGCAAGGTCGCTCCACTATCCGCCACCTGGGGCGCGCCTAGTAGGTAGTTCAACCACTAGGTATTTTATTATTATTATTATTATTAATATTATTATTACTTTTTCTTTTTTTAGGCATCGACAAACAAGGTCATTAGCCTATATATGAGATAGATTTATGGTCTGATTTGACTATTTTATGTTATCAAATTTTACCATATCACTATCTTTAGCTGGTTTGTATTTATTTATTAGATTCATGGTTCGTTTAATAGGAGCCTGTTTGGGGATGAATAGCTGGTATGTTTTTAGCGTTAACCTGTAGTTCCAATTGAATCACTACACTTGAAAACTATTATTGTAGATGAAAAGGAAATTTACCTGTAATAATTTCCATTCATCTGAATGGTTTAGTTTGTAATGAATAGTTCCATCAGGGAAATATGCAAGAGCTCTCAAGTCGGTAACATGTGGATCTCCTGTTTTCTTTTCAGGTCTTATGTTTGCATAAGATTGTACTGCATTAAACTTTTTAAAGAAGCCATGTGTAAAATAATATACACTGTAAGGTTTTGGATTCACTCGAGCAGAACTGCATAAATGCACGTAGTCTGCTGGAACATTTATTTTCACATTTCGTAGGCGCCTTTCAATTGTGGAATGCATGGAGTCGATTTCCATCTGGGTGTGGCCTATTTCTAAATATTTTTGGATTATAGTCACGTTGAACAATTTGGCTATATTCAAAATAGAATTCGCAAGTGATGCATTCCTGTTCTGCCCAGTGCATCCATCACTATAGATAATGACATCTTGTTCAGTTGTAAGTTTTGGAATAACTTCTTCGGTTAAGAAGTAGCACAAAATAAATGAAAAAATATCAGCCGTAACACCACCCCCAGACTCATTCCACAAATAACAAAAACCATTACCAGTTTTTAAGTCAAAAATTGAATAGTTGTGTTATTAATATTGTTCGAAAATAATTCGCCGAAACTTTAGACATGGGACTTAAAAGCACCGCTTGCATGTCAACGGTATAAACCAGGTTACCAGACTCCTTATCCCTGTGCTTTTCATTACGGGTTTCTTCCTTCCGTCGTAAGTGTTCTTGGTACACTTCATCAGTTACGTTACCAACTTGATGTTCAGCACATAATTCGCATCGGTCTTTTTTAGGAATATATAAGCTCAAGTTATGACGTGAAAAATATTTTTTAAATGCAAAAATAGATAAAGGTTTATTTTTTTCCACTAATTTTTATAACATTTAAAAAGAGAACGCTTGCTTTTCCAGCATGGTTTTATGTAAAGTTTTGATGACGAAGAACGACAATAATGCGACTCCAATTTTGGTAGTGCGTCAAAAAATTCTTTCAAGCAATCTATTTGTGGTTTGAGGGATTGTTGTTTAGCAATTATTTTGTTAGATTGCTGTTCATCTGAACTATTGATATCAGAATTTGGAGCAGCTTCGCGACTAGCATTTTTTTTCCATTGTAAAGCACTTTGTTCACCAAGTTCGTGAGTATTTAAGAACATTTGCTTGCAAACTTTCAATTTGTCTTGGTCTTTAACCATGTAATATTCAACAGAAAATTTCCGTCTAGACGTACTGTTTTCATTTTTTCTATTTCTAGCTCTTTTAATTGCCGTCATAGCAACCATTAAATTTACATAAACCTTCCTCTCCCCCCAGTTCATTTCCTTCCAAAATTTATTGAATATGTCTCTTCTCTCCTCTTCACTAAATTTAACACAATTGAGGATGGACTTTTCTTTCATATGTATTTTGCAGTTGCATCTTTTACCCATCACCTTTTTTTTTTCCTTTAATATATCATACACAATCTTGCCAACAATTTTGTTTCTGCCTCTGTACTCAGCTCCACGTTCCCTTTTTTTTCTATTAATATTTTCATTCCACTTATTTTTGTTTATATCCCATTTACCAGATCGCTTTCTTGTACCACATTGAACTGCTGGATAAGGATTTCCTTACATTTCTTCATTTTCTTCCAAATTGTGTTCCTTGATTGATGCCACGTTTACATCTTCCTTTAGTGTATTTTTTCCTTGTTCGGTATTTTATGCTTTTACTTCTTTATGCTTCTCTATAAAAATCAGATTCTTCAATTTCCTGATTTTCTATATTTTCCCCACAAGGTTCATTATGATTTTCTATGCCTAACAAATAATGTTCAATGTTCATAACATCTGCTTCTGCATGAGCATTGTTATCTGAGATCTGTTAAAAATAGTATTATCAACGACAAGTCCCTCAATACAGCACAATTAAAATAATATAAGTACCTCTGGAAAAGAAAAAGTATAGTTATCAATGGTGCTACTCTGGGTTGTAACACCTAAGTAATATGTGGTATTATTATCAGAGCCATTTTTCAGCTTAATATTTATAGGATCGTTGTTATCTTTATCAACCTTAAAATGAACAGGTAAATTATTGAAATTACATTTAATTCGACAAAAGCTAAACTTACATTTTCAGAAATATTCTCTGTCTCGGACTCTGCTATTAATTCACCTGTCTGACTAACCAAACAGTTAATAACTGGTTGATTTTTCAGCATATCCACAATCTTCTGAGTTGGTGGTGTAAACATAACTATTGAATTTTTGAAAACTAATCTCGTAAGTCCAAAGCACAATATTTAATATTGAGGTTAAGCTGTCTAGAGAAAATCTCGTAACTCTACTTATCTTTTAAATAGTGACTTTCTCAGACTAAAAAAATATATTATATTTGATTTTGTTTCATATATCAAATATTATCAATATTTAACCCTACAGTCAACAAAAAAATGTAAAAAGGGAACATACAAACCAAATAATTTGGAGAATAAACACGGAGCACAATATGTCATTAGACAAAACAACACGGCGGTCATTACAACGTTTGTGGAGTTACGAGATTTTCTGGTCAGTAAAAGCCAGCATGGATTTACGAGGTATTCTTATTCACTTATTGAACCTTTTGCTATTGCCTCGGACTTATAATATTTTCTGGGCTCATTGAGTTCATTTTTCTATTTATTTTAAGCGTAAAATGTCATTTTTGACAAAAAGTGGACTTACGGGCTTTTCTGACTAAGACGACGATATACTATTGTATTTTTGTAGTTTCCATTTGAAGGATGTACCTTCTACAAAGAATGAATATCCTGTTACAGACGGGGTTTTATAACCGTATGTAAATATTAATAAAGGGCTAGTATATTCTTACACTATTTGATTAAATTTGTTTTTAATTATTTCTGGATTTGTGCTGTTTTGTGAAAACTGTTAGGTCTAGTCGTGTTACAAACTCGGAGATTTGCCAGGGTGGAATGTTACAGAAAACACTATGTGCTATTTGTAAAGTTGGTATTTGTAAATAGTTTCTATACTCCTTTGCACGAACGCATAGTGGACGAGTTACAGTTGGTTTTTCTGCATATCGTTGGATGCGTTGTTCATTACTAAAAATCTCGGTGTTTATATGGTGTGCTTTGGAGTTTACATTTATTTCGTACTTTAGGACGAAATTATGTCTGCGGAACGAAAATGGCATAATACCTGACTCGCAGTGTAAGCTCGCCGATGGGCTAGTTCTAAATGCACCAGTAATGTATCGAAGTGCATTGCATTGGATAGAGTGTTACACTCTTACTCGTGATAGTCTTGCCGCTCCGTAAACACCACAACCGTAATCTATTCGAGATAGAACTAATGTGTTATATAAGTTGGTAAGTATATCACGGTTTGAACCCCAGCTGATGTTAGACATGCATTTTATGACATTCAACGCTTTCTTGGCTTTTGTGGCAGTTTCATTTATTTGTTTTCTGTATGACAAAGAACTATCGAAATGGAACCCTAAGAATTTTACCGAGTTTTCACATTTAATTCTCTTACCTTTTAAAAATAATTTTGGTCCTCTGTGAGATGTACGAGGTCTACAGAAATGTACGCAGGTTTTATCGTCTGAAAACTGGAAACCCGATGATTCTACGTTGTCATTAATTTTGTTAATTGACAGTGTACTATCAGACTTTCTGATTCTAGGAACCATACCAGTCTATTATTTACCATTTTTTCCATTAATTTTCCAGTACAAGATGTTAGAGATATTGGTCGGTAGCTATTTATGTCGTGGCGAGGTTTACTTGACTTCAGGACAGGGATAATGGTAGCCTCTTTCCAACATTCCGGGAAAGTACCTTTCTTCCAAATATTATTAAAAAAGGGCTAGTACTTTGACTTTACCCGATTCTGGAAGGTTTTTGATAAACTCATAATGAATACTATCTTTTCCTGGAGCTGACATTTTTGAAGACTTAAGGGCGTTATTTAATTCTTGTAGGGTAAATGCGTAATTATACTGAAAGTTCATGTGACTTGAAAATTTAAGTGCAGTTTCTAGCAATTGCTTTTGTTCCAAAAATGATTCATTGTAATTACCGTTTGCGCTGACGGTTTCATAACGTTTAGCAAAAAACTCTGCTATTTCAGCTTCATTCGCGATAAGGCTGCCATTGATTTCCAATTTAGGAGTGGTTACTCCCTTGTATTGTTGTTATTTTACGCCATATATCATTAACTGGACTGTTTACAGTGATACGATTAATGTACTCTTCCCATGACGTCTTCTTTATTTGTTTAATTACATATATACAGCTTACTCGAGCCTTTTTAAATAACACTAAGTTTTCCTGGTTTGGATGATTTTTAAAATTGTTCAGGAGACGTTTTTAGTTCTGATTTTATCTTCACTGTCTTTATGCCACCAAGGAACTGATCGTGAATTTATGACACCTTTCGTTTGTTGAACTGTGATTTGGGCTACTTTTAAGATGGTTTCTGTGATATCCTGAAAGTCAGTTTCTATGTTTCTTATTTGTTCTGGTGTACAGTACAATGCTTTATATCTAATCCAGTTTGCTTCTTTTAACTGCCAACGCTTTGGGATATGTTGTTCGTGTGGAGTGCCGTCGATATGCATATGGGGACATGATTTCTTCCATAGGGATCGTCTAAAGGTTGCCATCTAAGTCGAGTTGCTAAAATTGGTGAACATAAGGCTAGGTCTAAGCATGAAAAAGAGTTTGATCTTACATTTATAAAAGTAGGACTTCCGTCGTTTATTACAATTAAGTGAGATTGGTCTATAAATTGTTCTAGCATGTTTCCCCCGGTATCCTTATATGAAGACCTCCATAAAGGGTTATGGGCGTTAAAATCCCCGACCAGCAACAACGTCTTTGTCAATTGATCTACAACTTCATGTAATTGATTTACCGTCCAATGTCTATTAGGAAGATAGAAATTGCAAATGGTTAGTGGTTCTGGAATATATACTTGTATTGCAATGGCTTGGAGTTTGATTTTAAGCACTATGTTTCTATAGATAACGTTCTTTTTAATTAGAAAAGCCCCCCCCCCCCCGTGGGAATGGACTTTTGGGGTAGTATCACTTCGTTCGATTTGATATCTTCTCAAATTAAAATGTTCTTCAGGCTTGAGATGAGTTTCCTGAAGACATACGGGTAATGGGTCGACTGTATAAAGCATTAATTGTAACTCAGGTAGATATAGCAATAACGCCGTTGCAATTCCATTATATCACGTTATCCATTTTATTTTGATTTGTGGATTTTTTTTTGTTTAAACATATTTTATTATTATTATTATTATTTTTTGGTTCGACTTCTAGGGTCATTGGCCAAAACTTGTGAATTAGTGCGTATATCTTAGGTGTCTGTTTGTTGCTTATACGGTTATATCTCTAAGTGAAGTTTTGTTCTTTTTTAGAAATTATATAGTTGTCTTAATTTTGTTTGATCTATAAATACGTCTTTGTGAATTGGGTATGTTATTTTGTTATTGTACCTTTCATTATTCCATCTGGAACATTCGTTAAAGATGTGGTGTAATGTTACCCTTGTGTTACATTGTTGGCAATTGGGTGCAGGTGAGTTTGCTTTTGAATTGGGATTATTATGGCGATTTTCCAGAGATTAGCGTATTGTTTTCCTTCCCATACTTTGCTGTAAATAAATAATAGATCTTTAAGGCTCTTGTTAGGAAGATTTTTGATAAATTCGTTAGGTATTGTATCGATACCAGGAGCTGTGTTTTTTTAAACTTTAGATCTCCCGTTTTAACCCTTCCATGGTAATATGGGCGTTATAGGATTCGTTGTCATGCTGATCAAAGTTTAAACATTAGGGATAATCGCAAGAGTCAGCCCAATCGTAGTGCAATGAGAGGGCCTCATCCTAGGGGAACCATCTTATTGATCATGCTAACCCCTACGCCAGGTATTATTATTATTATTATTATTATTTTTTTTTTTTTTGTTTGTTTGTTTGGCATAGCTACTATGGTCATTTGCCATTTCACCAGGTTTTAATTTTCACATTTTTGTGATTAGTCCCGTTTGTTTTAAAAATTGTAGTAGTTGGTTCACATGTTCTTCATCATCCCTGAATATCTCTACCATTGTGCTCTTGAGTCCTAATTTTTGCTTAATTTCTTCATATTTTTTGCATTCTAATAATACATGCTTCACCGTTAAATCTCGGTTACATTCGTCGCATATGTTTTGTCTTTTCCTGCCTAGTATCTGTGAGTGAGTCATATTAGTGTGGCCTATTCGGATTCTCGTTAACGTAATTTCTGATTGTTTTGTATTTAGGCTGTCTATTTTCCAAGGTTGTATGTTTTTCTTGATTTTTTGTAATTGTGTATTTGTTTCGTTCCATTCTATTTGCCACATGTTTTCTGTTTCACTTTTAATTTGTCTTTTTATTTTTTTTTAGTTTCATTGGAGTTTCTTGTGTTCTCTCCATTTCCTTGCATACTGATTCTAATTTGTATTTTTGATCATTTCTTCTGCTCTTACCAGAGCCGGTCTTATTATTGTTGATCTTTCTTCGTAGTTTTGTATATTTGGTTCTTAATGATTTCATGATTTATATGTTTATCTAAGATATTAATTTTTGAGTAGTATGCAAGGAGTAATTGTCTGCTACGGATGTGTAGTGGAGGAATACCTGCGTCTATAAACATGGCTGAGTGTGGACTGGTTCGGTATGCCCCTGTAGCCAGCCTTATTCCATACGCGTGTATGCTATTTAGAATTCTTAACGTAGATGGCCTTGATGAAGAATAGATTACGCAACTATAGTTTATTACGGATAATATGAAGGCTTTATATAGCATAAGTAGCTGTTTTTTGGATGAACCCCAGTTACGATTACAGAAGCTACGAATTATGTTCAAACGTTTGTTACATGAATCTACCAGTAGTCTGGTATGATCTTTGAAGTACATCTTATGGTCGAATGTAATTCCTAGTACTTTTAAATTTGAGCAAATTGGTATTTGTACACCGTTGATGCATAGATTTGGGTCCTTGTATGGTGTCCTTGGACGGCAGAAGTGTATCGCTTTGGCTTCTCGTTAGAAAACGTGAAACCCTTTTCACCGGCGTATTGGGTTACTTTGTCCATTGTTGCTTGTAACGTTCCTTCAATTTTGTCAATACAGCTTTCTTGAAACAATATTATCAGGTCATCAGCGTATAAACATTTTTTTTACAGGTTCCTTGATGGTTGAGAGTAATTTGTTAATTCCTATTAGGAATAGCGTTACGCTGAGGACGGAACCTTGAGGAATACCGTTTTCCAGTATACGCATTTTTGACAATGTGCTGCCTATTCTAACTTTAAATTGTCTGTTTGATAAAAAGCTTACGATAAGTTTGGACAACTTACCGCGTATGTTTCAGTCGTATAATTGTTTTATGATATTGAAGCGCCATATAGTATCATAGGCTTTTTCGAAGTCAAAAGATATTGCTACACTGTGTTGAGTTTTCCTGAAGCCTTCAATTATGTCATTTTCTATATAGACAAGGTAATCCATTGTACTGTGGGATTTTCTGAACGCTGTTTGATGTGGCGATATTATTTCATGTGATTCGAGATATAGCATGAGCCTTCTGTTTACTATTGTTTCCAATATCTTGCTTATATTGCTGGTTAGAGAAATTGGTCTGTAACTACTTGGTTTAGTCATATTTTTGTTTAGTTTTAATATTGGAATTATGATAGACTCTTGCCATTTTTTGGGAAAGTATCCTTTATCGAAAATTTTATTATATATATTGGCAGGGTATTCTGCGCGGTTGCAGGAAGGTTTTGAAGCATAGAGTATGTGACGTTATCTGACCCTGGGGCTTTATCTTTCTTGAACTTTAAAGCAAGCTCAAGTTCTTTCATAGTGAATTGTTTGTTGTACTCTATTTGTTTGTCACTATTAAAGTCTAATTCTGTTTCTGTATTCCTCTTTATCTTTAGGAATCGTTCGTCAAAATATTTAGAGCTACTGACATTTTCAAAGTGTGTAGCTAAAGCTTCCGTTTGTTCTTTTGTATCTGTTATTTTTTGGTTTTCGTGTATTATTACTTCAGATATATTAGCGGTAGGTTTTCTCAATATATTCTTTGCCTTTCTCCACACCTCAGATGGAGGTGTAGTGGAGTTTATAGTAGTAACATATTTTTCCCACGATGATCTTTTACTGAGTAATATAATTTTACGCATGTTTGCTGTGGCTTTGTTATAATTGATTAAGTTTTCTGTTGATGGAGCTCTTTTAAATATGTAAAATAATTTTCGTTTAGCTGCTACCGATTTTTTTACCTCCTCTGTCCACCAGGGAACACATCGGCTTTTACTTTTGCCAGTGATACGTGGGATACTTCCTTTTGCGGCTTTTATTATAGTCTCTGTAAATTCTTCCACACATTTATCAATATCTTCAAGATCTTGTCTTATTTGGCAGATTGATTGTTTATAGACTTCCCAATTCCCTTTGTCTATTTTCCACTTTCTTGATATAGAGTTCTCTCGTTTTTGGAATCCTGTTGATATGAGGATTGGGCAATGGTCACTATTATAATAATCTTTAAGAGCCTTCCATGTAAAGTTTAGTGCGATACTGTTATGCGCTAATGTCAAGTCTATTGCAGTAAAACTGTTTGACTGTTTAAATGCGTTGGTTCTCATGTATTTAGGAGGACAACACCTTTAGCTTCTAGCAGGTTTTCAACAATTTTACCGAGTGGATCTCTATGGGTAGATCCCCAGAGGGTAGAATGGGCGTTGAAGTCGCCCAGAAATAGGTACGTTGGTGGAAGCTGATCGGTTATTTTTTCTAGGTCATCTTGGTTTCCAGTCAAATACGGGAAAGTATGCATTGCAGATTGTAATGGTTGTGGGGTATTGTATCTGAGTTGTGACGAGTTGGTATTCAGTATCCACATTGATTGAATTTGCGGGAGTTCCGTTTCTTATGTATACGGCCACTCCACCACTAGCTCGTTTATGTATTCTGTCGTTTTTGTTAATAGTTAATACACTCGTACCCTCGTATTAAGAATTTGTTGTCATTTTTTAAATGAGTTTCTTGAAGTCATATCACAATAGGTTGATAGGTAACTATTAACATTTTTAATTCGCAATAGTGTGCTTGTAGTCCATTGCAATTCCACTGAAGAATATATTCGTTATCATTTGATAAAGCCATTTTTGGTATATATAGAATAACTAAAACTATTAATAAATAACATTAAATAAAATAGACAGCGGACAATTGATTGGTAAACAAACAATAAAATAATAGTAAATAAATATGACTAGGGTAAAAATCTAGACACGAAAATAAAATAAAATAAATCTATAAGTATAAGTAAAATTAAGACTAATATATAAGGCAAATATAATGTCTAGGGTATATCACAGATAGCATTCATGACTAGTTTGATACCTTGCGAGGTTTTCCCTTAGGCCAACCTTCCTTTCTGCTTTGTGTTCTTTCTCTGGCATCAATAAAGTCAGGATCAAAACCTTCTTCCCCTTCTGATGATATTGTTGGTGAGTTTGGAAATGTTTCGCTTCATTGATTTTGCATCTGTATCCATTTCGACAAAATTTAATAATGCTGGTCTGTTCTCTTTTGCCGAAGATGCTGTACTCTGATCTGTTGGTATACTCTTTGAATTCCGTACTTTTTCAGTTGGGTTAAACTGAGTTTTCTCAGTTAATCCGATCTGTGTGGTTTCTATAAGCTCTGAGAGTTTGGGGAGGCGTTCATTCGACTTTACTATTTCCGGCAATACTTCTTTAACCGTTTCTTTTACTATATTTTTTATTTGCGGTATTATATCTGACGGGTTTTCGTAGCTTTTGGCGATAAGACTAGGAGAGCCAGGAGCAGCTTGCGCAAAGGATTTACTTGCCACTACGGATGAAAGATTGGCTTTCTGTTTAGCTTCAGAGTAAGTGAGCTTCTTAGTAGTTCTAATTTCCTGTACGAGTAATTCTTGCTTATACACAGGGCATTCATGCGATCGAGATGAATGTTGACCTTTACAATTTACACAAGTAAGTTTTCTACATTCTTCTCCTTCATGCAGTACCTCTCCGCATTCACACACCTGCGCTTGTGTGCAAACTTTAGCGGTGTGACCGAACTTCAAACAACGAAAACATCTGAGTGGTAAAGGAATGTAGGGTCTTACTCGTAGAGGGTGTATTCCACCGGTAATAGAATTCGGTACTGTGGGACGGTTAAACGTTAGTATGTAATTACTTGTTTTTATTACCTTTCCTTCACTTTTGATAGATATATTTCTTACTTCTATCACTTTTTCTTCCGCTAGGCCTTCCAAAATTTCATCTACTGAACAATTTCCAAAATCTGCACAATTAACGACACCTTTAGAAAAATTGAGCGTGTTATGAGGGGTAACCTCAATTTCTATTTTGTCTATGCGTGTCATACTAAGGAGTTTTCTGACTGTAGGTTTCCAACTGTTTCAATAAGCAAACTACCATCTTTGTTCTTCTTTGTACGTTTCGTTACACCGCAATATCTATTCAACACTTTTGCTATTAAAAATGGTGACATTTTTGCAAAATCGCCATCTTTTCCTTTTACAAGGAGGAATCGGGGAAGATCTTCCGCCTTTTCCACGCTTGTAGGACTTTTATTACGCGATTCCTTTCTAACCGCGCCCATTTTAGAGGATGGGTCCTCATTTGATAATTTTATAGAAATACTCATATAGTTCCCACGAGTAAGGGAAGAAATAAACGTCGACCGCAACAGTGCTCCCATGATGCGGCAAGGCTTAACTAATTACAACGAGAGGCAGCCAGATATCTCGAGGGCTCCGTAAGCGGCTAACTACGCATAGCCATTCATCTCTCGGCACGGGTCGCATAACACCTTAGATTTCGGATTTGGTAGTGAAGTTTACTCTCCAAGACATGAAACAAATGACATAGGACCAAGACAACCATGGGGACAGAGACAAACGACATGCGACCAGCGTTAGCGGTACCCGGGGAGTACCACGTGGAGGTGCTGGTTCGACTTTACTCCCCTATTTATTATTATTATTGTTGTTATAATTATTATTATTGTTACTATTATTATTATTGTTGTTATTATTTTTTTTGTGCGCTTCAACATCTTGGTCATTAGCGCTTTAACAAATACCATTATATTTTGTGCAATAAATTTGTATTTCTGAGATAATTCATCACCTTTTTAATTGCTACTTGGTTGTTACAGAGTATACTTTCTAAATTTCTCTCGAGAGCACTATGAAATGAAAAATGAAAAACAGTGGACAATCTATTAGCAAATGAGTGACTGTTCTAGGCACGTTACAATTAACAAATTTTGGTGGATCACTTCCCGTGAGGTAATGTTCTGAGGCTTTTTAGTGTGAACTATACGCAGTCTAGTCAACTTGACCTGTTCTTCACGAGAAATATTACTAAGGCTTCTCCACGGCATTACACTTTGTTTAATACGTCGAAGTGCAGTGTCAGATCTACCCCATTCGCTTTTCCAAAAGCTTAGTACTGCCTGGATTAACTGTTTAGCTGTATCTGCATATGTACTTAGCATTACAGCAACGGCTCCCTCATCATTTGCTGCGTTTAAAGCAGCTTCCTGAGCCAAGTGCATAGAGTGTGTCTTTTCATAATCAGACACAGTATAAAACGTAATTAGTTGTACTGACGTATACAGAGCTTGCAGCAATGAAAGTATCAGTTGAGCAATGTGATATGTCGTAAACCTATTAACAATGCGTTGCACCACAAACTTGAACCTGCTTACGATGGTATACCTCGTATATTGACTAGAATAATGGCAATACCGTAACGACTGATAGATGGAGTACATCTCGGCCATGATTTTTGAGCTTTGTGGAGGTAACGACCAAAAGTGGGCGTCATTTCCTACCACAAATCCACAACCAACACCATTTTCAGTTTTAATTCCTAGTGCATACAGTACTTTTCCATTAGGAGGTTCGTTTACATTGAAGCTATTTTGAAAATTACCAATATTTCGCGCAATAGGTAGTCGTATCTTCCATGATGGTACTTCCAAATTATCAGACTTTAAAAGTGTCGGTATTCTGATTTGATATTTATTAAGCTCCTTATGTGCCTGTACTCTGACCGGTCTAGTAATAGAAGGGCGTATGAATGCCTTTTACGAAAAATGATCTTGTGATTAGGATGTAACGGTTGAGCTTTTATTCTGGCTACGTAAAAAAAAAAGCATTCGGTCTCGTCTTTTGGCAAGGGAAGGTACTCCTGCTTCTACCCAAATGCTTGAAATGGAGCTAGTATAAAAAGCTCTGGTACAATACCTAAGTTCCGAGTGATGTATGTTGTTAAGTCGATCTAATGGAGTTTTTTTGGCAGAGCTGTATGCAATGCAACCATAATCAACCCGAGACAAAATCATTGATTTGTATACTTTTAATAAAACTACTTTATCTGCTCCCCATTTTATACCAACCAAACACCGTATAATGTTCAAAGTACGGCGTCATTTCAACGTCAGATCATCTATCTGTATGTGCCGTCGTAAAGCAGCGTCAAAATAATGCCTAAAAAGCAGATTGTTTGAACACATTTGATCTAGACCTCACCTATATACATTTTGGGATCAAGATGCGGACGTTTTAGTCTGCATAAGTGAACGCATGACGTTTTTTCCTGCGAGACTTTATAACCCACACTCTAGATTATCTAACACAATATTTACGGATCTTTGTAAAATTGAATTAACTTGAGGTATTGTTTTCCCCTTAGCATATATGCATAAATCGTTGACATACAAGCATCTCCCGATTTCTTCAGGGAGGTTTGCCATTATTCAATTTATGGCAACAACAAAGAGAGTCACGCTTAGTGTGGATCCCCGCGGAACTCCATTTTCAAGTTTGCGGGAAGAGGATAATCTACTCCCAACCCTTACCCTAAACCTACGATCTGAGAGGAAGGCTTACGAACATAGGAAGATTTCCTCAAAAACCACAACTGTATAACTTGTCGAGTATTCAATATCTCCAGATCATGTCATACGCTTCTTGTATGTCAAAAAGGATTGCTGCTAAGTGTGATCTTTTCTTGAAAGAGTCTTGAATAGCGTTTTCTAGTTGGACCATACAATCTACAGTGGATCTACCCTTACGGAAACCGTACTGATGAGGCGTAAATAAATTTTTGTTTTCTAGTACCTACACTAACCTTAAATTAATCATCCTCTCAAAGGCTATTATACTATTTGGGTTTGTTGGGTCTTTGTTTTCTTTAAGAATTGGGACTACAGTTGCCACTATCCATTCAGTAAGGTAAATACCTTCTGACCATATTTTGTTATAAATATTTAAAAGGTGTGTTTTAAGTTCTACGTTTAAGTGCTTTAGAAATTCGTAATTGACGTTGTCCGGCCCAATTGCAGATGATTTGACATATTTTAAGGCGTGGTCTAACTCAAACACGGCAAAGGGTAAATTATATTCTAAAGTTTGATCCGTAGAAAATCTATTTGAATTTCTCTTTGTTCTCTGCATAAAAGGAATTTTCGTAGTTGTCAGTTCTGCTAGAGCACTCGAACTGATTAGTCATAGCTTCACATATCTAAAAGGTTCTAATAATGGATTTGGTTTCTACAATAAGCTGTAGGATTTGTGTACTTAAGCATATGCCACTCATGGCTTTAATTTTCCTCCAGATCTCTAAAGTCGATGAGCCAAAAGTAAGTGTACTCACGTATTGCGTCCACGATTCCCTTTTATTTTTTAAAATTACGCGCCGAGCTTTAGCTCTCGTTTTTTTAAATTAATTAAGTTTTCCATTGTTGGATTTCGACGAAACCGATTAAACGTTCGCTTCTTTTCTTTGATCGCAGTCGCTACCTCGTCACACCATCATGGTACTCCATGCTTACGAGACTTTCCACTAGTTTGTGGTACCGACTTAGAAGCCGCGTTTACAATAGCATAAACTAACAAAGAAAGGTCAGCATCTAAGGACAACTATCTAAGAGTGGATGGAAGAGATTGTTTATGCAGTGGCTTTATTTATAATCACTTTTTTAGGAAAAGGTTGGTTTTCTTCCTTATTGCTATTATGGTTGATGATGATTGGAAAGTGGTCACTGCCATATAGATGGTCTGCAGTTTGCCAAGCCAAATGTGGTTCCATAATTGGAGTAACCAAAGTTAAATCAACAGCCCAGAAATTACCTCCTCGGGCTGAGAGGCGAGTTCCTGATCCCACATTTAGCAAAACCAAATCCGATCTTTCAATAAAATTTTCAATAACTCGTCCACTAGTGTCTTTTCTACCAGAACCCCATAAATTGCTATTTGCGTTGAAATCTCCCAAAAGGATAAACGGTATGGGTAATTGACTTACGAATTTGTGTAGATCTTTTAGTTCCCATTTAAATTCCGGCAAGTATATATTGCATATGGTGATATTTACGGGATAGGATACACGCATTGCTATTGCTTGAAGTGGCGATTGTATGTTTATTCTGGTTGCTTTAATACCGTTCCTAATCAGAATTGTAACGCCACCACAAGCGCGCAGATGGTACTGGAAGTCATTTCTATGGATCGAGAAACCTTTTAAATTGTATTGCTGATCTACTTTTAAATGGGACTCTTGTACACAAATGTGTAGTGGTGAATAATCCCTTAGTAATAGCTTTAAATCGCAATAACGGTTATTTATGCCATTACAGTTACATTGTAATATTAACGTACCCATTTTTAGTTTATAAAAAAGTAAGAAAACTAAATAGATAAAAATAAGGGATACTTAACTAACGTGGTATAGACAAAATGATGGCACAAAATAAATAACAATCAAATGACAAGACACAAATAGTAAAATGACTAGATAAGCAAAAATAAAACATCACAGTGCTTCTGACAGCGAGTTCTCTGAGCGACTACATGGCGGTAAAAAGGAAGGAACTTGCAGCATAGTAGCAGATTGATGTGCATTACTTGGGCTTGTTGACATTAATGGTTTAAGGGCTTTAACCATTAATGGAATTAGCTCTTGGCCTAAATGACTTAATATCAATTGCTGGTATCCTTTCAGTGGTGGTTTTGGCATAGCTTACTCCCGGTGTGGGCGTTGGTATTATCACTTTTTTTTGCTTCGGCGTAAGTATTTTTTTCTTTGACCTTCAACTCTTGTATTGCAGCCTTGACTTTAAATTTAGGACATTTGTTGGACCTCGCTGAATGAGGGCCGTTACAGTTTATGCATGTAACTGGATCTTCACAACTAGTACCTTCATGTAGTTTCTTTCCGCAAATACATACTTGTGGTAAAACACAATTTAAAGAAGAGTGGCCATATCTTTGGCATTTAAAGCATTTAAGGGGAGGGGGTGTATATAAACGTACGTTTAGAGAGTAGAAGGCCACTTTAATTGTTTTAGGCAGCGTTGGCATACTGAAGGTGAAGACGAGCACCGGACTCTCTAGTAGTTTTCTTTCCCTTCTGGATTTCAATCGGCGGACTTCGATTACTCATTGAGTACGAAGTTCTTCACATATGTCAGTAGTTGAGCAGTTTAGTAGGTCTTGACAGTAGATGACACCTTTCGAAATGTTTAAAGTTTTATGTGCAAATACTTCAACGTCGTAATTTAAGAACTTATTTGTTCGTAACATACATTTTGCTTGACTGATAGATGTAGTTTCTATGAAAAGCCAATCTTCTATCTTCCTCGCCGTCTTAACTGTTCCAAATTGACCAAATAAACTTCTATCAATCGCAAAGGGGCTAATCTTATCAAAATTGCCAAAGTTTTCGTTTCCTTTCCTTTTAATGACCAAGAACCGGGGTACCTTTTCTTGGCTCGTTTTGATTGCAGGTTTTTCAGTTGGTCCAGCACCAACGTCCACGTTTTGAGGCGTGGACACCTCTATAAGTTGATTTAAAAAACTCATACAAATCTCACGAGTAGGGAACATACATACATCAACTGTGGCAGTGGTACCTTACCATATCAAGGCTGAACTCATTATAACTAGATTCAACCAGGTATCTAGAGGGTTCCGTTAACGACTAACTCCGCATAGTCATACATCTCTTGGCACGGGTCGCGTTACACCGTAGATTTCGGGTTTGATAATGAAGTTTACCCTCCAAACAGATTATTATTATGATTATTATTATTATTATTTTTATTATTATTTTGATTATTGTTATTGTTATTAATATTATTATTATTTTTTTTTTGATATTGTTATAGAGGATCGACTGCTGTGGTCTTTAGCGCTTTCTCGTATTTTATTATTATTGTTATTATTATTATTATTATTATTATTATTATTATCATTATTTTATTTTTTTTTTATTATCATTATTATTATTATTATCATTATTATTATTATTATTATTATTATTATTATTATTATTATTATTATTTTATCATTATTGCGCTTGATTTCGTTCAATGCACACGTATTTCTAACGCTCTTAAGTTTTTTGGTATTAAACAATAATTACTTACTGAAATTTTTATTGTAAAGTGAATTTAATATTAGTTAAAGTGCCTATTACAATGAAATGTTATTATTGTAAAGAAAATTTATATGCAGAAGAAGTAAAATGCTTCACATGTAACGAAAATTACCATTATAGTTGTTCTGTTTCTGATATAACCTACCGTTCTATGTCAAAGGCCACTAAACAACAATGGAAATGCCAATGTTGTCGAAATAATAAAACGGGGACGAAAACGGAATTAGCAGATCAATGTAAGGACACGTATGAATCTCGCATAGAAGTTACTCCCGCATTTAAAGAAATATTTGATAAGTTAAATTATTCGATTCAGATACTTACACAAAACCTTGAAGATCAAAATAGTAGCCTAATTTAAAACTTGAGGAACAGAGTAATAGCTTAAAATAAATATCTGAAGAAAATCGTAAACTAAGGGATGAAATAAATTTTTTTAAAGCAAATTATTGAAAGAAAAGATAAAATTTAAAAAAATTTCGGAAAGTATTGGATGTTAAGAAATTGAATTCAAATTTGTAAATCAGGTGTCTCCTGAAAATTCTGAATTTCTTCTTATTAAATTAAAAACCGAAGAAGACAAGCTGAAGGTGTTAAGTAAAGGTTGCGAATGGTAGGGCGCACTCCCCGATAAGGATAAGAAGGGTAACCCACGCTTATTTTTTAATGAAAGATTGTCCCATCAAAACAGCTTACTTGACCAATTGATCAAATGTCTTCATTGCCCGAAAGCTCAAAGCTCAACAGTTTTTGATATACAGGGTCTGCAATATCACTATTTGATACTTTCAATATATCATAAAATGGACATTTTTGCCAATATTAACGCAAAACTTAGTGAAATGTTATTTTTTTGTGCTACTGGTTACAACCTTTTCTTTACTTTCATTATTTTTGTACATACACCTGATATACAGGGTGAGACCAAATATATGTATCTGAAAAGAATTATACGGTGGTATTGTTTTGATATTTTGGTCCCCTAGACGTCCGTTACACAGAGTGTTTCATTTCTTTAATAGATTTAATTGAGTATTATTATACTTCCTAGTTAATTTTCTGATAACTGAAATGTCTGTATTAAAATAAACTATTTGCTAACTGTATATACCTACATAATAGTCACGATGTGTTTATACTGATACTGGGTTTCCAAGTACAAAGGACCAAAGCGATATCTTAAACTTCCTATAGGTACGGAAAAAACCATTAACATAAAAAATCCCTTGCAATTGGATGTCGTTGCGAAATACAAAGCTTTTGGAGATTGACAGATAGAAAGGTTAGGTGTGCTTTATTATGCTCACTATTTTCTAATAAAGTTTTCAGTAGATTCTTTTGATAAAGAAGGAACTTGTCGAAGTTCATCTTTATTTTGCAAAACTAAGAAAAGAAAATTCTTTAGGATACTAGTGTCTTCACTGTTCACACCATCGACAGACCGGTTTCGCAGGTCTACCTCCATCATCACTACCGCTTTGTACAGTCATTGGAAATAAGAAATGTTTATGTAGAAACGTTAATGAACGTATTTTAATATATTAAAAATATCTAAGCTTAATAAGATATCAGTTAACTGAACTGATAAGGCAGAAAACAGTAAATAATTTTTGGTCTTGATATAACCATCGTCATACAAATCAAAAAGTTGCATAATCAAATGTTAAATGTCCATCACCTCCACATTATTTGCATTTAGTATATGATTTAAAACATTTGTAGAAGGATATTTGATTAGCTCTTGATACCTAGAGTATCCTAAAAACCATAATACAGCTGCCACATGAGAATAAGTACCTAAAGTTCTGGCACCAGTCTTGCAGGTGCAGTAAGTACCTAATATTGGGTTAGGTTCATCTTCCTCATTATTCGGCACAAATGCAATCTACAACTGGTAACGAGTAGCATTTCAGAGGCGAGAATAT
Source organism: Vesta saturnalis (assembly GCA_036346205.1). Taxonomy (NCBI): domain Eukaryota; kingdom Metazoa; phylum Arthropoda; class Insecta; order Coleoptera; family Lampyridae; genus Vesta; species Vesta saturnalis. Next base: position 7,836 of record JARFJB010000552.1, on the reverse strand, counting down.
ATCCTTACCCGTATAAAACCGGGTTCGTAGTTTTCATCAAATTGATATTGAACCTGGCGGTCCTCTATTTCATTGTCCTGTATATGAGAAGGAGCAAGCTTTAATTGAAAAATATCTACAGTTAACTCTTTAAGATAGTAATGTGACAAACGTGGGAATGAGGGAACGATAATTTCATTTAAATCAACCCATCTTCCCCTTCTAGCGCGTAAGTTTTCCTCCTCCACCCTGGCTTGAACAACATTTGGCTCTTGAACCTTTTGAAGAATATTTTCAGCTAGCTCAATAGTAGCATCTTACATTAAGATGGGTGGAAAATATTTATTTATAATTGCTCCAGCAATTTTAAGAAAATCAGCAATATTACAAATGTGGGGTGTTTTTATCTTAAAGCTAAAAAATTTAAAAATTGATTTTAAGTGCCCATTGCGTGCTTCTACGATCCACCTGGTTTTCATAACGAGACGATTATCATTAGCCTCTTCTGTGGATAACTGTAGCTGACCTTTGGGCAAAAAGGCTGGCATTTTAAAATTAATACCTAATCTATTTAAAGCTGGAATAGCATCCAAGTACCCGCGGTCGAGAATGAAAATATCTCCTTCATTAAACCATTCACGCATTCCATTCACATCTCCATTAAATTCACTTATAAGTATGTTAGCATCGTTGTTTTCAGAATTTGAGAAATATGGCCCTTGAATGTTTAGAATAAATCCGCTCGGGGCAACAAGCAGAGATGGCTTGATAAGATGTTTACCCTTATAAGTACAGTAGTACTGTCGCAATACTTTAAAACAAGAACTTTTCTCTGGATAAGTACAGTCATTATACACTATAACTTGAGGCTGATCCAGGTTTTGATTATATAGACGATTTGCAAAAGGAGTTACATGATTTTCGATGTAGCTGTCTCTTGTTGTAGCAGTAAATCCAATATTTTGTGGTACAAATCTTGCAGAAAGAGATTGTCTAACTAGCTAAACTGGCTTATTGTCTTGTGGAATAATTAAAAATAACCGCTAAAAAACTATCACTAAGACCTTGTCGTAACTTGCACAGGAATGCTAAGAGATCCTTTTTACTTACATATCTCAAAGAATTTCCTATTCTAACGGGGTCACAAAGGTTGAAAAGATTATTAAATTGATCTTTGGTTATACGAGAAACTGCTTTAAAATGAGAATCTTTGAAGTTATCTTCGTCTTCGCAAGCCGTGTGGTAGCTTTTTTCTTAATTTCCTTACGTAATGCTTGTAAAAAAATATAAATCTCATTACCTGCTAATAATGGCCGATTTACATATCGTAACCCAGGGAGCAGAAACTCAAACAGATTACCATTCTCATCCAAATGAATATTACAGCAGTACGTATTTTCTGGCACGTATTTATCTCTCTCAACAAAAATATTAATTCTACCTTTCATGGATATTTTATGTATATCATTCCCATCGTTACAAATGCAGCATAAGTGAGTTGACCTTTGTAGCACATTTAATGGCAAACAATTTGGGTTAAGTCTATTGCTTGAATTTCCCTTACAATAGAAATATTGCAGACATTGCAGATTCGAGTTTCTTCTATTATGACCCGCTCTGGTACATTTGCTTCGCGGCGACGTGCAATCACAATTTCCTGCTTTCTTGCATTTACCTCACCACTTATTTTCACCATAACCCTAGGAACTAAAGCATTTCCACAAGCAAAACATGGAATTCGATTCATTTTTCACATAAACTCTTCAACAATTTTAATTCAAAAAGTAGATTTGCAACTAAGCATCAACAATATCACTTAATTATTGGACTAATTTTTTACGTTTCATAGCCACCTACTATATTGTTGTTATTTTATAAGTTTGGGAATAGAAAAAAATAATAATTGTAGTATGAAAAACGGAAAAAAAAGTGCAAAATCGGAAAAAATATAGTTGTAGGAATAAAAGCAGAAGAAAAAGCGCAATACCACATTACGGTTTTGGTTAAAACGAATAAGTAAATACTAAATATAACTTCATTAGAAAATAGTGAGCATAATAAATGAATCACATCTAATCTTCCTATCTGTCAATCTCCAAAAGCTTTGTATTTCGCAACGACATCCAATTGCAAGGGATTTTTTAAGGTATCGCTTTGGTCCTTTGTACTTGGACACCCAGTATCAGTATAAACACATCGTGACTGTTATGTAGGTATATACAGTTAGCAAATAGTTTATTTTAATATAGGCATTTCAATTAAGTTATCAGAAAATTAACTAGGAGGTATAATAATACTCAATTAAATCTATTAAACAAATGAAACACTCTTTATAACGGACGTCTAGGGGACTTAACTTGCAATAATAATTTAAATATATATATATATATATATATATATATATATATATATATATATATATATATATATATATGTTAACTTCCATTCACCAAAATATCAAAATAATTCCACCGTATAATTCTTTTCAGATACATATATTTGGTCTCACCCTGTATATCAGGTGTATGTACAAAAATAATGGAAGTAAAGAAAAGGTTGTAACCAGTAGCACAAAAAAATAACATTTCACTAAGTTTTGCGTTAATATTGGCAAAAATGTCCATTTTATGATATATTGAAAGTATCAAATAGTAATATTGCAGACCCTGTATATCAAAACTGTTGAGCTTTGAGCTTTCGGGCAATGAAGACATTTGATCATTTGGTCAAGTTCTAGAACTATCAAAATTTGGTTAAATTCTGACCGAAACGTATTTTACATTTAAAACGCGCCCTCTCCTTTGTATGGATAAAAAACGGCCGAATTCTAGTGAAAAGGGACGAAAAGGATAGAGCCTTACGGATCCAGTCCCAAAGCGATATAGATAAGTGCATAAAATAAGTTTCTAAATACTGATATATTTATCTTTTAATGCAGAAAGTGACTTGATTATTTTATTGTGCGTCAAATTCCTTATTTCAATGACCAAAGGGAATTAGTTCCTAAATTTGTAACAGTTTATAAACTTATAATTATTGCATATTAACAAATACAGAATTTTGTTTTATTTTTACTTATATTAAGAGTTCATGATTTTTTTTTTGATTATTGAACCCATTAATTCCCAACAGTAGTAAACATAACATTTTTAAGGTGTAATTCTTTGTTCTATAGAAAAATACATATACGTGAGTAGTTATAACAAGGAAAATGAAAATAGATTACTGTAACGGCCGTAGTAAAAGTTTTTGAAGCAGTCTACATGTAGATGTACCTGACACTTTTTACACATGTAGATTGTATTGTTCTTACACTGTCTACATCTTCTCCTTGCTTTATTTTCCTGTTCGACTATCACGTGACCAATATTGTCGAATCTCAATTCCGCTGGCAATGCGTTCTTAGACGGTCGTCCATAATTTGGGTTTGTAGGAACTTTTGACTCAGCAGATCCTGCTACCTCCTCATTTTCTTGAGTGCAGGTGTCCTCTGCTTTCATAAGAGTAACTGCTATACACGACTTGAATTCCATCTGTGACATTTTTTGCTTATTCGCAGTATTTACTATGACACTGTCTAGTATGTTTATAAAAAGTGGCCACCACCATTTCTTGCTTCTTACTCGAATTCGATAGTTAGCGATGCCGTTATCGTGAACGCATGTGGCTATTATAATCGCCAATTAATTTTGGTTGTGGGACATTGACCACCTTTCTTTCTTTTCTGATATATCGTTTAGCAGTTATCAAAGGTTCGATGCTGCAGTTATTTGTGGCAATAGTGACAACAAAATTACCATTCCATTTTACTAACAAAATGTCATTTTCATCATCAAAACAAAATTGTATGAACCTCTTTCTTTTTTGTAGGCTTTTTCTGTTTCCAGTGTATCATTGCACGTTCGGTTTTCTCGGATTGTACCCGGGGCGTAAAATCCTTTGTTCTTTAGTAGACAAAACAACTTACGCAAAGAGAAAAAGTTATCAAAAAACACGCGGTGTTTATATGGATTCTGTATAACGGACAAAAGGTTCAGGACAACCTATTCTCCTAATCCTAAGTCATTTGCGTCCTTATCTGTTTGTTTTCCAGCATATGGAATAAATTTATATAAGTATCCATCTGAGCTACATAAACACCATAATTTAAAACCGAAGCGTACCGGTTTACCTTTTATAAACATTTTACAACTATGTCGACCAAAATAGGGAACCACTTCTTCATCTATTGATAAATTATGAGAAAAAAATCCCAAACTGCATGTTTTTCTCATTTATTACATCAAATATAGTCTCATTTCGAGAATTTGTCTCCTTTACCTAATTGGTCATTATCTGATAAGTGTATATTTCGTTTGATGGAATCAAATCTATTTCTGCTCATACAGTTCCTTACCAGAGGTATACCCTTGTCTTCGTCTTTCGATCAGTACATCTTTGTAGCTGGCAACGTATGGTAACTAGAAAAGATCAATATACCACAAAAGCGTTACAGATTTGTTATCTTTAGCCGAAAGGAGTGCCGATTATAATCCTGTGCATATTTGTTTGAGAAGTCAAGAGTTTTTTTCCAAACATCATCACTAAAATATAAACAAAAAACTTCGTATGGAGATTTTCCATTAATTTTGTTTTCGAGTTCTTCTCTCATAATATGTTCTTCATTGTGTGGCAAACTTTTATACGTTGGGTTAGCTTTTTTCCACTTGGGAATTTTTTTAGCTTTACTTTTACTAGCCGTTTTAGTACTAGTGTTCACCTTCTTGGAATTTGATTGACTTGGGAGCTGTTCATCTACAATTTCATCAGGAGCAGTTGTATGAATCTCATATGTTCCAGTTATGTCCGGTAAAACGTTTCCATTTTCACTTATACGATCATCAATTTTTCCGTAAGTTCGTCGACCGGTGGTGGTATATACACCGCATTAATATTTACAGCTTGCTGTAAATCATCATTCTCTTCTAATAATGCTACTAGCTCCGCACTTGACAATGGTCTTTTTTATTCCCAAGACATATTTAAAAATTATATTTCCAATTAGCATCAAAACATATGTGAATTTATTATAACTGGAGTTATGAAAGTTGATGCTGCAGTAAAGCATGGTTTTCATGACGGTTCAATGATATTTCAGGTTATGTCCCAAATAATTTTTTATGGATGCGCCACAGGATTATCATACTGCATTTGGTATATGCGGTTTGCGCCTCAAGCACCTCAATATGTTTACAAAATACATAAACAATGTCTCTTTATGGCATTAAATTTTCCTATCTCTATTATAACTTGTCATAATACTCATAAATACTTACTTGAATCCCAATTCTTGAAATTTTACCTCATTTACCAATTACTATGAAAATCCAACACGAATGTTTCTAAGACACAACTTATCTCTTATAACTTCACAAATGAACTAACCAAACTGACAACATCAGGGGTACAGACATGCGCAGACGCGCACAGCATGTGGCCCGGAGCTTTTGAATATTATTATACCTTGTAATCCCAACGTTGCGTAAACGTAACATTATTTTAAGCCTTGTATTTTGTGAAAACTAATAAAACTCTTGCTATTAGGAAAATATTCGATTAGAAATGAGTACTATGTAAAGTTGTTTCAATCAGTTTGAAGGGCATTTTGTATTGTTTACATAATTTTCTTTTTGGTTGTCAAATTGTATATCACTAAATAACATATTTAATGATAATGCGACTGAGAAAAAAGTAGGTTTTCGATATGTAATCAAATAAAAGTTCTCATCAAGATACAAAAGATTCTGTCCTTTGAAGCGTAGACTGGTTCAAAATTATTTTATTATGGTAATCAAAAATATATACATATATTTGCAAAATGCTGCGTTTACGCAACGTTGGGAACTAATGGGAATTCGGACACATTTTTACACTGATTGGGCAAATGCACAAATATTGTTATGATTAGATAGGCTAACATCACTACTTTGATTCAAATAAGACTAAAGAAAGAGATAAACTCTTTAAAAAATGGAAATCTTGCCCAAAGGACGTGAACATGCTCAACGCCTACAAGCAGTAGCGAAATCGTCTGAATAACGAGATCAGAAACGCTAAAAATAAATACCTAAGACACAGACTCTTAGATAAGGTTGACAATTCTAAGCAAATGTGGAATGAAATTAATCACATCTTAACTAAAAAGAAGACAAGAAATGTGGATGAAAAAATCTTAAGTTCAATGTCGCTGAAATAAACGAAGCACGAAATTATTACGAAGTTCGCCGAAATGTTTGACACAAACAAGTAGAAGAACTAACACAATTCTAATCCAGACGTGAGTACTCCAAGCATAAATGGCGATTTTTATATTCCGTTATCTTGTAAGAAATCATTACAACAAATTATAATGAATCTAAAAGTACATAAATCACCAGGAATTGATAATATTAGGGTGATAGACATTAAAAATAACATAAAAAATATTCAAAAAATTGTTATCAAAACTTATCCACCGCTCAATAATAAAAGGTGTTTTTCCAAACCAACTAAAAACGTCTATCATCAGGCCCATGTTTAAAAAAGTAAACCCTTCCAATTTTGAAAATTACAGACCTATAAGTCTTTTACCTATTATCGAAAAAGTACTTGAAATATTTGTTGTCAAACACCTAAACTATTATTTGAGAGATAATAAAATAATTAATAACAGACAATATGGATTTCAACAAAACAAAAGTACAGAACAATTACTTTTACGAGTGACGACTTACATCAACAATCAACTGAACCAAACTAGATACACAGTAGCAGTTTTTATAGATTTGTCAAAAGCCTTTGGCACTGTCAATCATCAAATACAATGCATGAAAAAAGTAGGAATTAAACACAAATAATTAAATTGGTTCATAAGCTACCTTAAAAATCGTAAATACGTGGTAAAAGTCGACGATGTGATTAGTGAAGCGAGAAGTATTAAAAAAAGGGGTACCACAAGGCAGCCATTTGGGTCCAATCTATTTTTAATCTGTATGAATGATATATTCGATTGCGTAAAGGATGCAGAAATGTTTAACAGGTCGTTTTTTCTGGACATTGGTAGTTGCCTCAACATAGCATTAACAACGTTGTCAGGACCAGGAGCAGTATCCTTTGTCTTATGAAGAGCCTTTTCTAAGTCACTCATTAAAAAAAGTGAGTTGTAACCGTAATACATGTCTGTCTGAAAATTTACCTCTCTTTCATTTTCAATTTTTGTTTTACAGAATTCGTCATTATAATTATTTGAGCTACTGTTGGCTTCAAACTGTCTTGCCAATGCATCTGCTACATACGTAGCATTAACTACCTTTTGACCTCCAACAAAAAGTACCGGCGAAATTGTTGCGCTGTTCTGCCTCATAATTATTTTTGCTTTTCTCCATAGCTGCTTAGAGCTTGTTTTGCAATTTATAGTTGCCACGTATTTCTCCCATGATTTCCTTTTTGCGTCTAATATCATCCTACGCATTTGTGCTCGTGCTTTGTTAAAATTGATTAAATTTTCAGTGGTTGGTTGTTTTCTAAAAATGTTAAAAGGTTTTCTTTTGCGCCCAACAATGTCCTTAATTTCAGGTGACTACCAAGGCACCCTTTTATTTTTAACTGTACCACTTGTTTCTGGAATTGCTTTTCTTGCAGCCATTATTAATTGTTCCGTAAAAGCATCAATCTTTTGTGTTATTGGTAGGTTTGCATCAATGCTTATTACACTATCAAGGTAGTCTGCGTAAAACTTCCAATTAGCTTTCTCCAAAATCCACCTTTTAGGTACAGATTGCTCTTTTTTTTGTAGAGATGTCGTAATAAAGATTGGGCAATGATCGCTATTATGGAAGT
>JARFJB010000551.1:3035000-3086192 GCA_036346205.1 Vesta saturnalis | reverse complement strand
CCAAACGTCGATATCAACGGTACATAAGTTCACATGTAGGTTAAACTACATAATGCTGTGTTAAGCAAAATGAAATTGTACATAAAAAAAACGGTCAAGACAGGTTACTTATCTGCAGACACGGTTTCTGAATTAAATAAAAATCATCATAGGAAAATTGAGTTTCAACGTAGGGTTACCCTACGTTTGATTGCAATGAAAAGAATCGTTACAAGCCAATTCGCTCTAAAAAAACAGATTAGTTCAGTTAGTATCTGGTTAAAAAATATCACATATAAAGGGATAACATTTGCGTAAATAAATATGGGATTAATTTTGGATTAGTTACAATAAAAAAATATTATTATCGTGTTTAGGAAATCTACTTCCCGGTTGCGTAAATCCATTCTATTGCACAGTACAACCATAGAAGCGCGTTGTATCAGTTTCGAGAACGCTGTCAATTTGATGTTGTCAATATCTTTGTGTTTTGTGATTTTTAGTGGTTTATGTAGTATGTAATTAATTACAACAAAATACATTTTGCAGTTGTTAAGTTATTTGATTTCTATAACTTAAATAACTATACAAAATGACCGAAAAATCCATTTTGCAATGTCAACTAGTAAACAAAAAAAATTCTGAAGGTCTATTCGTATTTGTGAAGACTTATTTTAGAACGATGCAAAGGACCTTTGAACACTATTACAAAAGAAGGTCAGTAGAATTTGCGAACTCACGACGAACCAAACATCAAATGGATTACAAGACAATTTGTATCATGCAGTATCGTCAACAGACCAGTTATTTTATTATACTGTAAATACAAGTATCGAATTTTCAGACTGCCCTCAGGGTTAAAGCTGATCATTTTGTAAGCATCTTTGTGCAATGTGGGTTTGCTCTTTAGAAATTCTGCAGCTTTATTTGACAAGCATAAAGTAAAGTTAACGAAAATAGCACTTTGGGCAGATGTTCCTGAAGATTTTTTCAAAAATATTGAAAGTGATAATACTATGAATTTCACAAAAAAACTACCACATTGCATACACCAAATATGGAATTTAGTAGACACAAGAAAGTTGTCGAAAATATTCGCGTCATATTCAACAGGATTACTGGAACGCGTATTGGCGGTCTCTGCCAAAGAAAAGCCGCGAGGCAAGAAAGATAGCGTCCAAAGGTGATTCCTGTCCTTTTCGTAACGCTTGTGCATGCACTGCGCAAGAAAGCAACGTCAAAGCACGTCACCCTAAAACAAACTAACCAAAATGTAACTTCAAATCGGCAATTATAATTTACTTATTAATTATTGATTTTTACTATACTGCTTATAGTTTGTTGCATTTATACACCGATTTATATAATTGTTGTCACCACGTTTGTTTTTTAGGATTGTATTTTTTATACATCTTTACAAATTAATTACGAGTTTTATATACATACCGATAATGTAGAATGTATTATCCGAACATGTGTAACTACGTTTAATTTATAAAATGTACTTTACATTTTTTATGGTTAATAAAAATCCGAAGTTTGAGGCATCCATTGATTGTAACTTGAAACTATTTTTATAGTTCAATATTTTTATAAAATGACAGTATAGCAGTAGGTGAAATGAGTTACAATGGATATTTGTAAATGCCCATGTTACTAACAAATAATCGACGGTAATATAACAAGACCTCGATAAATAGTCGACTATTCTTATTACATCTAAGTTGGGAGTGTATTTTTAAATCAATTTGTCCAGACGTAATTTTGACATTAATAATCTGATTAAAGCTTTAGCTCGAGGGCTTTAACCTTTGATTATTAACGCCCAAATTATGTCGAGACAAATTGTAAAATACACGAGAAATTCAGTAGCAATAAAAATAGTGGCTAATTTATCGAGGTCGTGTTATATTTAATAAGATTATTTCCTGAGCAAAAACATTTCTATGTGTATAAGGAAAAAAACGCAGAGAAAGGATATTGTATGAGCTAATAAAATAATAAGTAAATACTGATTTATTAAACAACAGCTAATACTAACAATCAATAATAATAATAATAATAATAATAATAATAATAATAATAATAATAATAATAATAATAATAATAATAATGTATATTTGTGCTTTATACACTAAGTATTTACACACGTCAAGTAAAGTAATAGAATACATGTACATAAGTCCTTTCGGTAATTTATCAATAACTAGCTACACTCATATACCTATTTATACATACACATACATAAATACAATATGGTGTAAAGAGCCACGGATGCATACATATACACATAAATACATACATATATTACAGCATAGATTGATTAATAGCCCGTGCACAACTACCTATAGGGAAGAAAAATCTGATTTTCAAACTCTTCAGCTTTATAAAATGCCTTTAAAGATAAGAATTTTTCAATATGTTTTTGAAAGTGTTAATATTTAAAGATTTGAAATCGTACGGTAGTGCATTATAAAATCTAACTGCATAGTAATTACTTCCAATGCGAGATTTTGTTAATCGTAAAAAGTTAAGTTGAAATTTTTCATTGCCTCTTGTTGAATAATCATGACTTTTATTATGTTTAACATATTCTTCTTCGTGACCCTTTATATACAGCAAGCACTGTAAGATATAAGTAGAGGGAACTGTTAAAATTTTTAGATTTACAAATGTATCTTTGCAATCTTCTCTATATTTTAAGTTGGCTATTATTCTAATTGCTTTTCTTTGCAGAGCGAATACTATAAGTGATTGTGTGTAAGTCAGGAACCATCCATGCACTAAACTTCAGAGTGATTCCTAGGTGGTCCGATAGCTTTGTATCAATTACATCGCAACAATATTTGTTTAAACCCGAATTGACAAATATATTGTCCAGACAATTGTTTTTTCTAGTATTATGAGTATTTATGGCAGTGAGACCATAACTAGTGAATGTGTTTATGAGCTTGAGTGTGTGTGAACTATTTATATTAAAGACAACATTAAAATCACCCGTTACAATAACAATTCCATTGTTTTCGTGAGTATTTCAAACAATTAGAAATACGTTCCAAAAATTTATTAAAATCACCCTTTGGTGGTCTATATACGGTCATAATGTTAACATTTCCAGATTTTAGGGCTGAAAATTCACAGTGCATTTCCACCGAAAGCGTGCTTATTTTTTCAATTGGCACACTAGCTTTTTTTTTCTTGCAAAAATGGCAACTCCACCATGTTTATGTTCAATGCGACAAAATAGGAGATTGCCTTATAGTTGTTAACAGCAAAGACTGCATTTCATCATCCAGTAGCCAGTGCTCGTTTATACATAAAAAATCAGTTACTTCATTATCAGCAAGAAAACTTTCAAGTTCGTTAACTTTATTCCTTAAACACTGTATATTTAAGTGAAGAAGAGTAGTACTAATTATTTTACAATTAGTTTTCGCTTGCACTACTTCATGATCCAAATTTACGTTTGCAAGTTTTTTTGGGAGCTGATTGAGAAAAAAGGTTGTCTTTTATTCTTATCTTTCAAATGGTCGCTATTATTTATGATTTTTAAACTAGTATTATTATGCATACTTGTAGAACTATTACAGTTTATAAAAATGAGATTATGTTTATTAACATATTCGTTATCGTCAATTGATTCAAAATTAATTATTGATTTGCAATAATTTATCTTTATGGTAACAAAGCTAAGAATATATTTACAAAGTTTAATTTTTCAAATTCAAATTCAAATTCAAACACGTTTATTAAATTATGGTTACAATGGTTCATAAATGGGAGTTAACAATTTCAGTCGGCTGCTCAGGCGAGATAGCCTCTTCAGCCGGTTGATTACATAGTTTTAATTGATTTAATTACATTTCATTGGTTATAAGTCTATAACATGTTATCTTATTATCTAGGCAAAAAAAAGAAAAAAAAAACATGTTAGTTGGTTACGTTACTTAAATGAGTAATATTTGATTCTTAATCTAGTGGATGTTGTGGGCGGGATTCGTGGGTTGGTGGGCGGTGTTTCCTTGGAAGCGGGGGGCTGGTCCCTCGGAGCACCAAAATGGATCGGGATATCGGAGGTCTGTACAGCTTCTTGCGGGTGTTATCTGTATGGGATAGAAAAGATTATTAGTATTGTTATGCGTTGTTTATTGAAATTTAGTATTATGTAAGTGATTTTGAAGTATTGAGTAGCAAATGATTGTGTTAATATGTAAAGTTAATTATATTGATACTGTTAGCTATACTTATCCCGACATCCCTACTCATCGCCGTTCCGGAGATATTTACACAAAAAGTGCAAACACCTCCTGACCATGTGTGAGGATTACTCGCCACAGGTCAGTCGCAGTTTGTGCCGAAACTAAGGCCGCTTCCACCCTTCGGATGACAGGTAGGACCTTCGCCATATCCAAACCTCCGAGGAGGCCAAGAACAGCGTCGAATCCTAAAGCGGGCTTTTTCACGTCTGCGGCTTTCACCACTTCAGCTACTTCAGCCATCTCGCTGCCGCTTGCCGTCGCTTTGGCGTAACTAACGCCGGTTCGGACTAGAGAGGGTGCCGCTGCGGGCGGTGTCCTCTTCTGTCGCTGTTGAGGTGACTCTTCGGTCTTCTTCCGCTGGGGGAGACGTGACGGTGGAGCTTCTGTCTTCCTACGCTGAGGGAGACGCGGGTACCTCGGGCATCCCCTGAAGTTGGCCGGATGATCCCCACCACAGTTTACGCACCTTTCCCGGTCCGTACGGGGTTTGGTGCACTCATTGGAGTGGTGATGTCCTGCACACTTGACACAGCGTGCCGCCGCTCTACAGCAACGCTGTGCGTGACGGAATACCTGGCACCGGGGACACTGCCCGATGCCTGGTCTCCGCCTCAAGTCTTCAGTGGAGACACGTAGGCGAGCCACGTACTCCACCAGCCGGATCTTCTTGAGGTCTTCTTCTGATGGTACCTGGACCAGCAGAAGCGGGATCGGTCTGCCTTGTTTCTTCATTCTAGAACAAGAGCTGATGTTAACGTCGTGATTTTGGAGTTCGGAGGTAACGTCAGCCTCGGAGATTTCTACAGGTATTCCCCGTAGAACCACCTTGAACAAACGTTCCCTCTTTGCCTGATAGGTATGGTACGGTGTACCATGCCTATCCATACTGCATTAGCCTGTCACGGTCCTTGGCAGTGGCAGGCTGTATCGGTATCCTCGGCGATTGCCTTCACACGTGTGAAGACGATCCTCGGTGGTCTAATTCACGGGAGAAAGCAACCCAGTTCTCCTCTCGCGAAGGATTACTGGAGGAACCCTCTCCTGGCAGCTGGAAGCTCTTCTGCGTCCGGTCGGTCCATGGTGTCTGCTAGGGCCTCGAACGCGTTGATGACCGTAGTGGGCGTGGTCGGGCGGTCTCTAGAAGATTTCTTCGGCTTCTTCTTCTGGAGCCGGAACCCGTCGGACGGTGGCGATTCTTCTGCAACGACGCTTATTGGAACTGCTGGAAGCGGTGTAGCAGCAATCTCTTCATCCAATTTCTTGGGCTTCTTTTCCTTCTTCTCGGTCTTCCTGAAACCATCTTCGTTGAAGGACCAGGGCTCGTAAGGCACCTCCTCGATCTCGAAGAAGCCATCGGGTAGCGGGACGGACAGCTCATCGTGACGACTCCGAAGAGCGTACGGGTTCCTCTTCCGGGGCGGTGGCTCTCTACCTGTCATCGTGAAAACGACGCAGGTAGCAGAACGTACGCACGTAAAACTTTTAACAAAGTACGTTTACAATGTTAAACGCGATGCTCACTGATCTGCTTGCAGACAGCGAATGACAAAGTTTAAATTTTCCACGAGTATTTAAATGAAGACCGCGTTGTGTAAAATCTTTTTTCGAAATAAACGTGTTTAAATCTTGAAAACCTATATTCCCATTACACTTACTTACTTCACTGTATAATTGTACATTCACATTGTATATAAATTTATTTAGTGCATATCGTCCATGCCAGTAAGGAACAGAGTAAAAAAGTGCGTTAGTATTTTTTAAAGCACGGATTGTGGAAATTATTGAGTTTGTTGATACGAGATTTCCACTTAACGCGTCATTAGTGCCCGCAATTACTATCACAAAGTCGGAATTAGTAAAGTTATTATTAATTTTTCTATTCCACTCACAGTGTTTTGGAAGGTGGCGTTAGGTTTAAAAATGCACATAACGTGATACTTACGATTATCAATTAGGTCATTCAAAATTTTGGCACAATCTCTACCCTGACTATCGGCTAAGATTAATATTTTACGTTTTTCACAGGTGTCAGATGACCTTTCCTGTATAACAATTTTATCCATACTTTTATTTACCAGAGAACAATTTTGATTCGAATCCTCAAGTTGAAGGCTATTAATTTTGTTGACTTGCCTGGCATTTGTGATGGCATTATCATTTCTTATCGAAATAATTTTGTTCTTTTTCTTTACCTTCGTCACACTTCCGTTTTTGGGTTAATTTCTTAACACATTCTTCTAAATATTTGATCCTATTTTCTAAATTATGTATCTTATACTGATAAGTTTTTGTCCATTTAGCTTTAGTTTTTTTAGTTGTTTCTTTGGTTGTACCATGTACAACTATTGTCTTATTTGTCGTCATAACGCGGGATACATTGTCTTTGTAACATGCCTCACCATTAATAGTGACGCAGTAATCGCTTAATTGTTCTTGTAGTCTTAAGACTAGTTCGTTTTTGTTACCTGTTGTAGGAAGCATGTAATCCGCGAGAATAGATTTTAATTGTATCACTTTAAGATCACTAATCTTCGCCATATTTACGAAAATTTAAAACTAATGAGTATCACGTCCGATCACTTAGGTTGTCGACCACTGATACCAATGTCCTGTCGGTGATAATTGAGTATGCTAATAATCGACTATTTAGCACCGAGGTGAATAGTCGCTTTATTTTATTTTGATTGGTCATATCAAAGCAGTTTCCAACCACGCGATTGGTCAAAAATTCGAATTTGACAGGCAAGGGAAATAATCATCGAAAAATTCATCATTAAAGTATTTAAAACATAAGAGATCCTTTTCAAACGTCGCGACGTGACAATCTACTGCTCTACGTATGCGCGTACGCTCGAAAGCACGACAGAGATGACCCTTGCGGTCTTCTCTCTCGGATCAGGCTGACGAGCGGAGCACGCGTTCTAGTATAAGTACAGTTCATTGATTTAAGTCTATCAATCTCCATTTGACATGAAGTTTTAAACATCATTCAGACATAGATCATTGTTTTTGTTTTTACAGTGTTGCCTGTTTTCGTTATGAACGTACGAAAGAGTTCCATAGTTACCCTAAAATTATATTTGACTTATTTTCATTAAATTAAATAAAGTTAGCATCTAGATGTCTATTAACCTTTGTCTGGCATGAAGTTTTAAACGCCTCTTTGACATAGATTATTGTTTTTGTTGTTACCATGTTGCTTATTTTCGTAATGAACATTATAAAAGAGGTTTCATAATTATCCTAAAAAGAATATTAAAATTATTTCATTTCTTTCAATTTTCATTTTTTTGGTTGGAAGGTACCACAACAGATATTTAATTTTGGTTTTCTTAAACGTCAATTTAACGTTATTTCAACCTCTAAATTTAAATACCGTAATAGTGTGCTCAGGAAATTTTCTTTTTAGGCCCTGCAGCGTTGCTTTAGGGTTACAGACTCACAACGATGCAGACTGCGCTTATGTGTTGATATCTTAGACCGTAGATACTCCAGAGTATATATCGTCACCTTAGTACTAGAACGCGATAACTTTAAAAAGCACATTGCTGAGAAAACTGATTTGAAAATTTGCATAAAATTGAATGCTTTGCAGCTAATAAACATTCAATATAATTTTTGTTGTGGTTTGCTGAGTTTATCAGAAAGGAAGTATATTTTGAAATGATATTTTTTGACATTTTGAAAATTTTTGAAAAAAACGAGGTACCTATTTGTTGCACTAACTTGAAAATTGGTTTAATAGGAGTTATTCGCTTTTGATTTTGGGAAGAAAACACACTGGGAGTAACTTAAAGCGGTTTTATTCGCAACTTTTACAATATGTAATTCTGAAAATAATCAAAATAATGAGAATACCTCATTCATTCATCTTCAGGACCTGTATCATCGCTTTCTGAAAATTGCTGTCGTCGGACTCTTTTTTGTTTCTCCTTGGTGTGGCAAATTTTCATAAAACGGTTTGTATTCTAGCGCTAAAGCTAATGGGAATTAATGATTTGTATAAAGACTTCATTGCGTCTGATAACGGTAGTTTCGGATTACTGGCCCTCGTTTTCTTCTTGCAGTCAAGTACCCTAAACTCTTTAAAACGTATGACCTGCTTTTAGCGAAATTCAACCAGCTAATTTTTTGTCAACTAACTGGTTTACGATTTTCGTCTGCTTTCCTGATAACCATGTGCCGGTTCAGGTGAGATTTCCAATCTATTATATTTTCAGTGGTAATCTCATCAACAACATACGGCTTGTCACCTTTCCTCATAGCACTTCGAGCAATGGTTTTCCAATCGGCAGGCCAGTTCACTTTACCGATCCTTTTTTGTTCCGTATTTATGGCCGAATGCATTGAATCACATTCCATTTCGCTATGACCCACAACTAAAAATTTCAGATCAATGGTTTGTATGGTAGGCAGTTCCTGAACAGCGATCAAGCACATTGCAGCTGTCAGGGTATTTTGAACACCCTGTATACGTATTGGGTAATTTTGTTTGTAGTTTTATTCACTTAGTTAGATTCCGTATATACATATTTCTTTTGTCAAGTTTAGTTTTATAGATGAATTTGTTTAACGTGTGTAACGACCTTTAGGGATGGAGGTGTATGGTGAGCTTTAGATTCTTTGTTTGTGAATAATTTTTTTTTGTAATTTAGGTTGTTGTTCCTTATTATTTCCCGTTTATAGAAGTTTGATTAACGCTTATTTGTAAATAGTTGTATCAAGTGTAAATAACGTTCATTTCGTTTGATTTCCGTAAAATATAGAAAATTAAGTAATTTAAATAAATAGTGTAGATTTATCTGTGTATGATGTCATGTTAGCGCCTTAAAGTCGCTTAAGTATAGTTGTCCAGTTTATTATTGAGTATTTTGGTTTTAATTCATAGAGGAAGAATGTGGGACTGATTGCTTGTACTTAAATAAAAAATATAGAGATGTTTTCTCGTTGATCTTGCTGACGTTTAGTTTTTGAAAATTTACCGAGTCCTTACGGACGGAAACGAATTTGTGTATTGGGGTACCTTATTTTCCCCTTCCGTTTTTTTAATTGGTGGAATTAACTTAGATAAGATTTTTTATGAGTAGTGGGATTCAAAATTCAAAGATGGATTTTTGTGAATAATTTGTGGGATTCTGAAACTGATCGTACTTTCGAGTAGTATACGTTGCCGTTTATTGTTACGCTTTAAGGGGGTGGTTTAGAACGTTGAAATTTTGGACCTTGTGGTGTTTAACGAACGTATTTTTGTGTAGTAAGGGTAGTTAAGCTACTTCTGAAGACGACCTGAAAAAGGGATTTTATTAAAATTGTTCATCACCAGAGGATTATACCTAGTACCGATTTCGGTTTTACGTAAAGTTACCTAGAGGACATCGTCGTGTTGTATAGTGCTTCAGTGACCTCTTTGGTTTATATCGCTTCTGCGGATTTTAAAATCATCGTTCTTGCAGTGCCACCTATTTATCGTACAAAGCGTGTGTAAAGATAAAGAAACTTTCGCAATACATTAAAATTTATAGTTATTTAAAACAGTTATTAACATTTTGGATTACTAGTGGAAATAAAACCAATTAAAGCTAAAAGTTATCAAGTCATTTGAACGCTCATATTAATATCTTAAAAGAAGTTAGTAATTAATACAGTAACATTCTAACGAGTTTAGTCAAGAAATTGTTTGTGTATAATGGAACAATAGTCAACATTTTATTCATCATTTTGCCAGAGCAGGGAGATTTCATTTCCGTCATAGCCGTAACCGACCACCTGGTTATCTTCCACAATATATTGTAACACAGAAGAGGTGTAATTCTAGACCGTAAGGTAATATAATATTGTGTTTTTTATTGAAAATTTTGAAGATTTTTGTGTTTCGATTTATTTTTTTTTGTGTTTATGAAAGTTTGAAAGCGGGGTCATTTTTTTTTTGTTAAAGTAAGTTGTTGTTTAAATTTGTTTAGCGTAATTAATTATAGTTTTGACGCTCCGCCTTCACACTTTTTTATTTTGGTATTAAAGGGCAATCGACCCTATTGTAGTGTGGGTATATTATCCACGAATTATATCTTTATAGGTTAAACGATTTAGACTGGCGTAAATCAGACATCCTGTCGCCTTTTAAGTATTTGTATTTTTTTGTTTATACGCATTATCGTATGTTTAAATTTTTTTATATTTATCATTTTTATTATTTTATTATAGCTTGTTAGGTTTTATAAATGTGTTTAATTCTGTAAACACCCTTCTTTTGTGTTACATAACCGTTTTTTTTGCGAACTTAAAATTTATTGAGTAATTGCAAGTTACCGGTAATTTAGTTTTTAACGTAACGAGGTTAGTTTTTTTTGTTTTATTGAGTAATAGCGTTATTAGTATTTAGTATTTTATTTGATTTTTAGTTGAATATTAATTCAGTTTAGAGTTCATTCTTTAGCTTATTTTTTTGCTTTGTTTTGATTATTAGTTAACGTCTAATTATTTACACTGAGGTGTAGTAACGTAAATTTATTGAGTGTTTATCACGCTTTTATTTGACAAGCTAGTTGTGTTTTTGAAGCCCTATTTCAGGTGGTTTGCTGAGTTGCTGTCCAGCACACCTGGGATTGATTGCGGACAGGTAAGCGTATGTTTTTTGTATGTTTAGACACGCTATGTACTCGTAATTTTGGCACGACAACCCTTATTTTGACTACCAAACATTCTGGCGCCCAAACCCTCGATTTTGTCTTCAGCCCCTATTGTGACTTACGTACGATTTACTATTCTGGATGCGCAAAATTTTTCAACATCTGATCTACACCCATACGCTGACTAGTCGGGGCAAAAAGGCCAATTTATCTGTAATCCCGTTCTACCACCCGTTTATACCGTTACACAGCAACAAACTTGTTAAGATTCTGCCCACCACATCTGTCACTGAAACAGAAATTTATAGATGAAGGAAGAGATTTAAAGTATTGATATAGACAGCTTGCAATTTCGCAACTGCCTCTTTTTCGTTGTACTTCTGTCCAAATAAAACAGTCTCCACGTTTTGTGTTGACGTCGTATATTGGGAAATTAAAAGATTTAAATCGTTGCTTATAAAATAGAGCATTGTTAGTAGGATCCATTGGAGTCAACAGAACTTGCTGAAGATCAAAATTGCAAATCACCATTGTCTCGTTTGAATTTACAGCTTGCTCTTCGTCCCTCGTGTTTTCGGCTCGGGCCCTATCTTTTGCCACAATATGAACGTCATAATTTGCTTTTTTTTCGGAAGTATTGTCTGCCATGCAAATACGGCACTGATCTTTTTTGGGCGGTGGAACCCTAGATTGTACTTTTCTGTGAAAATTTTTCTATATGTAGCTAAAGTAGCCGCTACATGACCATTTTCTGTGCACACCGACTTATACATAGAATACATTATTGTAATGTTAAGCGAGGAATCTAAGTATTTTCTGTTTGTTCCTGAGCGACAATAATGCAAATCAACCACTGCCCAACAGTTCAGTAGAAGTAGTTTTTTTCACGTGCCGGCCTCTTTTATCTCCTTCACTTGTATTTTCTGACGTTCTCTTAATCATAGTCATATCAACAACACCTTTACGAATACCAAGTGTATTAAAAAATATATTCTTCCACACTTGGCCCTTTCGTTGCTTTGTGTTAAATAAAAAACCACAGTCAAATTTCTTTTCGATCCCTCTTTTGTTGTGCTTTTTTTAACAATTTTATCTGTGTTAAAATGAATAAAATCGCATTGTCTTTCATATGTCTCTAATTTATAATAGCGCCGAAAAATTTCCAGTCTTTCTTCTGGTGAAAATTTCTTATTACACTTTCTTCTGCAGTTATTTCCATATGGATCTTTCAGGGCGACACCAGGTACATAAGTTCCCCTAGACAAAACATAGCTTCCTCTACGTTGCCGTTGTGTTTTAGTAACATTTCGTTTCTATTTTTCTGGGCGTCTTAGTCCTTTCCTAGGATTTGCTGTGTTGTAGGTGTTTCTTCCATACCTTCTAATTCCCGCTCTTCGTGTGAAGGCTGAAAATCAACAACCTCATTTTCGATTTCACTCTCAAAAGGCGCGTGTTCATCTTCCCAATCTGAATGATCATCTGACGAGGGGTGATATTCAGAACCGTCAGGAGGGAAAGGTTCAGTTATTGATTCAAGATCGAAATTTTCATCCCGTCAATTCGAGGCTTCAG
Source organism: Vesta saturnalis (assembly GCA_036346205.1). Lineage (NCBI taxonomy): Eukaryota > Metazoa > Arthropoda > Insecta > Coleoptera > Lampyridae > Vesta > Vesta saturnalis. The sequence goes on along the minus strand of JARFJB010000551.1, from coordinate 3,073,756 downwards.
TACACATTTTGTATGACTTCCCAATATAAAATAACTTGAACAGAAAAACACACTAAATTTACGAACATAACCTCAAAATGTTCGAGTTAATAAATCTCTTTATGTTGAAATCATGCAGAATTGACGTTTTCTGTACATACCAGCTTGAACTTCTACATTTCGAAGAGCAGCATCAATCATTTTTTTTCCTCTGTGCCTATAATTATCCTTCACAACACAAAATAATCACAACAATAATAAATAAAGTGTGCGTATAAGTATACTGTTCTTATTAAGGGACTTTCACGAACACAACTAGACAACTCAAGATATCTAGTTGGAGCATGAAGGGTCGCACTACTCAGCCTCATACCGACTTGATGCAATAACCATCCGCGTCAGAAAGGAGCGAGCTAGTTATAGAATTTAGTAGAGCATTACACGTTGTGTAACTTTGGTTACATAGCTCAAAGTCATAAACTTTCTAGTTACTTAGTTGTAGTACTAAGGTGACGATATGATCTAAGGATGAAATGCACTGGAGTTTGAATGAGATGCCACGACTTTAACTTAGCCATTCTCGATAGAGTACACCTTGGTTGTAATGTGCGACGGAATGGATTCACGCTTCCCGGTTACACAATGTGTATTTATCCTTAAAGTAGACGTACAGCATCTCGTAACAGATTGAAGTTACTAAATAATAGAAGAACGAGAAAGACAAGAATATACATTTTAAACAATATTCGATAATTGGTAACGAACCCGCATTCATATGCGTGATCAATTTTTTTATGCACACAACCTAAACCATTTTTGAATTTTGAGAATCGTTTAATTTAAATAGAGCGTTACAAAGTTTTTATGCTTTTAGTATCCGGACGATTAAATTGAGCTTAACACGTTCAGTTTTTCTCAAGTATTTTCAACTCATCATATTTCGAATCGTCAATGTAGTTTCAAACGATTTACTGATTGAAAATTGCTGAAGGTAATGTTTACCTGTTAAAATTTGAGTTTCTATCTTGATTGAAAACTACATTTTAGGTTTAACTTTTCAGATTTATTTACTTTATATAAAATATCTTTAATAATAATAATCTTCAAATGGGAAATATCAAGCAATTAAGAACTGTAATGTAATAGGGGCTTTTTATGTTGCTGTTTACTCAAAGTTCGGTTGATTTAAATAAATTGCTTGATATACATTTGTATAAATGAGCCTTTAATAGCGTCATAAAGTAAAAAATTGTAATTCAAATGCTATTAATTGTTACTGTGCTGTTAAAATGTAATGAAGCTACGCGAAAAAACCGAATTGCTTTGAGTAGTAAAACTTAATTTTTAATTTCAGTGCGTCTCCAGATATAAAACCAACGTTTATTCATTAACCTTTTCACTGCGTCTGCCACATATATGCGTCCAAAAAAAAAGTTGCCTTACCTGCGACTGACGCACATACGTGCAGCGACTTATACTGTTCGCTGCGCGTTCCGTTTTTAAGCGTACTAGCATTCTACCGAGGGTGGGGGTACCCCCACACACTCTAACTAGTTTATACCACGTGTATTTGTGGTAGTCGCACGCGGATTCTATGCTGAACCCTTGATCGAAGCACTTGTGCCTAGAAAGAGAAGTTTACATAGAAACTATTTCTCGCGCGCGTTCCTCGGAGCAAAAACATTAAAAAAGAACCCTAACAAGCCGGATCTGTGCAGTTTTCACTGCGCATATCCAGTGTTCCAAGATGAGCGACGACGAGTCTGACTACGACCTTGACAAGTCCGTCCGACATGTGGTGTTCGACGCGCTCAGAAATGAAAACGACTGCCTGAAGTTAAAAATCCAAGCCCAAGAACTCGACATAAACCATCTCGAGAAAAGAGTCCATGAGATGGAAAGGGCCATTAAAACCCTGAGTCAACTCCAGCAGAGGGCAGTGCAAGAAGCCCCTACAGAGACGACACTCGACTCGGCTAAACCCGCAGATACCCACGTCAACGAAAATCTCCCGCCGAGAAAGAAGAAAAAGATGCGGAGTACGAAAACTAACAAACGGGCACCTAATGAAGAAATGGAAACACAAACGACACCTTCCGAACAAGAAGCCGGAACCGTACAAACCGAAGACGACGAGGACTTCACACCCCTACGCGCCGAAAGAAACAACTAAAACACCTCAACATGAAGGGAAACTTGACCCGGAGCTGTCCACATAGGACCATCATCCGGAAACAAATCAATATAACTGTAAAACAAACAAATATATATATATAGATATATATATATATATATATATATATATATATATATATATATATATATATATATATATATATATAGTGTTCACATTTTACTCTCTGAACTCATTCTACATGTAAAACGAAAGAAAAAACTTCATATAAACATATGTCCGGAAACGCTTTGGAAACGAGCTACAGCTAGCGAAAGATTTCACCCGCATTACAGTTTCTCTGGGTAAATGAAGAACACCTGAAATTCTGGGAACGTAGATTAAGGGACGAATTTAATTGTTAGTTACAGTTTTTGAGCTGCAAAATCGAATAAAACAGGTCCCAGGATTGCGTCTCTCTTAGTTTTTATGATATGCCGCGTAAAACGTCAAAAATAGGGGTCGAAAAACACATAACAAAACACACATTTTTACGTTTTACGTACAATAACTTTGACGTGGGACCAGCTTTACTCGATTTTGCAGCTCAAAAACTATAATTATCAATTGAATTCGTCCTTTAATTTACGTTCCCAGAATTTTAGGAAATCTTCATTTACCCAGAGAAACTGAAACCCGGGCGAAATCTTTCGCTAGCCGTAACTCGCTTACAAATCGTTTCCGGACATATGTTTATATGACGTTTTTTCTTTCTTTTGACCTGTAGCTCAGAAAGCGCCGGCCAAACGTGGTGAATCACACTGTATATATATATATATATATATATATATATATATATATATATATATATATATATATATATATATTATATATGTGAATCTTATCTAATCCGCCATAATTAAAGGAGTGCTAGAACTCATCATTCTAAGCAAAAAAGTTCATATGTACATGGGTCTGGAAAAGCTTCGTTTCCGAGATACAGGGTGTCAAAGTTTAAATTTGTGGTCCATTTAGTTGTGGTTTCTAGGGGGCGCCAGCGGCAACCATTTCGACCCGTTTAAACCGTCGCATTTTTTTTATGCTACACTGTATACCATTTTGGACTAGAAAAATCGATCTTCCTATCTTTTCTGCTAAAAAAAGGTATATCTTAGTGAAGTCGCTAGGAGCAACCCTTTCCGAGAAAAACGCATTTAAAGCTCATGATGCATACACATTTTCGGAGGGTATTCTTTTGACAGGTTTAACAATGGGGATTCTTACTTGTTTACTTATGTGTCTGCTCTAGCAACTTCACTTTTTTTAGCAGAAAAGATTTGAATTTGTCATCCCAAAAAACCCCCATATAAAAAATTTCATGAAATTATTTCGAAACAGTCGAAAGATATTGAATAAAACGCGATTTATTTTTTCAACTTTGACACCCTGTATCTCGGAAACAAAGCATTTCCGGACCCACCTACATATGAACTTTTTTGCTTAGAATGATGAGTTCTAGTACCCTTTAATTTTGGCGATTAGATAAGATTCACCCTGATATATATATATATATATATATATATATATATATATATATATATATATATATATATATATATATATATATATATATATTATATTATATATATATATATATATATATATATATATATATATATATATATATATATATATATATATATATATATAGTGTAAAAACATGTCGATTCTTTAGTCAAGGGAGAACAATTTTTTTATTAAAATAATTTTTTGCAACTTTCGCTTTCACCATATGCCAAATGTTTGGCATATGGTAGGGCTTTTCAGTATCTATATAACCGTATGCTTTTTTAATTCGGTCAATTTGTTGCTAAGAAATTGCGAAATTTTTAAAGTAAAAATTAAGTAATCTAATGACAATACAATGTGAGAACGAAAGAATTAAAATATGGCAAAATAATCGTACTGGCCATAGTAGAAGATTGCGTTACTAAATCAGAATGACTTATTCCAGAGAAGGAAGAATTGAAATAATAACAATTTAATTTCGTAATAATGATTGGGGCATAGTCGTGGCAAGACTTTTTAATCAAAATCATCCACACAAAAATTTAAGCTACCAATACGTGAAACACTTAATTGAGAAATTGCAAACTACGGGTTCCATCAATAACATCAAACGTGAAGTAAATCGAAATCAAGCTATTGAAGTTTCAGTCATGTGCAAATGGATCGCATTCAGTCTATCAAATGACCCGGATTGACTCCTGCACTTTTGCTTTTTGGCGAACAATTCATTATTAAACAAGATTTACTTTACAATATCTGTTTTTCGAGTGAGTGCTCCTTTATGTTAAATGGCGGAATGAACATTCATAATTTTAGTTATTTGAGTGAGTCCAATTCATATTGGTTTACGGAAGCTTATACACAATGTCGTCAAAAACTCAACCGGGCCATAACTTCGGGAAACCATATTGTTGTTATTCGGAATTATTATATAATAACTTTTCTTTTATCAAACTGGTGCATCCCCTCATTATGCTGTTCAGGTTCAAGAGTTTTTGAATTAGCGTTTTCCCAGGCGATGGATTGGTCGTAGATTTTTTCCTCTGGGGTCATCCGATGCCAGTTCGCGCCACTCAACCCGAAAATCCGCAAGAACTGCAACAAAGAATTGTCGCTGAATGTTGGTAAATAACTACGAAGGTATTGAGAAATGTAAGTACTGGATTTGTATGGAATTCGGCGGAGGTCATTTTGAGCAATAGATTCGATAGATAAACGTTTTTGTTTTTCCTTTCTTTGGAAATGTAAGACGCAATTTCTCAGCAAGAAATCGTTAAGGCGCACTTTCTCAGCAACAAATCGATCGAATTAAAAAAAAAAAGAAATACGGTTGTATTGCATAAAAATTTGTCGTTCTTGATATAAAAATCAATGGTTTTTATTAAAACGTTTATTTTGCCTAGTTTTACGGAGGTACAAATTTTCATTGGCACACCTTGTACAATCAAAGGCTACTTCACATAACGCATCAAATTGTCATGCACAGAAAAATGTTTCGGCCAAAGAACAAACGGTATAGATTATTGTCAAGTTATGTTCGTGTGTTGTGAATTTAATAAACAGTTTTCTGTGTACCTTAAAATGTCGAATTATACAATTAGTGGTCTTAGCATTTTTCACAATGTTTATCTTGTTAATAAATAACCAACATGAAGGGAAACATGACCCGGAGCTGTCCACATAGGACCATCATACGGAAACAAATCCATATAACTGTAAAACAAGCAATTAGACGAAGGTATAAGGGGATAGATCCCGAACATACCTTTGTTAAGTACCGTTCACCGTTCCGTAGTCACACACAGTCGTAAAGAAAGAACTGGAGAAAGAACTCGCTTCTGAAAATGTCTGATATAGTAAGGCCAAGACGCGGAAAGTTCTATACATTTGCTGAACTAGAAGAAATATTGACCCGAAGTGATTCTGAAAATGAGATTGTTGAGGAAGAATCTGCCGACGAAGAGTATGAAACTGCCGTAAACGATGGTGCCAGAGAATGGAAGGATGCTACGTTTTCTGATCAACAGGGTGATAGTGAAAGTGATGAAGATGTCGGAGCTGCCGCCAATCATTGTATCAATGAAAAATTAGTTTGGGAAGCAACAAATTATCAGCCTCATACTTTTCCGTTTGATGATAGTCAGTGCGGAAATAATATCCCCGAACTAAAAGTGTACAACACACCGTATGACTGTTTTGAAATGTTCTTCGATGAAAAGATAACCGAATGTACTGTCGAGGAAACCAACAAGTTCTACAGGTATGTTTTGGAACATAAAGAACATGTTGCTCCCGCGTCACGGTTGAACGACTGGAAAGACACAAACGCGAAAGAGATTCACGTCTTTTTTGCATTGAATTTCCTTACGGTGCGTGTCAAAAAACTGGAGATATAAAAATATTGGTCCAGAAACACGCTACTTTTGACACCTGCTTTTGGTAATACGATGCCTCGAGACAGTTTCTTGCCTATATTGCGCATGCTACACTTTTCTGACAACAATATACCAAGAGGCGACGATCCGTTGCGCAAAGTTCGGAGAATTGTCGACCACCTGCGTAGCAGGTTCAAGAAGTACTTTACACAATTCCGGGAGTTGTGCATCGATGAAAGCTTGATGCTGTTCAAAGGTAGATTGTTTTTCAGGCAATATATACCATCCAAGCGGCATAGATTTGAAATAAAATTCTTCATCTTGTGCGATTCACATACCGGCTATATTTTGGATTTTATAATCTACACTGGCGCCAAAACCGAAGTAGAGAAGACCGATCTTGGAAAATCTGGTGATGTGGTAATCACATTATTGGATAGATATTTTGATAAGAGACACGCCCTCTACATAGACAATGGGTATAGCAGCCCCGATTTATTCTTATGGCTGTACGAACGATGCACAAATGCCTGCGGCACTGTCCGTAAAAACAGGAAGAACATGCCAAAAATGCAAGAGAAGTTGATGACAGGGGAATTTACATTTCGTACTGCGAAAAGTAAGATTACTTCTGTAAAGTGGTGTGACAAAAGGGGAGTTTATGTGCTGAGCATTACTCACGATCATTAAGTTTCTACTGTAGGAAAATTGGGGCGGACAACTAGGATAATGATTGTAAAACCAAAGTGCATCGCCGACTACAACAAATACACGGGAGCTGTTGATAAAGCTGATGTTGAGCTCGGTCGGATGAGTACGAAGGAGCACAAAATGGTACAAAAAGTTATTTTTTCACATGTTGGACTTTACTCAATGCTCATACGTTATATCAAGACGTGACAAAAAAGAAAGTACCTTTGGCCCGATTTCAAATGGAATTGATATCGGAAATTATTGCGAGCAGCAGCGCTGAAACGATTGTAAATACTGCACGAAGTGGACACAGACCTGCTCTTTGCCGTCTAAGTGCACGACATTTTCTAAGAGAAGTTCCAACAAAAAATCCAAACTTGCGGACGGGTCGGAAACGATGCTACATTTTTGGACTGAAAAAGAAGAGGAAGGAAACGATTTACATGTGCCGGGAGTACGATGTTGGTGTGTGTTCAGTGCCGTGTTTTTAGAAGTATCACACATTGAGAAAGTTGAAGTAGTTTTTTCAAACAATAATTATTCACTTTTCATTTCAATAAAGAATGTATGTTTATTTAGAAAACTGTACCCACTGGAGAATGTATATTTATTTTTAGAAAAACTGTACGTATGGAAAAACAAGAATGTAAAATTATTTTTGAAAACTGTAACTATTGTTTTGTAACCAAAAAAAAATTGAGTAAAAGAAAATAATAAAATGTTTTATCACTTAGATAACTTATCCTACTTCTCTGATCATTTTGTGCGAATGAAAGCAGTTTCGGCATGATTCTTTGTCGACTCGCTGCGCAAAACGCATATTAGCGCCGCAAGGGAGTACCAACTCCCGGCGACAAGCAGTCGCAGTGAAAAGATTAATTGCACCATAGGTTTGTGAGAAACTTACAAAAGATTGCATTTAGGCTCTTATCTATCCTATTCCTTGTTGCTATTCCGATCACATCTCTGACGATAGGAATATCGAGATCCTTGCCTCTGTTCCATCTTATTTTTCACTAGAGCAAGCCATATTTTTTTCTGTAATGGTATTCCCTTTTGTCAAAATGACAAAAAGTCAATTTGACGCCGTCCTGTGAAAAGTAATCGTGCTGTGTTGCCTGCTACTTAATTAACATGATCAAGCCTCAACTTGAATTAATAATAATTTGTTGAGAAAATGCCAAAAGTCATCGCAAAGGGTACAAAGTTGCAAATTTTAAGGTGTCCAAGCATCTTAAAAATAGTGCAAAGCGGAAAAGTAATGGGGAACTTGGGTAATTGTGTCGGATATATTACGAGCACGTAAGAACTTAAATTACTTTTTTTCTGAAACTACCTTAGAAACTATTACTTTCGTCTCTAAAAAGGTCGAGGAAAATGGGATTTTCCTCTCTAGTGAGGAGAGTTAAGAAAATGTTGCCACGGTAATAATGACAATTGGAACATACCCGTATCAATTTCTTTATTTCGCGCCGTATAGGTTTTTCAACGGTCCTACCATTCCCGATTGTGTATGTCCGCATACCTAACCTACAAAAGTGATAAATTACTCCTTTTTAGTTAATTTCTACTTCCTACTATTCTTCCTATTATTATATTAATTTAACATTTTTAAGCTAAAAAACCATCAAACCATTAAACAAGCAGAAACTAACCTAAAAAATGAATAACACAGTAGCCAAATCTACATTACTCACTACATACATGACAAGTTATGTAGTTTCAGAAAAACAATATGTGCAAAACTTGAGAAGATAGCGTTTTTTCAACTCTCGTTCAACTTTGAAAACTTCAACATTCGAAAAGATCTACAACTAATTTGGCAATTTAATTCGAAAAATGAATAATGTAATTTGGACAAATTATATCATCACGTTAAAACAGATTTCGATTTTGATGGGGGTTGAAAGACCTTATTTAGAATATTGAAATTAATGGGTTGCAAACACAAACGTGTCAGTGGATTTGAGAAAATTTTTGCAGTTGCAAAGCCAAGATATTAGATTTGTGTATCCAGACGAAACGTGAATTTATCAAAATGCTTCTAATGTCCATCGTTGGGTACACAATTCTGACATCAAAAGTAATCCATCCAAAATTGAAAGTAAAGGTAATTTTACATACGGGTGAAATTCAGAAAAACTGTGATTCGGGAAACGATCATCGGGATTATCATAAAACTGAAGATTGGGGCCGCTTTCAAAGTTTCTGCTGATTCCTGCGCCATTCAAACTACCCGAAATTGTGTGCTGGTTATAGATACCATTCGGTGCAGATAAATAAGCCATCCTCATTTTCTGATAAGAAAGATCAGCTGCAGGAGTGGTTGGTTACAGACGGAATCGAAATTAAGGGCAACATTACAAAACGCAACAAAATTCAACCCTTTAGGTTCTGAGGCCAAATTACGTAGTTGATAATTTTTTGAGTAAACGTGGGTCAATTGCTTACTTACCAACGTCAATATAACCCTATTGAAACAGCGTGGGGTATTGTAAAGATTCTTAAAATAGGCCAATAAGTTCTGAGCCTCCATGGAAAAATAGGGTTCAGAAATTATGGATTGAGGCTTTATCGAAATGTGTGACAAAATTTCTGTTCGCGCACGGAAAGGATTATTTGAAATGATTAGGTGAAGTGTGTAAGAAATTTTTTAACTGAAAGTATCCTACCTATTATTATAGCACTAGAAGGATCTGATTCAGATCCAGATAGTAGTATCGATTATTCTAGTGATATAATGCAGTTAGAATAAGATCCCACTATTCGGCATAAAAATTTTACTAAAAATACGTTATATATTTAGTTTTTATCAGGTCTTGTCCGTGGATACGAAAGTAGTAAACTTGTTGTCAATTCTATTTAGCTACGACTTAATTCGATACATTTCTGGTTATTTATTTTCATGCGTACGTAACAGTCAAGAAAAGAAGCAGCAGATTTCATAACGAAAGCAAACCTTTACATGGAAATACCTATGAAAAAGCGCTGGATAAGTTAAATTAAATGGATACATATTGATATTCTGGTCACCTATTGCCTATGCGACTGAAGAACTAAGTTTGCATGTAAACATACGTCCCTCTAAAGAGAAATGCAGTAAGTAAATTTTCTTACGAGAGGAATTCACATTGGATAACTTGCGTTCTGGATTTCCTGCATATTTCTCCCCCGTTTTTTATTTTGGAAGAGTTAAAAAAGGACAAGGCATTCTTATTATTTACGTTAATTTGTTTAAGAAAACATCTCGTTGAATTAGACAACACATGATATTGTAATTTATAACTAATGTAAGGAATGTACAATTTCCGTTTTATGTAGGTACTGGACGTTAAAGATCTGAAGACTAAAATTTACTCTTTTTCAAATAGATCACTCGAGATTCAACGATTTTTGTGCAAACAAAGTCTAAGTAGCGTGAAAAGGTATGTCGCAACGTTGCATTAGTTTCACTTTAAAGATATAACCTACAATTTTCAAAAGTCAAGCTAGGATAGCAACATTTTGTTCATTTGACTTTGCTACCACACTGTCTCTAGATTTCCATGGCTTGTTCTAATACAAAATAAGATGGAACAGAGTATAATGAAGTCTAGTGATATGACACACCAAGGGAAAATTATTCCTAACCCTTTAAAGTATAAGCTTTGCAATATTTTAGTGTATAGGTTTGCTTTATTCGGAACCATAAGACTAAATGGGTTTTAAAAGACGAAGAGATTAACAACATATTTTTTATTACTTTAACTAGGCACTGACCAACATAGTGGACAACACTTTCTGTAATGTATTGAAATAATAAATAGAAAAAAAATTATTTACCCAAACTAACCCTTGATAATTTACATTCACTATAAATTGTTCAAATTTGTCAGCACAAAGAAAAATAAATAAATCTAATTTTTATCTTAGCAAACTCAATAGTTATTTCCTGTGTTAGGTATTATAGCTACATACAATTCTAATAGAAGTTAAATTTTGTCCACCCTAGGTAAAATGCTCTTAATTAAAAATGTGATATGACTTTCCTCAATTTTAATTTATAATTTCAATAATCAAGTGCCAGTCAAATAAAAATGTGTTAGTATTGAAATATAATTTTAATTATAATTATTTCATGGTTTAAAGAATAATTTTTTAGATGGAGCCTATGAGTATATTTCCCCATAGACTGGAAAAAATCATATTTGATATTTGTCGACCCTTAAATTTCAATCACACAAATCCCAAAACTCATATTCATACTGAACTGTATTATCATAAGTTGAATTCTTATAGCAATATGTTACTTATGAGTTTGGTCTCTTATGAGGTAATCCTTCTGGTTACTATTGACACATCACTCAATTGTAATCCAGGGTAAAATAGTAAGGACAGTAGTGGTAAAAAGTCCTGCAGCACACGTTTTTCAAAAATATCTACACAGCTGCCTGTGATTTCACCATAAATTGTTAAGAAGATTAGTTTTTATACCAATAATGACGTAATTAGAAACTTTTGAAAGTATTTGTTAATTAGTTTGTTGGATTTGTCACAAATGTGCTTTATCGTAAAGTTCTTGCATTAACATTCTTAAAGCCTGTACCTTATTTGAACGTAATTATTGATATAATTACCAGTCTCCTTTGCTTTTTTTTAGTTCAGTTTATTATATCTTTAACCTTTTCTGATTGTCTTAATTCAACTGCTACAATTGGTATTGGTTCTTTTTTATGGTTCAAGAGTCGGGTGATTTTATGTACTAGGTAGTCTAATCTGAGTAGTTCTGAGTTAATTTCGTTCTCTGTTATGGAGAGCGGGACATTACATGTAATTACAGAAATGGTACTGTTTTCCGAGTTCCGATAGGTGCAATAATTTCAGCTATGATCGTCGTAAAATTTCGTTGATTTGCGGTAATCATCAGTAGTATTTAGGTTGATGCGTAATTCTTTCCCTTTATAGGTAGTGGTGAAATCATTTTAGATTACAGTTTTAATATCGTGGATGATATTTTAATAGTTTCTTCCAGCTGGTACAAATATTGGTGGTACTTTAGGTTTTTGCTCTATTTCGTTGCTTGTTACCTGTGTTTGCGATGTACTCAATTCCTTCGTTAGTAGAGCATAATATTTATTTTGAGCTAATAGCGAGTCTTTAATAAGGAGGTAACACTTGTTGTAACCCGTTTCTTCAGGAGGGGACAGTGGGAGTTTATCTGTAATTGTTTCATAATCTATTTCATTTGGGTTAGTGATGGCAGAGGTGACTACGGGTTATCAGTTGGCCTCACTGCAATCAACTGATTGCGACGAGTGTCGTTGCACTTATACATTTACAATGTAATGTTGTATTAATTGATAAGTCTTAATACTCACTCAGGTAGTCTATGCGCTGGATTATTTGGGAACAATCAAATCGCATCCGCACTCGAGCTAGTTTCACAGTTCTCTAGGTATATACACAGTTGAGTATCTGAATAACGCATTTCAGGTACGACTGTTGTCAAAATTTCATCTCAAACCGTTCAAAGCAAGCTGTCTAGTGAAGTATGGTACGCCATAATAAAGAGGGTATATCCTACCGTGAAATTGCTGCAAAAGTTTTCTGTAGTTAGAATGATTAAAAAGTGCAAGTTCCAGAGTTTTGAGCTTGGAGGTTGTTGAGCACGGAAAAAACCACTACTGTCAGAAAGGCAACGTCTTCTTCGTCTGAATTGGGCAAAATGAGCATCGTGCTTGGACCCCACAACAATGGGAAACTGTACTATTCAGCGATGGGTCCACTTCACCATATATCCAACGTCTGTCATGGTTTGGGGTTGCATGTCTTCTCCAGATGTTGTATCTGGTATGATGAATGCCACTAAATACATTGAGGTCTTAGCGACTAAAATGGAAAGGATCTGTTCGGCGACGAGAAGTTTATCTTCCAGGATAATGCTCCATGCCATAGGGCTAAAATTGTACAATCGTGGCTAGTAAAATTAAAAGGCTAGATTAACCTCCTCAATCGTCATTACTCAACCCAATTGAGAACCTATGGCAGAGGATATCCAACAATACGTCCTAAGGAAAACCCATCAATAAGACCGAATTAATCGAATCTTCCATTGCTGCATGGGTTCCATGTGTTCCAAAGGAAGAAATAAAGAAATTGGTTAATTCAATGCCGAAAAGGTGCAAGTTGGTGACTAACAACAAGGGATGACCAACTAGATATTACTATAGTGATAAAATACCGTTGAGTTTTGCAAATATTTTAATTCTGACTTATACTTATGTTTAATAAATCAATATTAATTTACTCCCCTTTATTATTTCGCAAACCAAATTGTGCAATATTTAACACTACAGTTATAAAATAAACTTCTGGTTACACATTTATTTTCGTTGATAAACAACTTATAGCAAATTTTGCTATTACGACCAGGTGATGCAGGACTTTTACCACCACTGTATATCCGATGTTCCAAAATCCGCTTAAACTTGTTCCCCTCAATAATCGACCACTTACGTTGGTAAATACAGTACGATCGACTGTACTTTAACTAATTAATATTTTTCCACACTTGTATTTATTTCAATTGTAAGTTTAAGAATAAATAGCTGCTATTGATTATTAATTATTAAATGTTATAATATAGTTACATAAATTTTATAATGATCTACGATATAATAGGATTTTATTTTATTTGCATTGTTTAACCATAGAGCTCTATTAGTTAAGTAAAACTTTTTTGTAATTACTTCAAGAATGTTGAAATGCTACTGTAGTACTTGAGCATTTCAGAATTCGTTTAAGTTTAGCACTGAAAATTGACAATTATCCACTTTGAAGATATCACTAAATATTTATTATTTTGGTCAGATTTCTTTATATGAACGCATTAAATATATATATATATATATATATATATATATATATATATATATATATATAATCACTTATAGACTTCAAGTAGCCATATGTTGATTAACTGGTTCTATTAGGGGGACATAATTTATATAACTTTATTCCGCACTGTGCGACTTATTGGGTATGTACTACCTAAATTAGGTAAGTGCCATGTGTGGACATTGTTGTACTATAAAAAGCGTTCCTTTATTTTGGTTGTTGCTAATTGTTTTTGAACATTGACACGTTTCTTCTTCTCCATACTGCTACTACTAGTTTTGCTTGGGGTCTAGTTGAAGACAATATCTTTCTTATGTTTGGTACTCTTCAGTACATCATTAATGATAATGGTGTACAATTTCACATCAAAAAATTCACTTAATTTTGTGCGGAATGGTACATTACTATTCTCTTTAATGCTAAATATCATCCACAAGCACACCCTGCTCAATGAATCAATCAAGTTTTTAAAATGATGGTATTTTCTTACATCAATCAAAGGCATGGCATGTGGGATGTTATGATCTGCTAAATATGGAATAATTGAATGTTTTCCTTACTCCGCGTTATTTATACATGAAAATGTACTTTTGGAGATACTTTAGGTCCTTTTCTTTCTCCTAATTCTACCCCTTTTGATCCAGATCTTACGGTACCTCACTCAACAATTTGTCATTCGTTTTTTTCTTATCCAGCTTTAATTTTGCTGAAGAGGAATTTTGTAAAGTGCCTAATTTGATTTCGTGTATTTTAGTACACATTCATAATTTTGTAGGCTGCAATGAATAATTTTGATGTTTATATTACATTGAGTCTAAATTTATCCATATTTTGTGTAAATATACATAGTATTTTTACGCTAAGTAAAATCCCATGTTATACCATTAACTCTGGTACAACATTATCATTAGGCATCCTCTGATTAATTTTTAGTTTTCTATTTTGTGAAACAAAATAATTATTTAGCTCATCCTTGTAGAAAATTTGTATTACTATTACAAAGGCTTACATTTATTTCGTATTTCTTATTTCTTTCAGCTACCTTCTCTCTTTACTCCCTTTTTTAATTTTCCGGGTTGTATTTTTGAAAATTCATGGCACCTACTATTGCTATTAAAAAGGTTTATTCCTACCAACATACAGGGTGATCAACTTATACTCCGTATTTCGATACCTCCGTCACCTTGAGAGTTACAAAAAAAAGTTTTAAATAAAAGTTATTCATAAAGCCAAGCTGCACATTTAAAATCATATAATAATATATGGGGTATTTCATAAAGTCATAGCATAACAAATTTATGTTTTTTTTAATGGAACAACCTGTATACTATGTCAAATGTCAAGTAGGCTCATTTTTCCTGTTTATATTAGGTGCTACAGGGTACTTTTAACGATATGGCCATTTTATGTGAAAATCGTAATGAAATCGTCATCCTATATTATTTAAAATAAACAATTGAGGGCTAATCTCTCATGGGCAAAATAATTTCGTGGTAGTCTGGTTTTGTGAAAACATCACTTTTGTGATAACGTTTATTTGTTGTACAGGGTCATCCAAAACTCACACCCATGATTATCTTGTTATCTTAAACGGAACACACACTATTTTATATCATCTCTGAAAAGTACTTAAGAAATACTTCTTAAGCATTCTCTATACCTAAATCTTACAGTTATTAATTTATTTAGATTTTTAAAAATAGAAGCGACATTTTTGTTACTGAAATTTTTTTATAGTTTGCCATTTAAAGTATTATTTGTCTATCAAGCTTATAAAATTAATATTTATTCTGTTAATTTCCTTGTTATTTACGTACAAATTTTACTACTGACGAAGATAACTGTAAGTGTTATCGAAACGTTTAGATTGTATAATTTAAAGTACACCATTAAAAAATCCCAAAAAAGATAAGTATTTTACGGGTAATAATATATTCCGATGGAGCAGAAACCTGCAGTCCTAGTTTCGAGGTTATGTTCACGAGTTTTGCAGACCAGTTTTGATGTTTGCAGTTCAGGTCGCCAATTAACATTGTAAGATTGGTATCAAATACCTGTTGTAGTTCATTTGGAGCAGCTGGTTGTTTTGGTTTCTAACTTGATAAGTGTACTATCGTCTTTAGGGTTTCCACTGCCTGCGGATGAATATTTGTTAATTCGATTGGGATAACGGTTAAATGCGTTTTACAACTATTGCTGAACCTCCCATCCTGTAGCATTAGGCCTGCTTTCCTAAATATGTGATACCCCGGAAGAGAAATTTCTCGTTTTGGATAGTGCGTTTCTGTAACGCATGCTATCTCAATTAGACGTGTCATGAAATCTAAGAAAGTTGCTCGGGCTTCAATCTATTTGCGTTCCAATTTAGCAGTGTTAACTAATTGTTTATTAGAACCATATTGGAAGGCATTGGGATTAAGAATATGATGAAGTTTTGATTTGTTCAATAGGGAAATTATTTTAGGATTGATTGTAGAATATTCGAGGTAAAGGTGTTATCAGCTGATGGGGTGGGAGTACTTTATAGCGACACTTGAGTTGAGAGTGTGAGAATTTTTTGAAGTAGTGAAGCGTAGGTTATGTTAGATGTCACCTTCCAGTGATCACGGAGTAGGGACAACATCTCTGATTTGCGGTATGTTGGCCTCTGCAGTTTTCGCACTTCGGTTATTCAGTACCCTTTTTCGTTGACACTGGGAGTGTGACGGTGTACTTCTTTAACAATCGCGGCGGTTGGTGGCAATAGTTTTTGTATGCCCGATTAATGGCAGTTGGTGCATTGCGGGGTGTCCGAATTTTTGCGACGCGATTCGACCGCTACGACGCAATGCAACAATCTTTAAATTGAAAATATCTTTAACCTTCTTTGATTGTCTTAATTCAACTGCTACAATTGGTATTGGTTCTTTTTATGGTTCAAGAGTCGGGTGATTTTATGTACTGGTAGTCTAATCTGAGTAGTTCTGAGTTAATTTCGTTCTCTGTTATGGAGAGCGGGACATTACGTAATTACAGAAATGGTACTGTTTTCCGAGTTCCGATAGGAGCAATAATTTAAGCTGTAATTCGTAAAATTTCGTTATTTGCTGTAATCATCAATAGTATTTAGGTTGATGCGTAATTCTTTCCCTTTATAGGTAGTGGTGAAATCATCTGAGATTACAGTTTTAATATCGTGGATGATATTTTAATAGTTTCTTCCAGCTGGAACAAATATTGGTGGTACTTTAGGTTTTTGCACTTCGTCGCTTGTTACCTGTGTTTGCAATGTACTCAATTCCTTCGTTAGTAGAGCATAATATTTATTTTGAGCTAATAGCAGGTCTTTAATAAGGAGGTAACGCTTGTTTTAAAGCTATCTTTTGCACGTTTATCCACGCCCACCTCTACACAAGTATAAATATGATTAACAAACAACAATTTTAATTTGCCTAAGTATATGAGGGAAGAGCCCTTTTATTTTAACAGATTTCAACCTAAAGAGCCCGCGTGCGTAATGAGATATTTTGTGTAAGGCAATGCTTGATTTTAATACGTTACATTGGCTTGTAGACTTATTTGCTGCGAGCTTTAATTTACATTAAAATACCTACTTACGTTTTGAATGTATATTCCTTTAATTGATCACAGACACAAATGGTTAACACACGCAGTTTAACTTCAAAATGGTGGCTGTTATTTATAGATTGATATTTAAAAACACATTGAAACTAACACCCAAAAGAAAAGACAAATTCGTGTTGGTTAGTTCAAAAGAAAATGTACACGCAAAAGTAATTAAAGATAGAGTGTTTACAATGAAGGTATTTTAATCAAACAATCAGATCAATCTTATTCAATCGAAACTTTCACTATCCCTGCCCCTTCTCCGACTTCAACTACCTATATTTGCTCCGAAATCAACTCCTGTTTTTCAAAAGTAATAAAAACAAGAAACGTTACGTGGAATAGTTTATCGTAATTACTAAAATGAGTATTAATTTTAAAGTATGCATTCGTCCGTAACAAACCCTACGTTTAGGTCTCGAGTGTCAAAGTACCAAACAAAGATGTCTTTTAATTTGCGGTATGTTCCGACGTAATTAATTATTGAATTAGTGAATGTGCGCGAAAACTATGTAACTATTCGTTACACTCCTTCAGTAAAGGCGGACACATGCTAGCTAAACCCCAAACATATGTTTTTCAACCCTTGGCCAAATATCAGTTTCACATTCACATATTTCTTTCATAAAATACATAGTAACCCGAGGGGCAGTGGGAGTTTATCTGTGATTGTTTCATAATCTATTTTATTTGGGTTAGTGATAGTAGAGGTGACTACGGGTTATCAGTTTGCCTCACTGCAATCAACTGCGCGACGAGTGTCGTTGCACTTATACATTTACAATGTAATGTTGTATTAACTGATAGGTTTTAATACTCACTCAGGTAGTCTATGCGCTGAATTATTTGGGAATAATCAAATCGCGTCCGCACTCGAGCTAGTTTCACAGTTCTCTAGGTATATACACAGTTAAGTATCTAAATAACGCATTTGAGGTACGACTGTTGTCAAAATTCCATCTCAAACCGTTCAAAGCAAGCTGTCTAGTGAAGTATGGTACGCCATAATAAAGAGGGTATATCCTACCGTGCTACCGTGAAATTTCTGCAAAAGTTTTCTGTAGTTAGAATGATTAAAAGTGCAAGGACGCCGGAAAAGTAGAAGTTCCATAGTTTTGAGCTTGGAGGTTGTTGAGCACGGAAAACCACTACTGTCAGAAAGGCGGCGTCTTCTTCGTCTGAATTGGGCAAAATGAGCATCGTGCTTGGACCCCACAACAATGGGAAACTGTACTATTCAGCGATGAGTCCACTTCACCATAAATCCAACGTCTGTCATGGTATGGGGTTGCATGTCTTCTGCAGATGTTGTATCTGGTATGATGAATTCAACTAAATACATTGAGGTCTTAGCGACTAAAATGGAAACGATCTGTTCGGCGACGAGAAGTTTATCTTCCAGGATGATAATGCTCCATGCCATAGAGCTAAAATTGTACAATCGTGGCTAGTAAAATTAAAAGGCTAGATTAACCTCCTCAATCGTCATAACTCAACCCAATTGAGAACCTATGGCAGAGGATATCCAACAATACGTCCTAAGGAAAACCCATCAAAAGACCGAATTAATCGAATCTTTGATTGCTGCTTGGCTTCGATGTGTTTCAAAGGAGGAAATAAAGAAATTGGTTAATTCAATGCCGAAAAGATGCAAGTTGGTGACTAACAACAAGGGATGGTCAATTAGATATTATTATAGTGATAAAATACAGTTGAGTTTTGCAAATATTTTAATTCTGACTTGTACTTATGTTTAATAAATCAATATTAATTTACTCCCTTTATTATTACGCAAACCAAATTGTGCAATATTTAACACTACAGTTATAAAATAAACTTTTGGTTACACATTTATTTTCGTTGATAAATAACACTTAAGAGCAAATTTTGCTATTACGACCAGGTGATGCAGGACTTTTACCACCACTGTATATCCGATGTTCCAAAATCCGCTTAAACTTAGATTGTTCCCTCAATAATCGACCACTTATGTTAGTAAATAAAGTACGATCGACTGCACTTTAACTAATTAATATTGTTCCACACTTGTATTTATTTCAATTGTAAGTTTAAGAATAAATAGCTGCTATTGATTATTAATTATTAAATGTCATAATATAGTTCCACTTACATAAATTTTATAATGATCTAGCATATAATAGGATTTTATTTTATTTGCATTGTTTAACCATAGAGTTCTATTAGTTAAGTAAAACTTTTTGTAATTACTTCAAGAATGTTGAAATGCTACTGTAGTACTTGAGCATTTCAGAATTCGTTTAAGTTTAACACTTAAAATTGACAATTATCCACTTTGAAGATATCACTAAATATTTATTATTTTGGTCAGATTTCTTTATATGAACGCATTAAATATTTATATATATATATATATATATATATATATATATATATATATATATATATATATATCACTTATAGACTTCAAGTAGCCATATGTTGATTAACTGGTAGCGTTCTATTAGGGGCACATAATTTATATAAGTTTATTCCCACTGTGCGACTTATTGGGTATGTACTACCTAAATTAGGTAAGTGCCATGTGTGGACATTGTTGATCCCAGAGTCCTATAAAAGCGTTCCTTTATTTTGGATGTTGCTGATTGTTTTCAACATTGACACGTTTCTTCTTCTCCATACTGCTACTACTAGTTTTGGTTGGGGTCTAGTTGAAGACAATATCTTCCTTATGTTTGGTACTCTTCAGTACATCATTAATGATAATGGTGTACAATTTCACATCAAAATTCACTTAATTTTGTGCGGAATGGTACATTACTATTCTCTTTAGTGCTAAATATCATCCACAAGCATACCCTGCTCAATGAATCAATCAAGTTTTTAAAATGATGGTATTTTCTTACATCAATCAAAGGCACGGCATGTGGGATGTTATGATCTGCTAAATGTGGAATAATTGAATGTTTTCCTTACTCCGCGTTATTTATACGTGAAAATGTACTTTTGGAGATATTTTAGGTCCTCTGCTTTCTCCTAATTCTACCCCTTTTGATCCAGATCTTACGGTACCTCACTCGACAATTTGTCGTTCGTCTGAACATCAATAAACGACTGTCTAAAGCTCATCAATGCCGAGCACCTCGTTATAATCTTCAAATTTGGTAAATTCGCTTTAAATAGAAGTATGTGGAACCGAAATTTCGTACTGCTTCCCAAATTTGTTGAACCCTATCTTATTAAGACCGTAACTTATTAAAATAAGTTATTTCTAACTGGAGTTATAAGTTAAAATATGATTCTACTCAATCTTTCACCATCTTTACCATGTCAATGATTTAAAACCTTATCTTTCTGTAAATCCAGCTATTACTATTTTGCATTGTCCTCCTGACTTGCCTCTTCGCTGTAGTCGTTATTGAAAATGTCTCAAACGATGTCTAGAAATGTTTTATTGTTTTCCTGCTGTCGATCTTTACTCATCTTAGAAATCTCCTTTCGCATATCTCGTCTGATACAACATAGTTACTATCTATTCATCTTACTTTTGTCGCTTTTTGTGCTGCTAAGTTTTTTCTTTGGTTTTTTCTTATCCAGCTTTAATTTTGCTGAAGGGAATTTTGTGAAGTGCCTAATTTGATTTCGCGTATTTTAGTACACATTCATAATTTTGTAGGCTGCAATGAATAATTTTGATGTTTATATTACATTGAGTCTAAATTTATCCATATTTTGTGTAAATATACATAGTATTTTTACGCTAAATAAAATCCCATGTTATACCATTAACTCTGGTACATCATTATCATTAGGCATCCTCTGATTAATTTTAGTTTTCTATTTTGTGAAACAAAAATAATTATTTAGCTCATCCTTGTAGAAAATTTGTATTACTATTACAAAGGCTTACATTTATTTCTTATTTCTTATTTCTTTCAGCTTCCTTCTCTCTTTGCTCCCTTTTTAATTTTCCGGGTTGTATTTTAGAAAGTTCATGGCACCTACTATTGCTATTAAAAGGTTTATTCCTACCAACATACAGGGTGATCAACTTATACTCCTTAGTTCGATACCTCCGTCACCTTGAGAGTTACGAAAAAAGGTTTAAATAAAAGTTATTCATAAAGCCAAGCTGCACATTTAAAATTATGTAATAATATATGGGTATTTCATAAACTCATAGCATAACAAATTTACGTTTTTTTTAATGGAACAACTTGTATACTATGTCAAATGTCAAGTAGGCTCATTTTTCCTGTTTATATTAGGTTCTACAGGGTACTTTTAAAGATATGGCCCAAAATAAACAATTGAGGGCTAATCTCTCATGGGCAAAATAATTTCATGGTAGTCTGGTTTTGTGAAAACATCACTTTTGAGATAACGTTTATTTTTGTACAGGGTCATCCAAAACTCACACCCATGATTATCTCGTTATCTTAAACGGAACTCACACTATTTTATATCATCTCTGAAAAGTACTTAAGAAATACTTCTAAGCATTCTCTATACCTAAATCTTACAGTTATTAATTTACTTAGATTTTTAAAAATAGAAGCGACATTTTTGTTACTGAAATTTTTTATAGTTTGCCATGTAAAGTATTATTTGTCTATCAAGCTTATAAAATTAATATTTTGGTTTTATTCTGTTAATTTCCTTGTTATTTACGTACAAATTTTGAGTTCATCAAGAATTTTTTTAATGAATAATTAGTCGATATGGTCTGGATACTACCTGAAAAAGGTATTTCGAAAAAGTGATGGATCGATTTAACCGTACAGGTATATGAAAAGAAAGAAAAAACGAAAATCATTATTACCGAGGAAAATGAACTGAATGTATTGTTGGCAGTTACAGATGATTCCAATAAAAGTATAAAAGAAAGGGCCCTGCACAATTTAAATGGCAAATGGCTTTCTGTGGAGTTAGTTAAATTTTTAATATGTTGTAGATCGCAAGGTTCTTTTCAAAGATTACCATAGGCAGAAAGTCGATAAATGGATAGTTTTTGCGCTACAACTCGCCAAAGTTGTGAATATGAAAGTGCTGTTTTCAAATGTGATGTGCAAAAGTTTGACGAAATTACTTGTTAACGCCAAACGACATAAGTAATTACAACAATATGGGCCATAATGCACTTTTTCAAACCTAATCTGTATCCACTTCCATCGCACTCGGCAAAGCTCATTTTGGATAGTGAACATCATTTTCATAACGCGCATACCCCAAAAACCACAAAACACTAGCAATGTGCGTACGTGTTTCAAAAGTTCTTACACCGGATTTGCAAGTACGTAGATTAGTACCAAGAATTAGATCCCCCACATTCTCATCAGCTTCTTGATTTTCGGTGGGGTTGTAAGCAATGCACATTGTGAAAGAGCGAAAAATGTCTAACACCTATAAAATCAGGTTGATTATTAAAAAAATCTATGTGGAATTCTTTTTCATCTCGTTGCAACTTATCTCGAATGCAAGATGGGGCCAAGTTAACTTGCTATACCCCGACAGTGAGCTCTCGAAGATAACCCAAGTGAGACGAGGGAAGCCACCTAAATCATGCTCATTTATTTGAACCCAACGAGCGTTCCGTCTACGAAGATTTTCTACTTCCACTCGAACGTGTAAAATAAAAAACTGACCTGGTTTTTTCAGTAATTGCTGAGCCAGCTCTTCGTTAACGCCTAACATAAGAACTCGAGGGTGGAACTAGTTTATTATCGCTCCAGCAATACAGAGATCACCACGGTTTTCGATATGTAGTATTGTAATCGTTTGAGCAAGAAACTTAAATATGGATTTGAGATTACTGTTTCTGGCTTCAACTATCCACCTAATCTTAGTTATGATGGGGCACACATTTGCTTCTTCAGTCGACAATTGGTTTTGGCCCCGTTCAAGAAAATCTGGCATGTTGTTTGAAATACCCACATCATCAAGCAGAGGTATGGAATCTGGATATCAATGATCCAACACAAAAATATCACCTTGGTGAAACCATGCTCTTATTGCATCGCCATCCCTATTAAACTCAATCAGCATTTTGGCACTATTATCTTTAGAGTCCGAAAAATAAGGATTGCTAGTATATGTTCATCTGGAGCTATAATGAAAACCGGTTTTACTAAGTGGCAACTCTTATGCACGTTGTAAGATTGTCTTAAAACACGAAAGTTATTAATTTTTGATATATAGGAGTAGGTCTCGTCAGTACACGTAATGGCTATAGGTATATTGGGTTGCTGATTATCTAATTGGTTGAAAAATTTTGTTACGTAGTTGGAAATGTAACCCTCCCGTGTAATGGCTTCAAATCCAATATAACTAGGTACGAATCTTGCATTAGCGATAACTGTAGCAATGGCCGTACTTACAGCCTGTCTACTTTGGTAGTGAAAGATAATTTTCAAAAACTGGTCCGACAAGCCTTGCCGAATCTTGCATAAAAACGTTAAGAGGTCCTTTTTGGTCGCATACCTTTGTCCACTTTGCCGAGGTATTGAATCTCAAAACGTATACAATTCCCGAAATTGTTCTTTCGTAAAGGGGACTACGGATTTGAAATCTTCTTCGCTAAAACTATCTTCGTCTTCGTATATCACTTTTTACTAACGAGTCGAATTTCTTGAAAAATGCCTGTAGTTGTTGACCTTTAGTGACATATGGCCTATTAACATCCAAGTGCTGCCCAACAGCGTACATTTTCTGGTATGTAAATGTTTAAAAGAATAAAAATATTTAGTCTACACGATACGTACATACTACTCACATTATTATTAACATTATAAATCAAACAAGTATGGGTTGATGTTTGTTTCAAAACATTTAGGCTTAAACAAGCTGGGCCATTTTCAACAAGAGTTAAGGATCAGCCGAAAAAAATTAGCGCAAGCTCTGGCCATCCTCATTTCTTCTGAAAATTTCGCTTTTAACCATATTATTATCGCCATCAATTCTATTGATTAGCCCTGGCCGTGTTAGGGTATTACAGACATAACAGGGTAAACGGTTTCTAATTGCCATTTATCGACTCCTCAAAATCACAATTGTTACAGCAAAACTGCTCAAACGAATCTCGATTTGATTTCCGAACCAATTAAAAGACGTGAAGTTTTGAATGACAATATGTTATTTTAGGTACATATTTTAAGGCACGTTTACTATGCTTGTTATGACTTTTTTCGAAAACGCGGTAAATTGATAGACGTCAAAATCACAACTTTGGTGAGCTGTAGCATAAAAATGTCCATTTTTCGACTTTCTGCCTATGGTAGTCTTTCATTAGAACCTTACAATGTTACACGTCCAAACCGCACTAGGCGTCGTGTATGCTTACTAATGTAAGTGGGTTGTCAAGCCAGCTAACAGGGAGATGGGCGTGGCCGAAATAAGAAGTAAAATGAATGATTAATACGCTCAAACACCTTACACCTATATTAAAAACAGCTCAGTCCGGGAAAATATGTCTCCAGGCGCCACCACAATCGAAACTTTGCTAAATAATTGTCTTAACTGGGTGTTAATTAACCCTACTTGATTGTGGAAAGTAGGATTGTGCTTACTCAGTAAACTCTTACACGAGGGTTCTAAAACAAACACTCGTCCCAAACAATTCAACTCAAACTCAAATATATTTAGTACTACCCAGGTTATTAGAAACTTTTTGAATACACCTCGTATACCAAAATTTCCAAAACAAAATTTATCACTCAAATTTAACTGCATTCACGTAACCAACAGTTATAAAAAAAAACTGAAATACACGGGTCGTCACAAACTTCCTGATTGTACCCTGTACATCCAGAATACCAAAGTTATAACACGTTAACTGAATATTTTCTACGTATCCCTCGTATACATATAAAGTTAAATTTCTACTTATTAATGAATAAAATAGTTCTTCATTCAATGATCGATAATTAATTTTTAAAATTCCTAACCAAAAGAAAAGCAATGTCATCGGCTTAATAATTGTTCCTTCTATGTTACCTCTGAATCGTATGGGACATTCGTAAATTCAAAACTCCATCTCTTAGTTATACTTAATGAAATTTTAAATCAACAGCTGATCCGTCATTAGTGTACTGCGTTAAACGAAACTAACATGAAAATTTTCTTTTGAAATTAACCTGGCAAATATAACCTTTCAGGTTGTTCATTAATCTTAAAACCAAAACATGCAAAGTCTACATTTAACTTGTCAAAACTAGGTCACCAATTAAGTAAACGTCACAAATGTTTACATACACTAAAACATCGTGGTTGAAAAACCACTGTCAATACAAATTTGCATTTCTGCAAAATTCTTACTACTAAAACAGCCAATACAACATAACTCGAGATTGATTACCTTTTTCCTTCAACATTAATTAAAAAATTCAAAATACGAGATACTAATCAAATTTTCTCAATATCCGTTTAAGTTTTATTATCTTCTGTATTTCTTCTTGATTACGTGGTTAACTTTCTAAACTTTTTTTTCAATTTGAATCCTTGATTGCTAATTTATCAAGTATTCACAATTAAAACTATCTTTTTTACATTTCACTAGATCTTTTGATTAATACTCGAATAAATTGAATTTTGAAATTCTTACTAAATTACCGTACTTTAGATATATTCCTTACAAAATTAATTAATGTCTCAAATTATTAAATTTTCATCTAATTTCTCACGTATTTATCAAGGTGAAAATAATTTATACTTTAAGATTATTAAAGTAACGCTCCCACTCAACATTATAACAACTATTTTAATTGTACCGAATTCCTAAGAATCAACAGGTATTAAATCAAATTTTTGGTTGATTTAAAAATACGATTATACTCCATAATGAATAACAGAACATTGTTTCATAATCTAAGTGAGCTGAAAATTTTGTCAAGAAATCACTTCAGAATTCCATAAATATTGTCTGCAAACTGACTCTAACTATACAAATTCGTGTTGTAAGCAAAAGTTTCTGAATGTTTAAATTTAAATTTACGCGCACCACCGAGCTTTGATGGAACCTGCAATACCATTAATTGTTATATTTTGATTTAAATTTGTGTATTCCGTCATTCTGAACGCAATTTTAAATTAAACGCTAATTGTTGCCCTGCGTCGATAAGAAAATTTAAACCATTTTCTCGATATCTTCTATTGTACGTTATTTATTCCATTCATACTTATACATTAGTGCGTCGGTACTGAATGCTACCTTTCGCTGAATCGAAAACACGCTTGTAATTACTAATGGCTTCCGGATTATGATTTGTTCTTACTTTCACGTCATTGTTATCATAAATACTTTTGGAAATAAGCGTTCTGATAGTTCTTCTGTCATTACGCGACATTCATGTCAGTGGCCACGTCTGGACCATTACGACTACCTTGACTGTGTCAACTGTAGTTTGAAATCTCCTGACGCATTACCGGTCCTTCCGCATTATTCTGCGAATTATGTAATATTAGTACAATTGTTTTGTGGATGTCGATAATCCCATATACGTACATCGTACTTCTGAAATCGTTGTGGTTGGACAATCGATCGAGAACTTTCTGATAATCATACTTGTGAAACATTAGAGACAGAATTTGGTACTTCCTCTCTACATATCGCTGTATTTAAAACATTCTGCTAAGTTATTTTGACCCCTAGCTTACGATTGTCCGGCCAACATTACTCCTTGTAGACCTCCTAATAAAAGCACTAATGGCCAACCTTTCGTTGACTTCTTTAAGTATTGTCCGTTCATTGTTACCTGCGGCTTCAGTAATGGTCAAATCCAACATTAGTCGTCAAACCTATCGAAGTCCTCTATAGATTTCTCGTTTATTTAACATTCATCAGTAATTCTACTGAAAGTGCTGTTCCACATTTCGGTGTGAACCAATTTACTTTGCATAATCTTTAATCAAATCATCTGACTCATAGTTAGCAGTAGCTTAGCTTGCGCGTAAATTTCCAGATAGGCGTATCATGCCACCCACATATTTGATTACTTATCGGTTTGATTTAATAGGTCAACATATAAATTTGATCGTGTTTCGTTCAATTTCTTAGTGGTACCATCAGTATCGTCAATTTCAGGCAGTAATACTGCTGTCATTGTTAACATCTTACATACAGGGTGCTGTCAACGCAACCTTAACAATTTTTGTATTACTAACTAACCTATCTTCTAAAATATTTCGGCGATTCTCTCACATAACGCAACTATTTGCAAATTTCTGTAATTATTGCAGGATCTTTATCCGCTTTCATGGTTAATTTTAATATTAACCCATTACAGTCTATGTTATACGTAATAATTCAGCAAGTTTCCATGCTTATAAACACTGATGCACCTATATCCTATTCAATGTTGAGTTGTCCTTTATTGGATTAGTTTTAAATGACTTAATTTCTGACGAATTTTGAATAAGTTTTTGGTAGCATTGATATTTAAAGACTTACATATATTTCCTTATCGCGCTGGCCATGGATTGTTTGACTACTGTGTACTATATTGAGGGCATCGTGCTGCGGATTCGTTTAAACACTTGCTATGAGCATCTGTTGTTTACATTTGTTGTACATGATGTAATCCTAGCTAGAATGTAGATTAGGTTACTACTGGAATAAACGAATAAGGGTGATGACGTTTGTTGTAGCACTGAGTTTGTTTGACCTCCGGTATTACCTAGGCGATGGTTCGATTCACTGAGGCCATATTTAACTAATATAGGATATACAGTATATACGGATATAGTATATATATATATATATATATCTGTATATCTGTTTTTCTTACAAAACAATAATGTATTCCCTGCGTATGTCAGGGACTGGCTGCAATATTCCACAGTTAAGTTAGGGATACCCTTCCCATTTTCTATCTGAATTCCTACTAGCAGGGACTGGCAGGGTCGTCATGTGATATTCTTGAGGCACAGGGTTTCCAATTCGATAACTAGCTAAGATTGTCGTGAATAGTTACAGATTCGAATTGGGATAGATTTATTGTTATACATGATGTGAGGTATGTGAAATTCTAACCCTACACTTAGAGTGTACTCTTCACACGAGTATTAGTAATAACTAATTGATTGGTGAACTGATGAACTGATGAAGTAGATGAACTGATGAACTGATCGAACTGATGAACATGATGAACTTATGAACTGATGAACTGGATGCAACTAATGAACTGATGAACTGATGAACTAATGACCTGATGAACTGATGAACTGATCGATGATGACACTGATGAATCTCGATGAACTGATGTACTGATATACTGATTTAAGTGATGAACCTCCTGATGAACTGATGAACTGATGAACTGATGAAACTTTTTATTACTGTATGGAGCTATATTTGTAACCTATTATCTAGTTATGTTACAAGTTTAAAAGGTTTTTCTAATAACTTATTCTATTCAGCATGATTGTAATTTGTAATATTGACCTAGTTGTGAACAATAACGATATGCTTGGTCGAAATGAATACTACATTAATTATTGGAAAAATAGATAAATGTTTCTTAATATAGATAACACACTACAGATCAATCTACAATGTTTTAATGTCCAGATCAAAACTTTGTTACCTAAATATTATTTTGTTACTAATTTTTTAGAATTTTGTTTCATTTATAACTCTTTGTGGTTTTATTTGCAATAGTTTATACTTGATGTATGCCTTTTTCACCTAATAAACGTATTGATGCAGAGCTGATGGAACTTACAGTATTTTCAAATAATACATTACAGTCATGAAAAAATAGAAATTCGAAGTTATGCAAAAATGTCGCTTCTATTTCTAAAAATCTAAATAACTGTAAGATTTAGGTATAGGAAATAATTAAGAAGAGCAAAAGTATTTCTTAAGTACTTCTCAGAGATGATATAAAATAGAGGGTGTTCCAATAACCGAGATAATCATGGGTGTGAGTTTTAAAGCACCCTGTACAAAAAATAAAAGTTATTGCAAAAGTGATAAGTTTTAACTAACCAGACTATCACAAAATTATTTTGCCCATGAGAGATTGGCCATCAATTGTTTATTTTAAATAATATAGGGTGACGATTTCATTACGATTTTCACATAAAAATGTTCGTATTTTTAAAAGTACCCTGTAGAACCTAGTAAAAACCTTTATCATTGGAATAGGAAAAAGGAGCCTAATTGAAATTTGACATAATATACAGGGTATTTCGTCAAAAAAACATAAAATTAAGATCCTGTGACTTTATGAAATACCCTGTCTACTAGTAAATAATTTTAAAATGTGCAGCTTAACTTTATGAATAACTTTCATTTAAAACTTTATTTCGTAACTCTCAAGGTAACGGACTTATCGAACTCCGGAGTATTAGTTGATCACCCTGTATGTACTAGTCTACTGCAAATAATAAATCTTCTGACCACGCGTCTAAAGTGCTCAATTACTTCTCTAGATGCTGAGTTATACTCGCTAAATTGTGCGGGCTTCCCATTCGAAATCGTTCTACGGGATTCTAAAAGAGCCATAGATATGCAAAATATACAGGGTATCCCATCTAAAAATCAAAAATTGGGGCTATTTCCCGCGAAAGCCGAAGCGACAGAAACAGTTTTATTCTATTTTATTAAGGATGATAGGAGTTGCCCTAAGATCGTTTACGCCCGATAAATTAGTGTTAAAGATTATTGATTCCACCAAAATCACAGTAAAAACACTGGAATATTTATAGATGTCTTTAATTTCATAATAGTTCTTATTTGGTCATAATTAAATAAACACGCTTTGTAACTATACACCATTCAAGTATTTACATTGACACTAATGCAATTGTTCTCTCAGTCCACAACTTCTTAACTTAGTTTCAATATGTAAAGTGATAACGTTCGAACCGGTTGTAATTTAATTTGTTGACATGTCATGCATGAAATTTTTGTACCATTTTACAACAGCGCCTGAAAAAATTACCAAAATTCGTCTCCATTAAATTGCAAGTTCCTTTAGCAATTAGTGCTAACTAAAAGCAAATTTAATTTAAAGGAAAATTCCGGTTTCTACCCGCATTATTTGATTACAAACAGTTAAAAAGATTTTATCAAGAATTAATCAATTACTAGGTAAAGGGATTTTAATTAAGATTATAGTTCTGTTACTTGATGTAACTTAATTAAAAAATTATTCTTTGCCTTCGTTAGTTTTTTATCAGGGTAATACAATTTTTTGGTAACCTAAATTTTGTGGTTTAATTATATAGTATACCTATATCAAAGATGTATGTGTATTGTAAGAAGACTATTAAATAAAAGCTTCCTTTTGACTAAATCACGTACAGTATGCTTTTGTTTAACGAACTTCATTCAATGATTATATCAACACAATGAAATTACTATTTGATTATTATTAAAAGACAATTGGATTTTTCTTTCTTTGTCATTTCAGTCAGAACAACAGACTTAAAAATTGAAGCATCTTTCTAATAAAATTTAATTTTAAAAATAAACTATCAAATTTTAAAATTTAAAATAAAAAATTGGTAAAAAAGATATAAACAATTTGTTTTAATAAGTAATTGGTAATAAACGTTCGTTTGTTTCATTAACATGAATATTATCAATTTATTCATCCAAATAATCAATCTAACAAAACAATTTAATTTCTAGTTTTAAACAAACATTCATTTAGAGCAAAATGAATTGGACTACTTACTTTAATCACCTAATAATTAATTTTTAATTAAAAAGTAATTTCTAATTTAAATAATCGAATGGTTTAATAAAATTTAAGTATTTCTTACTTTGTTAAAGATTAAGGCTCAAACTGTGTACAGATTTCAATTACAAAGCAATCATAGACTTTCTAAGTCCCACCACTTTTTACGGCCAGTTTCACTTTTTATATGCCCACGTGGGGACCGTATTTTACCCGGTTTCTTTTTTTTCAACCCTTTTTCATCCCTAATTATTTTTGTTTTACACCATTTTTTTCCGTCCCTATCGTTTCTTTTCGAAGGCCTTTTTCAACCCCTTTTCATCCATAATTATTTTTGTTTTTTTACTCACCCACGTGTAGGACGCGGTATTTCACCTCTGTTTTATGGCCGCCCACGTGTAGGACGGGCTTTTCTACCCCTATGGTTTCTTTTTGGAGGCCTTTTTCAGCCCCTGATAGAATTTCAATGTTGTGTTAAGAGCCTTTTTTGACAGCCATGCCTTTTTTGTACTTGCTCACGTGAGGGGCAATTTATTGGTCTTGGAACTTGGTGGTCTTGGACTTTAGGTCTTGTAGGACTTGGGGTTGATTCAGGCGTTAGTTCGGAGCTGGAATTGGGGCAGGATGTAGACTTCTTTTCGGAGGCCTTTTGCAACCCTTGGTCGGAGTTTAACCCTTAATTAAGATCCTTTTGGTTGTATTAAGAGCAGTACAACCTCTGGAGGTTAGGAAATTGTATTCTTTTAATTCCTACAAGATTGTAACCTTACGAAATTTTATACATTGGGTTGTATTCTAATAACCCTAATGCTAACAAAAGATGTGGAACTACCACGTGGCCTTCGATCTTGTGTTAGGGTCTGCGCCCCTAGGCGGAAAATTTGAAATAAGGGGCCTTAATGCCAACTTTAAGACACGTGGGAACTTGTAACCTGTTCTCGGGCCTTCGCCCTTGGCTGAAATGGTATGGGACCCTAACCTTATTTGAGCCATCGGGCCCCTTTAGTTGTATGTGGGTTCTAACCTAATATAAGAGAAGTGTAGGCCTTCGCCCCTTGTCAAATGGTATTTGTTTTTGTAGGTTATGACTGGTAATTTGAAGTTGTATTCTAATAAGGAGGTTCTTGTAAGACATGTATGAACTTGTGTTAGGATTGATCTTGTGGGGAATTTGAATGACAGTAAAATTTAATTATAGAACACTTATTTTTATTGTAAATATCATAATTAAAAACCTTAAAAAAAAAATTACTGACATTCATTATTCTCTAATGAAACAAACATTTTTATTAAGTTAATTAATTACATAACAGTTATTACAATATTGTTTTCTAAACAAATATAAAACTGATTTTTTACCTGAATTGATTTATTGAAATATGTTTAATATCCATCCGACCGTTAAATTGTTTGTATATTGTACACCTTAATATTTTTTAAACTTGTTACGTATACAATTTTTATAATGTTTAAAAATCTGTACAAGTAAATAAAATAAACAAAAGGTTAAAAGCACATTTACCAGCTCTGTAGAACGTTTTGGAGAATTAGTTTACGAGTGATGGTCACTGCTTTGTGTTACTCGTCTAATCAAACTAAATCGCTTCTATGTTTTTACTTATGCATAGTTGATATATAACTGGTTCTTTATCAGTAAAAGTAATTTTTTCAAAGCGATTTGAAAAATATTCATATTGTACATACGGACACACACATTGTCTATTGAAAAGCACTCATTAACAGTTATAAAAACCACATTAAAAGTTTGGAATGTAATAATTACGTGTGCAACATACAGTTTAAATTGACGTGTATTTTTCCATATTATTTTTATTAGAGTTTTTAAATTTGTATTACCATGATTGTTATTAAAATTATCACATCTCTATTAATGATCATTTTGATATAAAAAGGGGTGCCTAAAATTTACCATTGCATTTTCAATTTTGGTAAAACATAATTTCGTTTTGAGGAAACAACCTTCAAAACAATCAATCAATCAAACCAGATACATAAGAATGTTTTAATTATATCCATTTAAATAGCGAAATAAATAAATTCAAGATGTATCTGAAAATGAAAAAGGTTGTGTCTTTTTAAAAAACCTTAGATTTTTATAAAACAAGACCGAACGTCCCAGTCGTTATTGAAAATTCTCAACCACCTATGTACAGTACACAGTGCAATAACAAATATAATTCTCATTACTTTAAAAATAAATGTATAATTAAGAGCTGGTTGGTATACATCACAATGTTATTTGTTAACATGCAATTTAAACACGCTTTTGAAAATTTTATGTCAAGGATCCGCGACAAGGGGCGAAGACCCGAGCGCAAGTTCCTAGGAACTGTATGTAGTTTTGAAAATATACAGCTACGTGGAGCCATGATCAATCTCTATTACAGAAAAAAACTTTTGTTACCTCATACACCACTAGATGGCGCCACAAACAAGCTCAAACTTGCAGCCAAGCGGACACGACAGACGTGAGAGACGAAAGGGTCAAGAGAAACGCGGGGATAGGAGAGACGAAAGCCACGTTTAATTTCCAACGCTTTTGTTTTTTGTATTAAATCCAATAAGATTGACAGAAACTGGCTTCTTAAATATATAAATTACAAACAAACCCGAAAGTCCATTCCGAGAACAAGATTATTAATAAAAAATATATTTAAAACAATACATCATTTTATTTATTTCATTTAATTACATTGTTATCAGTCTTCTTCTTTTTTCGACTGTAATTCGTCACTATCATCGTGGTCTTGAGATTCGTCCTTTCCCTCTAACTCATTGGTCTTCTTCTGTAAATCATCATCATCATGAGTGTGAGATACATTCATCTCATCCACTTCATCGTTTTCATCATCAGGTTGAACAAGTATATTGTAGTAGTTTACTAACAAATCCATAAAATCTCTAATGTCGTCTGATGTTGGTTCATAAACAGGAGAATACATTATAATAATAATACTTACTCGCTGGAGACTATATACACAGATAAAATTTTGCGATGCGATGTTTTCATATAGGTACG
The DNA here is from genome assembly GCA_036346205.1 of Vesta saturnalis. Taxonomy (NCBI): domain Eukaryota; kingdom Metazoa; phylum Arthropoda; class Insecta; order Coleoptera; family Lampyridae; genus Vesta; species Vesta saturnalis. Next base: position 3,039,844 of record JARFJB010000551.1, on the reverse strand, counting down.
AATCGCATTAACCGTGCTATAGTTAGAGCGACACAACTCCTCGACACCCGAAGATAACCGATCCTATCCGAACATTGTTGAGTACATACACCCATTCCTCCAATATAATTTAAATAAAATCAAATAAACAAGTTTTACAACACTTTTATTTTTACACAAAAAATAGGTACATTTTACACAAAATTTCTTTTCTTTATGCCTAATAGGCGTATGCTTTAGTAATCCAATTTAATTTTAAAAGTTTAGGTTCAACCTCCTGATGACGTGTATGTGGTCAACAAAACGATTGTTGGTCGATGAAACACAGTGTTTCGGTAAAGGGGAATGTATTTTGCTCAATCTACAATGTTTTAATGTCCAGATCAAAACTTTGTTACCTAAATATTATTTTGTAACTGATTTTTAGAATTTTGTTTCATTTATTATTCTTTGTGATTTTATTAGCAATAGTTTATACTTGATGTATGTCTTTTTCCCTGACAATAATCGTATTGATACAGAGCTGATTAAACTTACAGTATTTTCAAATAATACATTACAGTCATAAAAAATAGAAATTAAGTTGTGCAAAATTCGTTTATTTTTAAAAATCTAAATAACTGTAATATTTAGGTATAGGAAATGGTTAAGAAGGTAAAAGTATTTCTTAAGTACTTCCACAGATGATAGAAAATAGAGGGTGTTTCAATAACTGAGATAATCATGGTGTGAGTTTTGAATCACCCTGTACAAAAATAAAAGTTATTGCAAAAGATAAGTTTTAACAAAACCAGACTATCACAAAATTATTTTGCCCATGAGAGATTAGCCATCAATCGTTTATTTTAAATAATGTAGGGTGACGATTTCATTACGATTTTCACATAAAAATGTTCGTATTTTAAAAGTACCCTGTAGAACCTAGTAAAAACCTTTATCATTGGAATAGGAAAAGGCCTAATTGAAATTTGTAATATGGGTATTTTCAAAAAACATAAAATTAAGATCCTGTGACTTTTGAAATACCCTTACTAGTAAATAATTTTAAATGTGCAAACTTTATGAATAACTTTCATTTAAAACTTTTTTTAGCTCTCAAGGTAACGGACTTATCGAACGCCGGAGTATTAGTTGATCACACTGTATGTACTAGTATACTGCAAATAATAAATCTTCTGACCACGCGTCTAAAGTGCTCAATTACTTCTCTAGATGCTGAGTTATACTCGCTAAATTGTGCGGGCTTCCCATTCGAAATTGTTCTACGGGATTCTAAAAGAGCCATAGATATGCAAAATATACAGGGTATCACATCTAAAAATCAAAAATTGGGGCTATTTCCCGCGAAAGCCGAAGCGACAGAAACAGTTGAAACTCGCCAAAATACTAAAAATATTTATTCTATTTTATTAAAAATGATAGGAGTTGCCCTAAGATCGTTTACGCCCGATAAATTAGTGTTAAAGATTATTGATTCCACCAAAATCACAGTAAAAACACTGGAATATTTATAGATGTCTTTAATTTCATAATAGTTCTTATTTGGCCATAATTAAAGTAAACACGCTTTGTGACTATACACCATTCAAGTATTTTACATTGACACTAATGCAATTGTTCTCTCACGTCTTCACAACTTCTTAACTTAGTTTCAATATGTAAAGTGATAACGTTCGAACCGCCGTTGTAATTTAATTTGTTGACATGTCATGCATGAAATTTTTGTACCATTTTACATACAGCGCCTGAAATAGAATTACCAAGGAATTCGTCTCGGTGCATTAAATTGCAAGTTCCTTTAGCAATTAGTGCTAACTAAAAGCATTAATTTATACATTGCCGGTAAAGGATATGAGGTGAATTCCGGTTTCTACCCGCATTATTTGATTACAAACAGTTAAAAAAAGATTTTATCAAGAATTAATCAATTACTAGGTAAATGGGGAGAGTTCCTTAACCCCCTTAAGATTATAGTTCTGTTACTTGATGTAACTTAATTAAAAATTATTCTTTAAGCCTTCGTGCGTAGTTTTTTATCAGGGTAAGGTACAATTTATGTTAGCATAACCTAAATTTTGTACGGTTTAATTATATAGTATACCTATGTATCAAAGATGTATGTGTATTGTAAGAAGACTATTAAATAAAAGCTTCCTTATTGACTAAATCACGTACAGTATGCTTTTGTTTAACGAACTTCATTCAATAAAGATTATATCAACACAATCGAAATTACTACCCTTTGATTATTATTAATAAGACAATTGGATTTTCTCTTTCTTTAGTCATTTCAGTCAGAACAACAGACTTAATAAATTGAAGCATCTTCTCTAATAAAATTTAACTCGTAAGCTTAAAATATTATGTACTATCAATATTTTAAATCATTTCAGAATTATTACAAAAAATTGGTAAAGTAAGCATACTAAACAATTTGTCTTCGTAATAAGTAATTGATAATAAACGTTCGTGTTAGTTTCACTTAACATGAATATTATCAATTTATTCATTCATTTTAATAATCACATCTAACGAAACAATTCATCAATTTCTAGTTTTTAAACAAACATTCACTTTAGAGCTAAAAAATGAATTGGACTACCTATTTGTAACCCATCACCTAGTAATTAATTTTTTAATTAAAAAAAAGTAATTTCTAATTTAAATAATGGAATGGTTTAATAATTAAATTTAAGTATTTCTTACTTTGTTCAGAAGACGTAAGGCACAAACTACGTGTACAGATTTCAATTACACTAATTGCAATCGTGATAGACTTTTTAAGTTATTTTTGACAATATCAGTAGTACCACGACACCATCCCACCACTTTTTTACGTCACAAGCCCCGCCCACTTTCACTTTTTTATACGCCCACGTGGGGACCGTATTTTCCACCCTATGGTATCTTTTCGAAGGCCTTTTTCAACCCCTTTTCGTCCCTAATTATTTTTGTTTTTTTACTCGCCCACGTGTAGGACGCGTTATTTCACCTCTATTTTATGGCCGCCCACGTGTAGGACGGGTTTTTCTACCCCTATGGTTTCTTTTTGGAGGCCTTTTTCAGCCCCTGATAGAATTTCAATGTTGTGTTAAGAGCCTTTTTTGACAGCCATGCCTTTTTTGTACTTGCTCACGTGAGGGGCACATTTAGGGGTTGGTCTTGGAACTTGAAGCTGGTCTTGGACTTGGGCTAGGTCTTGTACTTGGACTTGGGGTTGATTCAGGCGTTAGTTCGGAGCTGGGATTGGGGCAGGATGTAGATTCTTTTCAATTTTAACCCTTAATTAAGATCCTTTTGGTTGTATTAAGAGCAGTACAACTCCTGGAGGTTAGGCAATTGTGCGTATTCTTTTAATTCCTATCTACGAAATTTATTTATACATTGGGGTTGTATTCTAATAAAGGCCATAATGCTAACCTGTAAGACAGGTGTAGGAACTACCATGTAGGCCTTCGATCTTGTGTTAGGGTCTGCACCCTGTCGTGGCGACTTGGCGAGAAATTTGAAATAAGGGGCCCTAATACCAACTTGTAAGACACGTGTAAGGCTTCGCAACCTGTTCTCGGGCATTCGCCCTAGCTGGAAATGGTATGGGACCCTAACCTTATAAGACAAGTGTAGCTTGGCCCCTATCGTGGCCCCTTGGTGCAGTTGTATGTGGGTTCTGTTTTCAGTTCAGCGATTATTTTATGTTTATTCGCACATACCTTTGACCTTTCTTAGAGGAAAAAACCGCGTCAAGCCGTAAGATCTGGGCGGTCAATAAACGTTAACACGACCAGAAAAACGTTGTCTTAACAAATAGATAGCTTCTCTTGCTTTATGGTATCTAGCGCCATCATGTTTACACCACGTTTCTTCCATTTACAGTTACAACTTGGCTAGATTACATCTCCATCCCATAATCTGCAAATAGTGATGGTGCATCGTTTTTTCATGAATAACTCCAGGACTTTCCTGTTCCAAATTCTGCTTATTAACAAAACCATCTAAATGAAAGCGAGCTTTATCGCTAAAGATGATATTTAAACAAAAAATTATTATCTGTTTGGTTTTCAATCTACTCCTGAGTTAATTGTACTTTGTAAGAATGAGGTTAATGGTCCTTGGTAAGAATTCGTTGCAAACTAGTTCTGCCAATGTTCAATTGTTGAACGATCGCGTGTTGATGTTCATGGGTACTTATCGATACTCTCACAGATATTTGCAATACCGCACAAAACGAGAACACTGTAGAGTTTTTTTGTTCAGAATCGAACCAGTTCCCCAAATCTTCAAATGGAAGACGCATTATTTGAACCATGAAGTTTTCAAACAGTTCATTATTGATAACCTCAATTACGCCAGATGACGAATGACAAACATTAATGTTGCCAACTTGAATACAAAGAATGCAGGAAACTTTAAACCCTGCGTACAAAAGGTGCTGGACGCTATTCCGTACTAAATCGTGTAAATAATAACTATCAACCATACCTGCAAGGGTAAAGATTCGGAGAGGGTTTCAATAAAACATTATTACAGATGATTTGATGCACATATTTCAGTACAATATTTCCAGAATGTAATAAAACAAAACAAGTAAATTTAAGTTTAAATACTTTACAAATTAGTTGAATTTCGATACCAACTATAGGGTTCATTTCAAACAGCATCAGTAACTCCGCCGTGAAGGTAGCATTAAACATTTTTGCAGATAACATAGAACGTATCCTAATTCCCAATTTTGTAAAAAGTTTCGTGTTTGTATCAGTATCTAACTGTTGTAGCCTTAACTGGGATACAACTGTCGATTTCGACGGTAAGGCAAACTTTACGTCATCATTCATCAATTTGCGCACAGCAAGAGATTGAATTAGCTA
>JARFJB010000551.1:2830000-3030000 GCA_036346205.1 Vesta saturnalis | reverse complement strand
TGGCGATTCTTAGAAAGACGCCGACGTAATAAATCAATTTCCACGGACAAGCACTTTTCACCGGTAGATCCACATTTTAGACAATTCAATTCAAGGAATATTCACCACATCGTTCACAATATTAAAGATATTTTAGGCAGTAATCGGGGATCCGAATCACAAAAATAATTTTCACACACACATACTCTTCACTTGCTTTAAAGAAGCAATTTGAAAATGCGAGCCAATGGATAGGACGAGACAAATTACCACGCCGAGCCGTTATAAAAACTAGAAGTTTGAGTAGAATGCTACTCATAAGTAACGATTACGTGCACGCCATTTGAAAATGTCCAACACCTATCCGGTGAGATTTTTATGCAGAATTGAGTTTTAACAATTCTTGAGAAGATGCCGCGGAATAGAAACAATTTCACCATGCACACTAGTAAATCCACATTTTAGAGAGGCAATGTAATTCAGGAATAGCAACCACTCGGACGAGAAGAAGTCCCACGCCGTCCCAAAAACTAGAAGCCTGTGAAGAATGCTCTGTATAAGCAAAAATTACGTCTGGACCATTTATAAAATAGTTTTAAACACGAATCCCGGAAGGTTTTTTACTCAGAATCAAATTTTGATGATTCCTGAGAAATCGCCGGTATCATAAAAATAATTTCCTCATGTGCATATTTTTCACTAGTGGAAACAATGCAATTTAAATAGTCACTGGCTAAGACGAGAAAAATCCCCAAGCCGCCCTAAAAGCCAGAAGTGGACTATTACTCATAAGCAACAATTTTATTCATATGACTTAAAAACGCAATCCGAGAAGGTGTGTCTGTACTCGTGTGCGTATGCGTGTGCGTGTCCGTGGGCGTGTGCGTGTGCGTCTGCGTGTGCGTGTGCGTGTGCGTGTGCGTGTGCGTGTGCGTGTGCGTGTGCGTGTGTGTGTGCGTGTGCGTATGTATGGATTGTGGATGTATGTTAATACCCACTCCAACATGAAGACACGTACGTACTTAAAACTTTGTATTTAAGCTTTGGTTCATTTCCCCTGGAACTGATTAGATTTTGAGAGAAATTCAGCGGCGGTGAGGGGGGGTTTGTTAGGGTCGGGTTTTTTATTTTATCAAATATTTCTGAAACGGCTGTATATTTAGAGATATAAAAATACCAGTATATATGCAGGGTGTAACAAAAAGATCGATCATAAATTAAACCACATATTCTGGCGCGAAAGATAACTCGATTGAACCTACCTTACCTTAGTACAAATGTGCATACAAAAAAAGTTACAGCCCTTTGAAGTTACCAAATGCAAATATTTTGAGAGTTGTTTGACATATTATACTGGAAATTGACAAGTGGCTTACTTATGAGTATCTTGCAAAACAAAAATGACAGTATCATTGCACACCGTCAAAACTTTGTGGGTGATCCCATAAACCCCCCCAAATTTTTTTGTACGTTATAATTTAATGATTATTGTCACCATTAATTAAACTCATTATTTTTGAAAATTTTTTGCCCCTTAGTGCTTTTTAGAAATATCATTTTCTATAGAGGTACGGCTTCTTTTTCATTATGCTTCAAAAATTCCGAGTAACAAGAAGTAGAGTATAAATGAATTTTTATGTTATCCGCAGGTCCCAAAATTTTTATTTAATCTTACTTATTTACAAATGTATAGTATTCATTCAGTGTTCGAAATGGCCCCCATTTTCTTGAATACACAGTCGGCATCGTTTTACAAACGAAAACGGAATATTCTGGAAAATCAAGCTGATGAGCTTATGACTCACATAGGGCTTAGATCTCCTAGTACACTTGAACTATCTATAAAATCATTTTTTTAATTAATTTGGCTTTTTTTTTGTTAGTATGCTCATGCCTAGTTAGTAATCACTTATGTAGAACTTATTTATATCTTAGTCGTAGACTGTTCAGGAGTCAATCCTTAATATTCAAACCAGTCTTGGGAAGTAGTTTCCCTGGACCATATTTTTTGCAAAAATAAAAGTTGTATGTGAAATTGGTATGCAATGTTTACTAAACAAAATGCGGCCCATCAAGCACGGTTTAATTTATAACCCATTTTTAACCTCTAAAATAACATAGATCACGGTTTTAGCAGTGGCCTTTTACAATTTCTGAATTGGGCTTCAAATGTCTTTGGTGTAAATACTAATTTATTATTCGTTAAAAATTATTTAATAGCTTATTAACAAATGTGCAATTTCTTTTCAACATTCTCCAGTGGCGTAGCTTTACTATTAAATTTATGAAATTTATGTTTATATATGAATAATACTTACTAATACACTAGTTTAATAGTTTATTAGTTGTACAACCTTTAAAGTTCTGTAGTATACTTCTACACCCATGGCTACAAATTTTAGCTACTTAACAATTTGGGTAATAACTAGAAGATTTTGTACCTTATGCTCAGTCGAAGATTAAAGCGGGCCAGGTTCAAAAAATTATCGATTTGCTTTATTAACCAAAAGATATTTACATGTACCTAGATATGTTTGCTTTAAAATCGGGTTTGCTTCTTCCTGAAGCTAATGTTCAATACTCGGCCGTCAACTTGTTTTTAAATGTGGAATAAACAAGTACACTATTATACAATAAAGTTAAAAGAAAATTTCTACAATAACAAATTTTATTACACAACCTATATTTAATTATAAACGGAAATATTTTAATGCTAACGTTAGTAACGTTATAACCTAATCAATAATTAATATTGTAAGTAATTAATGGAATCAGAATACCTTATTCTTGATCACACTGTAGATAACGAAACGACTGCATGCTGGGTCAGCGTTTTTGGAAACTGTTGCGTAATATTACTTCAGCGTTGAAATAAATCTGGATTTGTATTTATAATTCCCAAATGAATAAATTTACAGGATTAAGGGGTTTTAGAATTCTACTTCCCATTAACGCAGGTGATTAAATAATTAATTGCGTAGATATGTATAAACGTGTGAAAAGCAAGTTAAAGTAAAAAGTAAAAAATAAAAATAAAAAGTAAATGTGCTTGAAATGCAAACGTCTCAAACAGTGTAACATAACTTCAAATAACTTACCGTAAATTTACAGCACTTTTAATAAAAAATATAAAAAGAGCAAAAATGGATGCTCTTCCACCTTTCAGTATCCCACAAAAAACGACGCTCCCAAAAGGTCTTTGCGCATGAACATGCCTGAAACTGAATGTGCAAACGATATGCGTGGAAGGCTTCTATTTAAATAAGTAAATTATGTTTTATGCAGTTATGATATGCAGCACACATGACCCGAAACGCATATTAGTTGCCTACAGAAAGGTCAATTATTAACAACTCCTTTGAAGGTTACATGTTTCTAAAACTTCCACCTTATAACCACCCCCCATACGTGCTTAGGTTTTTCGAAAAATCAAAGCGCTTTTAGTGAAATGAGGCTGAAACACTGCGTATTATGGGTCTGGAGTTATCCTTGATACCGACACACATCCACACATACACACACGCACACGCGCATATGCACAGCTGCGCACGTATTCATTTAACAAGTGTTGAGAATACTCGTTAAACTGGATTTATTACCAAATATTCTAGTAACGCATGGAGCTTAACACACACAACGTTAATTGTTTGCTTATTGTAAAATAAGTATAGGACACTGTATTTTTTAAATGTGGGCCAGCAACTTTATTTGACCTACAAGACTTCGGCATCATACAAAAATTTCACAAGTACATACTCTTCACTGTTGAGTCCACACTTTAGAGAAATTCAAGTCAAGGATTAATCACTGGCTAAGGAGATACAGCTCTCCTTGCCACCCTAAAAACTAGAATCCTGAGTGGAATCTGTAATGATAATTCCTCGTTAAAAGCAAGTAAAGTGTTAATCCTTCGCAACCAGGTTGGATGCCGCATTAGTAATGGTACTTCCTGGTTAAAAGAAAGTAAATTAAAACTTAAAGTGTTAATCTTTCCTCGCCAGGTTGGTTGCTGAGTTTCTAGTAAAACGCTTGACTGATTTACGCCTCTCATGCCAAATATGTAATGTAATAAACCTTGCTTACCCTTCCTTGAATGAAAAGAAGTTAAGACATAAAGTGTTACTTATTTAAATTTTGTTGAAAGGAAATATTTATGAAATTGAAATAAGTAATCTATATTACAATTTAAGACTTATTTCCGATACCGACTACTGATACTAATTTCTAATGGAAACTAACCATGACCAACTCTGGTAAGGTATCATTTGAAATGTGAACCAAGCTTTATTAGAATTGATCTTGTTTAAGAATCAATGCATTAATAAAACTAACTATAATTGAAGTTATTATTGGCTGTACTTCTAAATCATTCAATCTACATGTTAATATAAATATTGCAAAAAAAGGTTGTCTTAGTTAGTATGATTAAATCCAATTCTTAACTTTAGTCATAAGTATTGATTTGCATTCAAAGTATTTATGGAACTAGTAATATTCACTGGTGTGCTAACGCTTTCTTTACTTACGAGCAATGACGAGTAAATTATGTCATTGGTCACTTTAAAACTAAAATAATTGTGGTATTGAAAAATTTATATTACTCTCCCTTAAATCAATTTAAGTATTACTGAAATCTCTATTCTCTACCACAAATTAAGTCAGTCCAATTACTCTTTTCCAACCTAATATCGTGATATTATCTACTTTAATTTGAAATAAACTGGAATAATAAACTCCAAGGTACAAATCAACTACAATTTAAGTTAAACCTTAAATATAAGTGTAACAAAATTGTATAACGTCGCAGACATTCAATTAAATTCAATTCATTATTCATTAATTACAATACAATTCATTCATTATATTGGTTTCTATTCTTTCAGGTGCCAGCTTAGGCAGGTTGGCCTCGTCAGTCACTTGATTATATGTGTTATGCATTATAAAATTTTTTGTAAGTTTACAATGCGTTATGGTTTCATGTTCAAAAAAAGAAAAAAAGCATAATTAACTGGATATTTTACGTTACGGTAGTTAGTCACGAGTACTCCACGAACGTTGGCTCTTGGTCTGATAGGTATGTTACGGTGTACCATGCCTATCCATATACCGCATTAGCCTGTCACGGTCCTTGGCAGTGGAAGACTGGATCCTGAATCCCTTGGCGATTGCTTTCGCACCTGAAGGCGATCCCTCGGTGATCGAATTCACAGGAGAAGGTAACCCAGTTATCCTTCTTACAAAGGATTACCGGCGGCACCCTATCTCTGGAGACGGGAAGCTCTTCGACGTCCTGGTGGTCCATGGTAGCAGAGCCTCAAACGCGTTGACTGCCGTTGTGGGCGTGGTCACTCGGTCACTCGATGGTTTGTTCGGCTTCTTCTTCTGTAGCCGCAAGCCGTCGCACGGTGGCGACTCTTTTGTTGCTTCTTCTGTATGTGTTGCTGTTGGAAGCAGTGTAGCAGCTATATCTTCTTACATTTTATTTACTTCTATCTTCTTTTTCCTCTTACTATTTTTAGGCCTGTCTTCTCCGAACAGCGGAACGAACTGGATTGGCTCGTTAAACGGCACCACGTCATCGCAGAGGGGATGATACACTGGTCTGGCGGCTGATACACGTAACTCCTAAGAATGTACAGGGTGTTCCACGTAGGTTGTCCCTGTCTTATCTCAGAATCTATACGAGATAAAAAAAAAGGTTTTACGTAAAAGTTGTTTGGATTTATTAAAATTATTTACTTTTTATATATACTGGGTGTCCCAGTAAGTCAAAATCGGTGTCAACTCGAAAAATTTAAATGGAACACTCTATATTGTATTACATATTTAGATTTTCCTCAAGAAAGTGAGATACTTTTTTTAATTTTGCATAGTTTCGGAGTAAAATGAGGTTATGTTATTTTTATCACAAAATTACCCTATTAAAAAACTTATTGCTATAATAAAAAATTAGGTAAATTATATACATTTCACATCACAAAGGTTGTGATAAATGATCTAATACTGGGTGTTTTTTATACACGGGTCAATCGAAAATATTTTGAGTGAAAAAAAATGGGTTTTTTTAAGTGGAACACCCTATATTTTATTGTATATTTAGATTCTATTTTAAAAAATAAAAAACTTTCTGTAATTACACTCTTAAAAATTTTTATTAGTTTTGGAGTAAATTTAGGTTTTGTAATTTCTATCACAATTTTTGCTCATTAATATGCTATTTAAAAATAATAATTGTCATAAATGTTAACCGTTAAATTATATTGTTGATTTTACGTGATTAGTTTAAAAAAGTTGTAAAAGAAAAGTAGTATCCTTACTATAATAATAATAATAATTTTAATTACATATTTACCTTTGAACTTATTCGTTCATAACAAAAACTTATATTAATTTAATATTAGTCAAGCTGCTTTGGTATGTATGAATCCTTGCGATATTGCAGGCTCACATTCCATTAATATAAGTAATTTGATTGTAATCTCATTATATTTAGAATTTACATCAGTTCTACATACATAAAGACAAACTTTACATCGATTTTGGCTTGAACCTTGATGGCGCAGTTTGTTAGCGCGGTACTTTAGCAAAGAACAGGTCGTAGGTTGAAATCCTACTCGAGGTAAACTTTTTATTCATGTATCTAATAAAATTAATAATAATTTTTAATTTACTATACCCAGTTTGGTAAAAATTAATATTTAAAGTAACATATTCTCGCTCTTTAGTATTTGCGTTTGCAACATGTTTTAAGTTTAAGATTTAGAGTAGGCTTTGGATCAGGGTAATGGCAGTTTTATTAGTAATAATTAAAAATCAAGGCGGCTGTGTTTAGCAAACAATTTGACAGTTAAGTGAGCTGTGGTAGTATATTACCCTTTGAATTCTTTTGATTTTATGATAAGTTGTGTTAAATACTATTTTAACACAAGATCGTCAGATTGAGGTTTTATCATATTTTACTGAAAATCCTGAAAGTTCATTAAATGGTGATACCCGTCATTTAGAAATAAAGAAAACTAGGTTTCATAGAAGCCTTAAATTAAATAAATATCAGCCATATAAGTTTCTTCCTGTTTAGCAACCAACAGAAGCTGGTTGCAATGAAAGACTGAAATTTTGCAATAGAATGATGGGCATGCAATTTGAAAGAAATATATTTCCCAACGTGTTTTGGACCGACAAAGCTACCTTTAGCACAAGCGGTATGTTTAACAGGCGTAATTGTCACTACTGGTCTAAAAATAATTTATTGAAAGTAAAAGAAGTAAAAAAACAAGGCAGAGAAAGCGTTAACGCCTGGTGTGCTATTATGAATAATGTAATATTGGGTCCTTTATTTTTTTATGGATATATGAATTGTAGGAGATATAAGCAAATGTTTGAAACCCAAATACCAGAATTCCTGGAAACTTTACCTGGCGTTCGAGCAAACCTGGTTTACCAGCCGTATCACTGCACGGACAAAGTTATAAATTTTTTAGCTGAAAACTTCCACACAACTATATGCAAAAATGGCACGATCTTCTGGCCTCCAAGAAGCCCTGATCTATCCCCACTTCACTTTTTTTTGTGGGGTCCATTAAAAGAAAGAGTTTACAAAAATAATACGAACAGTATTGAAGAATTGAAGCAAAAAATTAAGAGAGAATTGAAGCATTAAATAATTCCGATGCAGTGAAAAATGCCATTCAATCTTGAGAAACCAGATATACCACATGTACAGCGGTTAATGGGGGATACATTGAAAACTTGTAAATTTCTGTAGTTTATTTGTTTGTTAGTTGTTTTATTACGTATTAATTACATTCTGAAAATTTTTTGGTTAGTATTTAGTATTTTTGTTTTAACAAGCCTACTTAAAATATTATTTTACCAGAAACAATGCAAAAGGTTAGAAAAGAGTGTCGAAATATTATATTTTTAACATACAAAATCAAAATAATCATGCGAGTAACACACTATCAAAGCCTTCCTAACTGTCAAATGGTTTACTTTGTTAAACACAGCCACCTTAATTTTTAAATAATTATTATATTACTATGAACTGTCATTACCCTGATCCTAGGCCTACTCTAAAGCTTAAACTTGAAACGCAAATACTAAAGAGAGAGAATACCTACATTATTTTAAATATTAATTTCTAACAAACTGGGTATAGTAAGGATTCTACTTTTCTTTTACAACTTTTTTAAACTAATCTCGTAAACTTAACAGTATAATTTAACGGTTAACATTTATGACAATTATTATTTTTACTCGTAAATAGCATATTATGAGCAAAAATTGTGATAAAAATTACAAAACCTAAATTTACTCCAAAACTAATGAAAATTTCTAAAAAAGTGTAATCACGAAAAGTTTTTGATTTTTTAATATAGAATCTAAATATGCAATAAAATATAGGGTGTTCCATTTAAAAAAAAACAATTTTTTTCATTCAAAATATTTTCAATTGACCCGTGTATAAAAAACACCCAGTATTAAAATAGAAGTTTCTAATCATTTGGATCATTTACTACAACCTTTATGATGTGAAATATATATATATATATATATATATATATATATATATATATATATATATATATATATATATATATATATATATATATATTGGGATGAAAAAGGTGTTTGTAATATTTAAAAACTTATATTTATCTGAATATGTTTATCTCAAAGTGGGGATATGATTAAAGATTTATTAAATTGTATATATTAAAATAATTATTTTTATGATTATAATTATGCACCGGACTAGCTCAAATCTCAAAGTGGGGATAGATTTAGTGGGAAATTAAATTATGATTTGAATATAATTATATGAATTACCCTTTATGAAAAATATCATATATGCAAAAAAAATATATCTGAACAGAATTTATACTTTTAACGCATGCGTTGTAACGTTACTGAAAAAAAATTATAAAATGACAGAACTGTCAAACCTCTACAGAAAATCTGAGTGCGCCACTGGATTCTACGTAAAAAAAATCTACAAATATCAGTTTTTACTTTTTTAATATGTCTTAGAATAACAAAGTTACAGGGTATGACTGAAAATGCAATTTTTCCAAAATCACCCTGTAGCACACAAACTAAGATGGCTATGGTAAATTTGATTAGTGCATCTTTGGTTTCATTAAAAATAGCACGGTGTCGCGAAAACCTCAAGGTTCTAACCTAAAAAATAAGCGAGATAACCCGTAAAACATATGAAAATGGGACAACCTGTACATGTAATCAAAGGTGCTGCCTTTATTTTTATACATCCATAATACAGATTAGTAGTAAACCGAGTTTGGACACAAGTTGGATTTAGTCAAGATACAAACCTTTTAAACTATTTTTAAACTGTGAGCATTCATATGATCTATAACACTCTAACTCTGAGATGAGAATAACAATTTTATGTTTTAAGATTATGCAAGAAAATAGCAAAACTTAGGTTCCCAAGTATTTCAAAATTTTGAGGTTAATTAAGGTAATCACAAAATTTGATTTTTACCAACACCATCACCTTAAAGTATATTTGAACATAAACAGCTGTATTACTTAAAATAGCTTTAGATGTTAATTACGTGAATCCAATTTCAGATTTTCTTACAGAATTGAGTTCTAATTAGGTGCTAATATTAAGAATTAAGTGCTGCAGCCGTTTAGCACAAAAATACATTTAAAACTCTCCTTTCTACTAAAACTGGAATTTACAATTAAACAACAAAGAATTAGTTACCAGTCTAGTAGTACTAAAAATAGGTTGGTTAAAATACGTTTATTCCACTTCCCACCGACTACTGATGTATTATGAAATTTCAACTTAGGCGTAGTTCGAAGCTATGCAACCTACTAGTGCTGTGCTGTGGTACAATAATAGTACATGTTTTCCAAATATTGACGTTTTGACTTAAGTTCCCCTAGGTATAAAAAAATTTGGACTTAGTCGTCGAAGTGAGATCAGACTTTCAAGAGTAAACTAGTACAAAATTAGGTACCGCGATGAGTTGTAAATAATATGAATTTTACATATTACGTAAATATTGAGGTAAAGAAAAATTAGGACTATGTTACCAGTGGTCAGGTCCACCTTTGAAGATGAACTAGTAAAAATCTAGTTCCTGCTCCGAATGGCAAATCTTTACGTGTTTTCTAAAATTGGGGTTTATATTAAGTGCTCCAACGGTATAGAAGAATTTGGTCATCGTCAGCGGTATGACTCACCTTCCAAGTGTGAATTAGCCTTAAACATTAGGTGCTGTCTTTACTTGCAAATAGAATTAATTCCTTTTTTACATTTTATCTAAGTGTTGAGGTCCCAAATTAAGCGCTCTTACACTATAGAAAAATTAGGACTTGGCCGTCAGCGGTGAGACTGACCTTTCAAGTGTGAACTACTAAAAATTAGGTGCTGCTTTGAGTTGCAATTAAAAGCAATTCCTTTTTTACATTTTATCTATGTATTGAGCTTCTGAATTAAGCGCTCTTACGGTATACAAAAATTAAGACTTGGTCGGCGAGACTCACCTTTCTTGTGTGAACTAGTCGTGAAAATTAGGTGCTGCGTTGAGTTGCAAATATAATTAATTCCTTTTTTACATGTTATCTGTATATTGAGCTTTTGAAATAAGCGCTCTTACGGTATAGAAAAATTAAGACATAGTCGTTAGCGCTGAGACTGGCCTTTCAAGTGTTGAACTAGTAAAAATTAAGCGTTCTTACGGCGTAGAAAAGTTAGGACTTCATCGCGAGTGTTCAGGTGCCCCATTGAAGGATGAACTAGTCTTAAAAAAGTGGGCGTTGTTCCAGATTCCAAATAAAAGTAATGCTTTTTTTGTATCGTTTATAAATATTAAGATTTGAATTAAGTGCTTCTGGAGTATAGAAAAATTTTAACATCATCTTCAGCGGCGAGACTCACTGTTCAAGTGTGAACTAGTGAACATTAGGTGCTGAGTTGAAAATAGAAGTACATTTACGTTTTATCTATATGTTAATATTCTGAATTAATTGCTCCTACGGTATGGAAAAATTAGAATTTGGTCGCCAGTGGTCAGGTGCACCTTTGAAGGGTGAACTAGTCTTAAAAACTGGGTGTTGTTCCAGATTGCAAATAAAAGTAATGCTCTTTTTGTATGTTTTCTAAATATTGCGGTTTAAATTAAGTGATTTTATGTTTATACTTTTAATTGAATTAAAATTTGGAAATAATTTAAAATTCTGTTTCTTTTGCAGGTGTTTACACAAGTATGATTTAAAAATACACACCTATACATATAACCAATAATAATTATTGCAGGAAATCAAACACAACAATGACCACAATGACTCACATATAAATGTTCCAAATTCCAATTGATGTCTTCATACAGGTTGTTCCAATTTGATGCAGGCACTTTCCAATATTCTTACTGCTACCATATACCCATTCACTGCTACCTGGTGCTCGGGTTGTTGAACAGGTTCACTTCCGTAACTGGTAATATTTCTCTTTGAATACGGCTTCACTCCAACCACAAATTTAATTTCGATAAAATTTTATTTAATTATATTAATGATTTCTGATGGTATCGTTTATAAAATATTTACTGGTTGTCCAAGGTTTAAATTAGCATCACTTTATTTTAGGTTCCGGCTCAAATGTTAATTATTAAAAGAAATTGTAACACCAATACACAACACTATTTTAACCTTTTCAGAAAAACTGAACAAATTATAGACAGAGATCAACTTCCTGGGCAATTCCTTTTATACCCTTTTGGTTGTTACTAAATCTTCAATTTTTTTCTAGCAAATCTACCTATGTATCCATGTTTCTGATTGGTTGAAAAATTTTATAATTTTAACTAAAACAGAAATTTAGCCATATCTAATTACTTACATATATCGAATAACCTGATTCAAAATCTCAACAGTCAATAAGAACCAACATTAAATTTAAAGTTCTACTGACCGAAAATTAGCATAGAAACACCATTTAAAGTGGAATTTAATTTAAAGATTTTATGTTCTAGAAAATTATAAATTTAACCCCTATTTCATGAAATTTTGCGCTGAAATGCATTGTATACTTTTTATTGCTAAGAAATATTGAGGTAAACCTTCTATTAATCACTTTAATAATATAATTTAAGCCTAATATTATCAAAAAAACTATAAATTTGTGAAAAAACCTAGAATTTACAACCAAACTTAATTCTAAAATTACAAATAACTTACACTTAAAAACGTTTATGTAACTCAAAATGTTATTCTAATGACTTGTAATACTTGTTTTTATTTTATTTAATGTTGATTTCACCTGCATTGTATAATATAGTGTTGCATTAAAAAGTCATATCGTTTAACACACTTTCTTTAAATTTCACTATAAAAATGTATCTAAATGTAAATGTCTTTGTGTGAATAAGTTCTATGCACTGCTCTTACTATTTAAATTGTATCACTAAGTTTGTCACACAATCGCTTCCAAAAATATGTGAGTAATAATCATATTAAGTCCATATTATAACCCTTTCTTAAATTTTATCAAATTTCCTGCATTCTACACTACTTATACAATATCCCTAATATAAAACTATCTTTACACTTTGTGTTAAACACCTGTAAAATATTCACATGCCAAAATATTTTCGAAAAATTGAATTTTATTGAAATAAACTAAAGTACTAAATTGAATTTACGGGAATAAGTTTCTTTGACATTCCTGACATTTTTGTTGGTAACACAATGCTTTTTATGATGAAATCAAATTGTATAAATGTTATTCAGATTATTTTGTCCAAAACAAATCCACTTTAAACCCATCGTGAACCAAATTATATCAAATGAATGTCTCGCACATGTATCATGCTTGAAATCACCCCTTTTTTTAAAGAAATTACTAATTAAACTGTCCGATCCTTGTCTTACTCCTTTCTAAACATCTCAATATATATATATATATATATATATATATATATATATATATATATATATATATATATATATATATATATATAATTTACCCACTTTTCATTTTTTTTGTATATAGCAATAAGTTCTTTAATAGGGCAATTTTGTGATAAAAATAACATAACCTCATTTTACTCCGAAACTATACAAAATTAAAAAAAAAGGTTTTAGGTAAAAGTATCTCACTTTCTTCAGAGAAATTCCAAATATGTAATAAAATACATCTAAGTACATATAACGTACAGATTCAATAGTCGAGTTCTGATACAACCATACTCTTTCAATAAGTTTAATGAATCTTAAAAAAGACTAATTCTGCTTTCAGTACGCGACCATGGACTTATTTCAGTATTATACAAAAACATAAGGTACCTCATATCATTAGAGTATCTACTGTTCGATTTCCTATTGGTTTACTGTATGTTCCAACACTAGTACATATTCCAAGGTAAGTGCGCTATAACTCAATCACTTTGAACTGCAATTGGTTTCTTGACAAACTAATCAGCTGTTCACTTACATGTACAAAATACGTTAAGATATGTTTGAACTACACTATTTATTTTAGGATACTATCCCAATTTAAGATGCAGTTAATTAAAACGTTCACATTCATCTACTTGTATGTTAAGTTCCAAGCTTAAATACGGTTTAACAAATCGTTTGGCCTTTCAATTAGGTATACCTAGTAGCTGTGGACCATATCAATTCACCATTTACTTTTATATTATAAGTATAAATATAAAGTAATTTATTTATTAGTTCCCTTAAATGAAAGCGAGTATACAACACTGCTTTGTAGAACATGGAGTTATTCAACTTAAATGCACTATACACATTTAAATTTTTAACCAAATCTCACAAATTAACACTTGGGCCTTTTAAATCTAGGATATAATCACAAATAGATTTCAGCAGCTTTATGTTTAAATTATTGCTTACAAAAACTTTCAATTTTAATGTTTGAAAATTTTTATAATTTCAAATTACAATAATAAAAAATGGCCGAAAACAGTAAGGTTTCAGTATTTCCACATTGACTAAATGCAGACTAACTCTTGTTCGTTATTTAGTCCTATTTATATATGTTCATCCTTGAAGGTGTAGGAATATTTTTAATTACCAATGAAAATTCATAACTCCAACTTTCTAGGAGGTCTTGGTTAATTTCATAGCTATTGGTCTGAATTTTAGGCGTAGAACTACATAAAATTTTGAATAATTTGTTAGGACTACTGTGAAATCTTATTCTAATAATAATTTTTATATAATTTATATTTCCTAATATGTAAGTGAACTAGGAACTTTTCCGAAAAGAAGAGCTTCTTGAATGAGAAAACCATCTTCTCTTTCTTCCGTATACTACTTACCACTTACATTTGTGACACATTGTGGATTAACGCGATTTATAAATACTTGCGTATACCAATAGCTAATCATCGAATTTTTATTAAACTTCCTATTGTATACAAATGTTAAATTTTGTTGGGAATTAGGGCTCTTGCGTTTTATGGATATATACGTTTACCATTCATTCGTTTGCATTCTTTATTATATTTTGAAATTTTTTCCATATTCCGTAAAGAAATGTTTTACACATGGATCACTTCACGCTTTTTTCATGTTTCGATTTTTTTTTACATTTTAATTTCATAAATCAGTAATTCTTTAATATCAAATATATTATACCGCTTACTTAAAAAAAAAGATATAGCAACAATGAATTTATGATTCAGTACAGAAACTCTAACAGATAAACATTATAGAAGAAATTACCTAAGGATAACTCGATCCCTTGTCCGAGTCCCGTTCAACCATGGAAGCTTTGTAAGTGTATAGTGGGTGAAGTGCTAGATACCACTCTGGCCAAATTTCACCCCCTAAACACAAAAGACAATATAATAAAGATTTAGAAACTGAATAGGTTTGGTGTTGATCAAACAACAGATAATGTACGAAGATACATAAATCGACATCGTTGTAAGAAAATTAAGACCAACTGAAGCTAAATTAAAGAAATAATAGATCTTTTTGATAATTCTTCTTCTTCATGTACAGGGTGGCCTATTATAGATGGTTCTCCAGGATATCCTGGTTATCTGAAGAGATAGGTTTCCACTGTGCTACTTTTTTTATAAAACAAATGATGGCGCAAACACATTTTACATAGCTTTATTTGTTTCTTGGTTTCCAAATAAAATTTGCCATAAAAATTCTATATCTTTGAAAAACCTACATAAAAAAGATTTAATTTCAATAAAAACATATAGGGTGTTCCATTGTGTTATAACTAAAAAACTGCACTCATTACAAAAAATCTAGCTACACCATTGAATTCTATGTAAAAACATCCATAAGAAATAGTTTTTAACTTTCCAAAAAATTAATAAATAAGGGAGTTTTACAAGGGGGTTCCCAAATCTGCAATTTTTTCATAAATAAAGATTGGCAAAATCTGTTTGCACAATCTTTTGCTTTCCAAAAAAATAGCACAATGGCGCGAAAACCGCAACCTTATTTTGGTAAACTAGCGGAATTTTTTTTCTGGCCGTTTAGGTGCACAGCGGCAAGTAAGTAGAATTTGTGTCAGCGGACTCGAAAAACTTTCATTTATTTGAGTCCATTCTATACAAAACAGGTAAATGAAAAGTAAAACAAATCATATTTTCATAAATTTGAGTTATAATTTTTTTTTCTTGCCCGTACAACCCATACAACTGGTTTCATTTCTTTCATGATTTGTATTAAATCACAACTAAAAGGACGTTTATGAAGTTTGTTTTAATTTATGAAAATTAATCAGATACAGTCTAAAAGTTTAAATTGCTAAGTTAATAATAATAATTAAAAATGAATAACTAGATGGAATCCGTAATCCAAAACCTTAAAAAACGCAAGTAAATAGATAAAATAAATAAATAACTAGCTCTAATTTATAATCGAAATTCTAAATTAAAGATAATTAAATAATGTTTCTTTTCTCAAATAAATAACGGCGTAGGGAACAATCTAATTTAAACATGAAGTACGATGTTTTGAATAGATTTTTATCGGTTTGAATATTAATAATAAACACAAATAATAATAATCTAAGCAGTAGAATTTTTGTTACGTGTAAAATGGCTCTTTAGATTAAAAAAAGGCGCGTAAATAATGTTTACGATTGCTGTAGCATTAAATTTCTACGAAAAAATACGTTTACTTTAAACCCATACCAGATATGATTGTTGAGAAAATCGTATTAACGCAAATATAACATATTCATACCGATACAAAATACAAAAGATGTGACTATGCATGGCTGAGCCGTAAATTAAAAAAAAAACTCTGCAAGTGTAAATTATAGGATCAGTCTGCAGATGTTCTGGTTTTAGAACATTTTTCTTTAATTTTAAATTTTAAAGTTAATCCAACTTTTATTTTTGGTACTATATTAAATTTCAAGTGTAGTTATAATATAGTGTTTATATTATTTCATATTATAGTTTTCTTTGACAGCGAAATTGAAATTTAGTCCAACTTTTACCGTTGTTACTGTATTTAATCTTAAATATAATTAATTAATCCTAAAAGTAGGCAATTAAAGTCTAGAGGCCTAACAGGGTAATTATCATCATTTATTATTACTTCAATTAAATAAATGTGAAATTTAAAAATCGAAGAGTTCAGGTATAAAACTCACGACAATAATAAAACAGGTTTAACTAGTTCAAAACGAGAATAATGTGCAAATTATAAACCAAAATAAACAGTTTATTTTAATCTTAATGCTGTCAACACCTACGAAACAGAACACAAACAGATTAGGGTACTATATAACTTATACAAGATTTTTTAATTAGGTTAATTAATATTCTGTTTTTTAGTGCAGTTACTATATTCTACACAAGAAAGTAATTTTTATGGTATGATGCGACGTAAACTATAATGCTTCCTTTTAGCTCTAATACAACTAAAACAGACGCTATACCCCAGGTGAGCAGGGCGAGACGACACATCTCACATCGATTAGTCGATCCGTTCCAAGGAGGAGGTGTCCAAAATTTGTCAACGCCAAAATCAAGACTAAAATAGGAAGATCTGCCAGGAATACAATTCTGCCTTATTCGGATGCCCGGGAGGGCGGGACTCAAGCGACCTCGGTCATCGAAAGAGCCAACATTCGGATACATTACTGCAACATACGTGGTATCAGGTGAATCTTAATGTTGTTCACGTATACCTTGAACAAGTGTAACCGGACATTCTATCAGAACACAAGTCCCCTGGAAGCACGCGTGGCCTGCAATTTCCCAGATACAACTTCCACTCTAACTTTCACCTTAAAGGCGGGGTATGTGCGTATACAAAGGACAACGCAGGTTGTAAGAACCTGCGGGAACCAACAAATTTGACGCCTTTTGGTTAAAACACTCTAGGCAACAATTTGAGAAATTCTACTCTTTGTATAGGTCCCTCAATAATAATAACATCCAAGAACTATTTGATTACCTCAGTCTGAAAATAGATTACCTCTTATCAGTCCCCATCTTGCGATATTTCAATTCTGATAGATTTTAATGTCCCCAATTCCAATTGGCTTCAATTTTCATCTACCACTAATCCCACAGGTCATAGTGCAGAGGGATTTGCTGTATTCAGCGATCTCACACAAATGATTTCCGAACAACCAGAATCCCTGACAACCCTAACTATACTCCACATCTGGACCTATTCCTTGCAACTCACCCACTTGTCTATAAAACAATAGTACTTTCGCCATTCGGTCAATTAGACTACTTTCTAATCCAAATAACTTCCTCTGTACCCAATCCCAGTGTTACTCGAAAAACAGATAGAACTATGTAGTGTTTTAAATCAGCTAACTGGAGCGAACTGCGAGATTTCTTTATAGCCTTACCCTGGCATGAGTATTGCTTTGGAACGGTCTTCTTCTTCAAACATTGGTCATTCAATAACTGAAGTTATTTTGATGGGTATGGAGTTATACATTCCCAAAAAACGTAATCGTGTAGGTCATGCCCGTTCCCAACCCTGATTTAATAGGGCTTGCACTGATGCATTATCGTGAAATCGAAATCAAATAAATCTGTGGAAAATCACGTCGACTATATTGCCGTAGGGAGTAGTTGCAAAAGGCCAAAAAGATGTTTGAAGAACGTAAATGGAAAGAATTAGTCTTAAGTCCTTTGGGTAGTCTTAAATTTTGGTCATTAGCTAAAGCCATCAGTAAAAAGTTTAGTGCGTCTGCTGACAAAGCCAACTTCTTTGTTGATTACTTTGAATCAAATTCATATCTCAATGATTCTGGTAAATTGTGCCGTCACCCAAATCTACCCCATACGCTATGAAACCAATCCACTTTCGATACAAGCTCCTAGAATCAATTGTCAATAAACTTGACTCAAACAAGGCGACTGGCCCTGACGGTATTCCAGCTATTGTGCTTACAAAATACTACCCTGAACTAGTACCAGTATTGTTCATACTCTGTTCGATCTCCATGTCACCTGGAGAGTTTCCCTCATCACGAAAGTTGGCAAATGTCCAACCTATTCCTAAAAATGCCGATAAAACCGATCCCTCAAACTATCGACCAATAGCTATAACTTCGATTGCATAGAAAATCATGGAGAAATCGATCAACCACTAACTACTTTCGTTCCTCGAGTCCAATAAACACCTAAACGACCACCATTATGGGTTCAGACAAAGTTGTTCAACGGATGATCTTTCATATGTCACCCAACTTTAGAATAACACATTAGAGAGGTCCGGTGAAACAGTTGTAGTAGCTTTAGATATTTTGTTTGGCACAGGTGCCTACTTGCTAGCTCACTAGATTTGGCTTATCCGACACCCACATTGTAGTTCTTCTCAGTTTTCCCACAACAATAAGTCTAGTCATGACGTTAATGTGAAAATGGCGGTCTCAATCAACATTGGCTTAGAAGGTATCCTTGAATGGGGAAGGAATAATATACTCACGTTCAACGCCGACAAAACCCAGTGTTGCCTTGTGTCCGCCAAGGAAGACCGATAATTTCCTGTTGTAAATATGAATGGTTTAGATCTCAAGTTTTCAAACTCTATTTCTATGTTAGGGATGTCCGTATCATCGAACGTTTCATGGGTTGTCCACCTTTGGCAGCCAGCAAAACGTTCCCGTAAACTGGGTTTTAACAGATCTAAGCAGTACTTCACATCGCAAAATTTCTTTTAGTAAGGCTCAAATTCGACCTATCTGGAATACAATTCCCACCTCTAGGTCAGTGCTCCCCAATACGCCCTTGATATGGTAAACGCAACTAAAAGAGCTATAAAGCTTATAAATGACCCTTCTTTGACGTCTGGCCTACAGCCTCTTGAGCATAGAAGAATAGGTTCGGTTCTTTCCTTCTTCCTTCGCTATTACAATGGCAACTGTGCCTGAAATACACTCTTTAATACCTTCTGGGGCCATCTTCGCTAGGAACACCCGGTTTTCCCATTTACACCATAATTACTCAATCAAAATTCCATCTTGTTACACTAAACGGGCGCAATCTATATATTGTACACACGGCTCGGGCGACCAAATTGTGGAATGCACTACCCAGTTCCTGTTTTCCTCTAAACTTTGACTTCATAAACATTTCTCGGCAGCCTAACAATATCCCTAATCCCCTCCCAGTGTTCCTGAGTACTTTAGCACGTTAGCCAGATCTTGGCCTGTTCAAAAGTACTATTAGTAAAAGACAAAAATACAACATATTATACACTTACATAACGACTGACGCATTTCAGCTTTTGTTGCGATCGAACTTATTACCTCGCAGCTCCACTACCACCATAAATCACTTGGGTCTAGAACTTTAGACCATAAACTTTTATACCAAATTTGGATATAATCGTTTTTCAAATTTTTAATGTATCGCGTCTGATACGTTGATCTCTGAAAAGCACACCCAACAGACATTTGGTATTTTCCAAATACCACTTTTCTCATGGCACCCCAGACAATATTTTCATTTTCATTTTTTTTTTGACCCATAATAATTACATTCGTTTTAGGTGGGAAAGTTAAAAATGATTTCCGACCTTAATTAATAACACTAATACTTTCAACATTCCACCTTTACCTTTCCTTTTACGGATTAAGTATAAAAACAAATATACATTAGACGGTGTTAGACATGCAATTTACAAATTAAGTATATAATTGAGGAATTAGATACTTTTCAAATACTTATAAGGTTATGAGACACAACTCATGGTTTTAAAATATCGCATTAAATGAAAAGTTATAAAAATGTTGCCGTAAAAATTTATTAGTTTAACCTAACGTGAAAACGTTAAATTAAGTAATAATATCTTTATGTTGCTGCATCTAATCTATTTTTTTAAATGATATTGATCTATCGTTTCAATGGTGGATACAAGAAAATTAGTGCGCTGCACTGTTATTGTTTAATGTGGAAAGTGTGTTTCTTCGGCCCATTTTAGGACTGAAACCTCCTATAAACAATTTTTGTAATAATTGAATAAAATTTGCCAGATTTAATACATTTAATATTACGTACAATTTGGCGCAAAACAATACTCTAACCTTTCTTAATAGTGTGTAAATGTAAACCTTCACGATTCACACTCCTAATTACAAATACTTACCTGGCTTTTTAAAAATGCAACGAATAAGCCTGCTATAACAATTTGGTGCATGTATTTGAAAACATGTAATTGAATAATATCTTATTGTACTAAAGATATGGGAATAGTTGGATCATTAATAGATTAAATTTTATTAAACCGTCTTAAAAATTACATTCCAACAATAAAAAATGCCACAATCAAAAAACAAATTCAATAAAACAAACAAATTGACACACCAATTAACCCATTAACGCCCACGCTATTCGATTTCAAAAAATATAATTTTTTTTCAGAAATTTATTGAAAATGTTATTTATAAACAAAAAATTAAATGTAAGTATATATGTCACAAACCGAACTTATGAGATATATACATGTACTCAAATGAGTACAATGGGATCTACAGAGTTTTTTTATTTTACAGTGATACTTAGGAAATTAGTTTAAATGAAATTGTTTAAAACACTCTCGCTCAATACAAAGGGTTACTTTACATTTTTCACAACTCCATCGAGCTCGTTGGTGACACTGGACACATCTTAATTGTTTAATAATTTTTTGGGAAAATGTCCTCCATCTTTCTTTACACAGAGCAAAATACTACCGCTCGGTCGTGATTTTGTAAAAACGGATTTAGTATAACAACGTAAATAATGTCGTGCAAGTGCTCTTTAAAAATCAAGACGACTACTATGTGGATCTTCTTTTGCCAGTTGATATAGTCTCCACGCGTTTACAACACTCGTGTTTATAAAATAGGTGAAAAGCACCCACCACCAATTCTTTCCTCTAACGCCGATTCGGTAATTGTTAAGTGCTTGGTCATGCAAGTCCATACCACCCATGGACTTATTATAACTTTTAAATAAACCAAATTGGGATATCTCCACTTTTGCTGACGTTTTACCTGCGCCAACGGCTCCATTGAATCATAGTTTGTGCCCATTGTCACAACATTGTTGTCCTTCCATCGTGTAAATCAGATACCTTTCTCTTTGTCATATTGATGTTCATAATAACCTCTTTCTCGTTTTTGAAATTGTTTGGGACTTGTTAGCGAGCTTTTTTTTGTTCTATTGTCTCTGACGGTTCCAGTAGGTTGAATTCCTTTTTCTTTAAATTGTACAAGCAGATCGTAACTTGTAAAAAAGTTATCAAAATATAATTTGTGGTCTGATGGGTAAGCAAGTTTTGCTGTCATATCAAGGACTACTTGTGATCCCAATGGCAAGTTTTTTCTTGTCGGCATCTTTGGCCCCACAGTAGATGTCAGCAACATAACAATAACCACTGCCACTACATAATAACCAGTTCTTGTAGCCAAATCTAATTGGTTTGCTTTTTATAAATTGTTTGCTGAAGTGTCGGCTAAAAAATGTAACCATAGATTCATCAACACATAAGTCTTCAAGAAAAATGCCCCACTGTTGGAAGTTTTGGTTTAGCTGCATTAGCAAAGGCCGAAGTTTCACCATTTTGTCTTGTGATGCTATGGTATTATCAACAAGGTGAATGTAACGTTTTATTTCTAAAAATCGATTCCTAGACATAGCCGAACATACAAATGGAACTGTTAAATCTTCGTCAAGACTCCAATACATCCTTTCACTTGGGATTTGATGATATCCTGTAAGTAATAGTATTCCAAAAAATATTTTTATATCCGCTTGAGATACAACGAACCATGGTTGTTTTTTTAGGAAGAGTACAAATTGGTCTGAGTGAGTATATGTTCAAATATTTCATCAGTGAACAACTTTTTAAATATCTCAACTTCATTTAAGTTTTCAAGTTCGTGTTTTAGAAGTTCTAATCGATTTTTGCATCCTGTAGTTCCTACCATACTAATGTTTGTAGTAGCTGTTGTCCATTTGGGAGTATGTAATTTTTTTTATTTGCCCCACTTTCCCAATCTAAGTGACAAAGGCACATTATCATCCACGTCGCTTTCTTCATCTGATGAGTACCGAACTTCAATTTCTCCCACAACATCGTCAGGTAATTGAAAATTCCTATCTAAGATATCGTCTTCTTGAATGTCTTCTTCATCAGTTAAAATATCTTGGTCTGGAGGTATAATAACAATATCCACACCAGACTGAGAGGTAGAAGTACGAATATCTTCTAAAGCTGGTGGTAGGCACTTATATCTCTTGCCATAGAAAGAAATAGCTTCGAAATCATTGTTAGAAGTCATATCTGCAATCAAATTACAAAATATGAAAAACACCTATAGGTGCCCGTTGTACTCATTTGAGTACACTTAACTTTCACACAATACCCTGCATTCTTTATTTTTAAATTTAGATATTTACATACCTACACCTTTTATTTAACTCCTTTGGTTTCAATAAATATTATTTGATTGCCAAAATAACTTAATAATTAAAACTTACCAGAAATTAATAAAATGATTGCACATCTTTAAAATATGGTACGTGTTCAGACATGAAACAACTAACGAAAATAAACAAAAGCTAAACTTCTATCAGATAATTTGATGTTTAGGGGTATTATATTTCCTGAAAATTATGAAAAAGTGGCAACTATTATACAAAGGATGGCATTACTAAGCCAATTTAACTGCTGTACTCAAATAAGTACAATGGGCGTTAATGGGTAAAAGAGTTAGTAAAATCATAACAAATGTAACAAAAAAACTCAAATTTTTCCATTTTAGTACTTAAGAACTGTGATTACTAGACCTGTGATTTTTAGGCAAATAAATTATGAAATTAGGTACCTAAATAGTCCATAAAATTTCCCAAAAAAGGTAAGGAAAAAGCAAAACTTGAAAAAGATTTTGCTATCAATATCATACAAAATCTTTTCAACATAATTTTTATGCCGCATTTGTAAGCTAAAAATGCTAAAACACAATGAATAGGCGCGAACATTGTTTATTCAAAAACAAAAAATACTACATTGATCAAAACATGTTTATTAGAGTAGAGTGAAAAAATTTGCCTTTAGCCATGCAGAAACCACCACATAAATTTCAATAAAATCAAAAAATGTCTTGAGGTGCCCCAAATCCCTTAAAAAATTAAACTTTTATTAAAAATCTGAACTTTTGTCATAATTTTTACAATCTTAAACAGTAATAGTATTGTAGTGGAATAATGATTTTATGCTTTTGTCATACATGTATTATAATCTTAAACAGTAATAGTATTGTAGTTGGTAATAATGAAGTTTTAATGACTTTGCAAAGCCATGTAAAATTATAATTTATGGAACATAAAAAACTTTACACAATGTACTGGTCAGAGGTAATTGCTTTACTTTATAGACCCCAAAGCTGATGATATGAATATTATAAATCATTACTTATGTTTTAATTAGTTTTAAGCCTAAAACATAATACACAATGTAAAACTGATGTGTTTAGAATAATAGTAGCTTATATTACAAGTAAAAAAATCATGAGCATAGTGAGATTGTTGACAAAATTCATTACTTATGCTTTTAATTAGTTTTCACACGTAGATATACGACGTAATATCCAACAGTTAATATGTGTTTAACGAATAACTTGAAGTAGATTATATTACAAGTGAGTAAAAAAGCCATCATAAGCAAGTCTGAGATTGTATGACAAATTCTCACGCGCTTTATAATATGCTTTTCACTCACGTGAATGAATATTCGACGTTTTAGTCCAACAGTTTCATTTATTTAACGAAAAACTTGAAGATGATTTAACAAAAGTATATAATATGTTGGCAAGCAGCCAGTATGTGCAATTGGTTGTCATCACATCAAGTAGTCTTTCTAGGTTATGTTTGTTTGTGTTGTTAAACCAATGAAGTTGTTTTAAAGTATTAAGTTAGCGTAGTGCTGTTTATAAAGTAAGTGATATTTGTCTTATTAAAAATGGATAGGGTAAAGACAAGAAATGCGACAGAATGTCCTATATTTGGTTTCCCTGAGGACTTGACACAAACATCTCTTCCGACGCACAAAGAGGTAATACAATGTTATTTGTTTGAAAGAAATGAGACGAAGCAAGCTAATAGTAAAGAACCAACAGTTGGTGACATTTCTGAAAGATTAGCTGCTAAATTACAAAAAAATATGGGGAAAAGCTTCGCTTCCAACAGTTTCGCATAAGAGAATTGTGCAGCTAATACGGGCTTATCATGAAAAATATAGATGTATTATGAAACCATTCAAGGATAGTAAAAATATCCTAAATTATCAGGAAAGAGTAAAAAGGTTTCAATATTATTCTTTAAACTTCTTTGATATTTGCAGCTGTGAATGTACTGACTTTGTTCAGTGTTGCTGTGAAAAAAATATTAAGGTCTCACAGACAGAGATGGATTTTCTTAATGATCAAAGGAGCCAAAGACAAATGTTCACTGGCTAGTCGATGTTGTTACAACGAAAAAAATAATTAAGTGGGAAGAATGTGTAATGAAAGAAAAAATGCGCTTAACCCGCAGTGTTTCATGTAAAACGCGAACTGGCAGCAAATCATTTACTCATGCCTGCGAATTAATGGAAGTCAACTCTAATGATTATGAAACAGACTTAAATAAACAACGGCAAAGCCAATTAAATTGTACTGAACCACAACCTGGATGTTCCTATTTTGATCCCAACAACAGTGACACAAAAAATTTCTACTAAAAAATCACCCTGGCAGATGAGAATAAAGCTTCCGTCCTTAGCACTTGCATGTGACACAACAGATGCGTCAGATCGATCTGCTGATATGATTGCTTCAGCGGTTTTACAAGATGTTGGGATCATCAGTAAAGACGATGCCACGTTAGTAGTCGACCCATCTAAAGTTCGGAGAGAAAGATAAAAAATTCGCATAGATTTAAAGAATGTTGAATTGGATACTGTTCTTGGTATTTACTTTGATGGAAGAAAAGACAAAACCATCTCAGTAGATAAAAAGGGAGATAAGTTTTATAAGAAAGCAATAAATTAGTCCCATTGCTCTCTTATCACCGAAAGAAGTAGTGTTTATATAGGACATGTGGCTGTTTTATCAGGAGAAGCAGAGGCAGTGGCAAGTCTATTTTGAAACACTTGAAGGAAAATGATGTTGAATTATCACAAATGAGCGCAACTGGCTGTGATGGCACTGTTTTAAACACTGGGCCCAAAGGTGGAGTAATTCGTCTTATAGAACCTGATCAGAAGAAATCCATGCAATGGTTAATATGTTAATTGCATGCAAATGAGTTACCATTACGTCACATACTAACACATTTAGATGGAGACACTACAGGACCAGAAGGGTTTTCAGGTCCTATCTGTAAGCAACTAAAGGAGTGTGAAAAGTTATATATAGTAAATTTCGGACCTGTAGATTCAATATTGCCAGTAGTTGATGATAAATCTGATTTAAGCACAGATCAAAAGTATCTCTTTCATATGTTGATAGCAGTTACAGAAGGTACCTGTCCTGCTGACTTAGCAAACAAATATCCAGGACACATGTCACATTCAAGGTGGCTCACAACAGCAAACAGTATATTACGTTTGTATGTTTCTACTGAAAGTCCTAGTGAAATTCTTAAAGTACTGGCTATTTTTGTGGTGAAGGTTTATGGCCCTATGTGGTTCGAAATAAAAACAAATCCAAAGTGCACAAGTGGAGCTAAACATGTTATTAGTACTATTGAAAAAAGTCGTTACTTAAGTGGCAATTTGAAAAAAATATAGGTGACCCCGTAATTCAGCGTAATGCTTATTTCTCGTATCCGGAAAACATCATAGTATGAATGTTAAATGATGAAAGAAGAATCATCAGAGAGTTGGGATACCGCAGGGTTTTAAAAGCTCGAACTCTACAACTCGAGAACACCATCCGTTCCTTTTTAATTCCACCTTTGAAATTCGAGGAGGCCAAGAACTATGAAGACCTTATTGACTGGAACTCAGTAAATTTGACGGAGCCACCAATTTTGTCAAAATTTGACAATGAAGAGCTGCAGAATATTGTATCCAGCGGGTTTACTTCAACTTTGCCTTGTCACACACAAGCTGTGGAACGTTGTGTGAAGCTTGTAACGGAAGCTTCAGAGGCTGTCTGCGGAGTTCAAGCCAGAGATGTATTCATAAGAAGTCGTATAGTTTCAAGAAATAAGATGCCACGTTTTGAGACTAAATATCTGTTCAATCTTGAGTAAAACTTATTCTTTTTATTTTTATTACTTTAAATTTGCCTAATAAAGTGGGAATTTTTGCGTATTATAATTATTTTTTCTACACCAAAACCAATTCCTCAAAAAGGGGAAAAACGGGAAAAATGTAATATTACTTAAATATTACATTTTATCATGGTTTTGGGGCACCTCAAGGATTCATTTTACAAACTTGATTTTTTTTACACAGTCTAAATATATCTTAAAAAACTTATAAATCAGTATTGCAATGAAATACTTTGAATATTTAAGATCCTTAAAATTTATCCAAAAATTGAGATTTTTTATGAAATTTTCAACTTTTAAGTGCACTTGGACACCTCAAGTCATTTTTTGATTTTATTGAAATTTAAGTGGTGGTTTCAGCTTGGCAAAAGGCAACTTTTTTGGACTATTAGGTTTTATTTTTCTAAAAATAATTTTGTTCACTCCACCCTAATATTTATGTCTGGCCATGCTTATTATAAACGGAGTGTGGTTCGTCTTAACTAGTGGGCGGACACTGTCACCTTAAATAAATATCTTAAAGCGTTTTAAAACGTATATTAAATAAATTTAACAATATAAAAAAACTGGTATTAATAACAACTCAAAATGTATTTGTGGTTCTTGGTCCTGGCGGCTCCTCACCCTCGTTCTCCTGGTGGGCGGCTATTTACTGTGTGCGTAGTCGCTTCTGAGAACAGAGATATTATTTTAATCTACTCCTTACCTAGTAGGTAAAATTTATGTTACGGTCCTGTATTTACAGAAGCTAGTATCGTTGCTTTAAATAGTTTCGTTCAACGGCGCCAGTGTAACGACCTCGAACGGAGAAAATCGATATCGTTCTCGGCCTATACGCATGGCATAATCATTTATTCTTCAGTAA
Source organism: Vesta saturnalis (assembly GCA_036346205.1). NCBI lineage: Eukaryota > Metazoa > Arthropoda > Insecta > Coleoptera > Lampyridae > Vesta > Vesta saturnalis. The sequence continues at coordinate 3,002,403 of JARFJB010000551.1, read as the reverse complement.
CTCTGGAGCGCTGAAGCGAGTATGTCGTACTCCCAGGAAATAATACACGCGAAATGCGCGTATGCAAATGCGAGATCTCGGGACTATCTTTCATTAATTCTAACCGGTTTGATTAGACAATTAGATTATTTATTTACCGGAATTAATTACGGATTTCTATACTAAGTCTAATTATCTACAATCAATCAAGGGAACAAAATACTTGATATTAAAACTACTCTAAAACGACTTTAATAGGTTTAAGGTAAATATTGGATAATTTACGTACTATCTAATTTATTTACAAACGATCTCACACTAGGTGTTTGCGATGGTTATATGGACTACCAATTTATACAACCGATTTCGGGTGTACTCTCCTGCGATTAAAGACGCCGTGTACGGTTATTGTGTTTGTCTGTATGTATTGTATGTATGAGTTTCGAGCGGGATCTCAGTAATACTCAGAAGACGTAGGCGGCGGCCTGTCTTAACCGGATAGACTAAGAGAAAGGACGCAGGTCTTTACAGCCCTGTAACAACCCTTCACCCTCAAGTGTTTGCGATGTGACGTCGGGGGTTACCCCTGCGTGGCACTCTAGGTGTTAGTGTACTTTGTATTTGCGAGTGACGTCGGGATCTACCCTTCGTGGCACTCTAGGTGTTAGTGTACTTGGTATAACTCCTGGAGACTCAGCCCGGCGTTATTTACGTTCTGCAGTGTTTGATTGTAAATTGTCAGATTTTATAACTTTACAACTTACGTGTCTATCAATGGCAGTACAGGATTAAACTTTAGGTTGCCCGGCGCGTTATCACACGATCGCGATGGACACTTCTTCGGTGAATAACAGGTCGGTGCTTACACGAAGCAAACGGTACGGTGGCGGCTGCTGGATATCGGCTTGGCTTGAATCTACTTCGATTCATCATTTCACGCGCGTCGCGGGTTTATAAAGGTGCATCTGTGGGCGGCTTCGCGGCTACCGTGCGGAGGATGCTGTTATGCGATTGGTTGTAATCGTTCTGACGTGCAAAGGCTTACTGGTTTTTTAGAAATACACGTCAGCGGTGATTAATAAATTATTAGTTGTGCAATATCGCGTAAACTTTTGAAATTTTAGATATAGGATGGTCCGCAAATAATTTATTCTAAAACGCATACGTAAAGGACGCTGGTTCTTTACAGTTTCACACCCAGGATTTCTGTTCAGAACGTTCCTTAATTTAATGTTTACAACGTCACCAACAGATCCTGGACAAGACTTTCGCGTTTTCAAGAATATTAATTGATTCTATAAGTGACAACCCTACTGATCCTAGCTGAATTATGGTGGTTTCAATGATTTTAAAGTTGGTCTTTAGGTATAAAGGATCACTTTATTTGCAAATAATTTGTTGGTGTTTTTAATGCATTGCGCCGCAATATATTTAAGTGACGATTACAAAATTACAATTTTGGTAATTTCACATACCTTTTTGATATCATCAAAGTTTTCACAGTAAAATGTAGCTGCTCGCAACCATGTTCCCCACCTAGTTAGGATTGGTTTGGGTGGTAAGGTGGTATTAGGTAGTAATTCTCTATACGTTTCAACTTGTGTGGGTGCTTTCAGAAAAAAATTTTTGGTGTTTGAAATTAGACCATTAACGTCTGTAAATTGTTCACGTATAATTTCACATACTCTGTTAAACCCATGTGCGAGACATGTAAAATGAACAAGATCAGGATAGCATAGTTTTAAAAATGTAGCTCATTTAAGCATGTACTCTGCGGAATCCGTAAAAATAAATTTAATCCTGTCATGTTCAATTCCTTAAGGCCAAAGCATTGATAGAATAATTTGTTTGTATATTGTATGAATCTTGAATTTAAAAGACAAAATCTTACATAGACAATCATTAACGAAAGGAGCGATGGTGCTATGGTTAGTTTTCTCCAAAACCTAACACACTATATTAAACAATAATGTGGCTTATCCTCTTGTTACATAAAATAAAAATATAATTATTTTTAGGGAAACAGCGGTACCGAAAACGAAACTAACCTAGCAAATACTTCAACATCTTCTAGAGGAGGTTTCCCTACACCTGACAAAGCTGCACTTTCACGATGGAGAGCAAAGAATTTGGCGAGACGACTTCACAACAAACGAAAAATAAAAATAAATTTGGGCCACTGTTATACCAATAAAGCTGGAAAAGACATCCGTGCAAGAGAAATAGGACCTGCATATAAATATAGGAAAGAAAGTCGAAAATCTTTGGCTGAAGCCAAATTTTTTCTGCCTTTTCGGACGTAGGTCACTACCATAAGCAAAATGTGTGGTTATCATAAAGTAAGGAACATACTTTAACTTATTATATATTTTTAACAAATCAAAGTAATAACAAAAGGTACATGGAATCTAGTTGCTTACATGATGGTATTTTAGTGTATCTATGGAAAACAAAAGAATTGTCGTGAGAACTATAGATACAAGTGTCAAATGAAAGTATCGCAATTTAGAGAATTGTTCTGAAAATAAAATTCACTTAGACGTAAATTGTAAAGATTTGAACATGGATCTGCAAACAATAATTGGTTTAGTGCACTGTTATTATAAATGCGGTAAAAATTACACTGCTGGATTATGAAGATTTCGTACAAAAATCGGCTTGAGAGCAGGGCCGTGCCAAATAAAAGCATCCCGTAATTTGATTAGCAAATTTGAAAGAACAGGGTCTGTAGCTGACCTTACGAGATCAGGAAGACCAGTGATGAGTGATGTCCAAGTCGCAGAAGTTCTTCAAGAAAATCGAAACGTAGCCAATAATAATCCGCTAGGAATTAGGAGTGTGAAGGTTTGGAAAATTTTAAGAAAATCCTAAAAAGCTATCCCTATAAGCTGCAACTGCTGTTTCAATGAAAGAAAGCAGATTTGGCTCTTAGGTACGATTTTTCTTTACAAACACAGGCTCAGATGGAAATTGAACCTGAATGGTTATCCCGTATTTTATCGACAGGTGAGTCCCATTTCTCTCTTAATGGTGGAGTGAATACTCAATCGAATGTGGTCAACAGAAAATTCACATGAAATCTTTCACCAAGGTCTTCATAACAAAAAAGTCACTATTTGGTGCGGTTTCACAGCTAATTTCATCATTGGTCCATATTTTTTCGAGGAAATTCAGAATGAGGAAGCCGTATCTGTAACTGTTACTGGTAAACGATACCTGCAAATGTTACGGGATTATGCAATTCCGCAGTTGCAAAACGAGTACGATGGAACTGTAAACATGATTTTTATGCAGGATGGAGCACCTCTGCATATTTACCGACCAGTTAAAGAATTGTTAACTGGGGTTTTTCAAGATCGTGTTATAAGCAGACATTTTGCAAGCAAACGGAAGAAACTCTTTTAGGTCACTGTATTAACACAAGGCCCTATATTCTCATTTAGGGATATACAAGCGCAAATTGTTAAAAAATCTTCAACAAACGACAAAGGAAAATTAAATTTCAATAAAGTTCGTTGCATCAAATGTTCTTCTGAAAATCCAAGAACATCATGCTGAATCTGAAGACAATGTAGAACATTCAGATCACTATAGCGATATAGAAGACTTCAGTGATAACGATTATTGAGTTTCAAATTATAACAAAATTTATTGACAAACTTTTGTGTGAAAAAGGGTGTAAGCCACATTTTTAACAAATTTTTATTATTTTTTCATTACCACATTAATAAAATGCTTTCAAACCGACGTACATGTTTTTACTTCTGTTTAAAATCAAATTTCACTTACATGCATGCATGCTAATAACCAATCCTGATTTCAAGATTTGAATGAAAGTTTTAACTGTGATTTTCTCACAATCCAACAATCCAACTTAGCCCAAGGAATACCAGCTGCAACGATTGCTTCACAAAGCTCCATATAGCAAGTCGAAACATCATTTTGTTGAAAAGACTGCTACAGCAACAATTAAGATTCTCAGCGCTTTACATTGTTCACATGCTGAGTTGAATTTTAATGTTGTATAAGATGGTTTCTTTTAGTGACTACAACCTAAAAATATACGTTGTAAGTTTGCACAATTGTTTGCTTTTACCAACGATGCAATACAATGTATGATTCGAATATCTAACGCTAACTTCAAAATACTTACGCTTTTTCTGCATGCGGAACATAAAATGTTATAATAAACTTTATCTTATTTGCAATCCAGTTACACTTTTATATACGTGACCTACATAAAACACCACCTACACTACACTTGATCTACTGCAGTCGCATGTGAACTACAAACCTGCAATTTTGAGATAAACCTAAAACAAGTTCTGTAGTATAAGTGTTTTGTAACTCTGGTTTCCTATTAGTGGAGTTGATTGGCCTATTTCCACAGTTTATGATTTTTGAGAGCGACGTTTCGGAAGCGGACTCTGCTTCCGTAATCAGGCTTAGTCCTGAGAAGGACTGTTTTCGCACTTGAGTCGAATTCATATGTTATATATAATTTTTTCCCAAGCACTTGACCACTCTCAGATTCGAACTTGGTACCTTCCACTTACTAGTCTGACACCTTTACCACTGAGCCACTGAGTAATCCAATATATATATATATATATATATATATATATATTAAACTTTTTCGTGGTTACGCAGAAGTTTATTGCGCATGTTGCGTAGTAACTTCTTGCACAGGTGTATTGCGCTTAAACTCTTCGCGCATTATTGGAATCTGTATGGGTTTCATTTCTACACTAGCTTGGTTTATTGGATTTTCTGCTAGTGCGATGTATGTGGGTTGTTTGAGTTTTCGGCGAGTTGTGTTCTCGTCCCTTACTACTATCTGTATGTTATGTCATTGGATGCGGTGGTCTTCGTTCCAGACATGTTCGCCGATTCTTGATCTCTCTGTTTCGCCCTTGCGAATGTTGTTCTTATGTTCCTGCGTTCTCACTTTGAGTGGTCTACTGCTCTCTCCTATTTGTGCTCTGCCGCATTCGCATGGTAGGTTATATACACAATTCTGGGAATTCTGATCTTTATTGTATGGTTTGGTTTTGGTTAGTACTCCCCTGAGCGTTCTGGTCGATTTGAAGGCAGTGCGTATCTTGTGTTTGCTGCCTATCCTTCGTATTTTGTCTGAGGTACCTTTTATATATGGTATTATCGCTGTATATTTAGGTTCTTCTTTTTCGGTTACTCTTTCCCTGTTTAGGTTAGGTGTTAGATCGGGTTAACCATTTTCTTTGAGTGTTCTACCGATATTTTCTTTTTCTTTGTTCAGGTCCTCTTGTTTTGAGCATATCGTTTTTGCTCTATCATACAAGCATTTTGCCACACCTAACTTCACGTTTTTGTGGTGATTGGAGTTGTACTATTGGTCGTGAAAGTGTTGTCATTCCTGTGTACAATTACATCCAGGAATAGCAGTTTTTGTTCCGACTCCAATTCCATTGTGAATTTTATGGAGGGTGCGCGGCTATTTAGATGATCTAGGAATTCATCTAGCTTATGGTTACCGTGTTTCCAAACTACGAAAGCATCGTCCACGTATCTAAGCCACATCCTTGGTTTCTCTGTGAATTCGGATATCGCTTAGTCTTCAAAGCCTTCCATAATATATATTGCTCACTATGGGTGATAGTGGGGAACCCATGCCATCCCAAACTCTTGTTGGTAGAGTTGGAAATATGTAGTTCTAATGCATATTGTCAGAAGTTCCATTATTGTGTTTACCGAGAGTTGCGTGCGTTCGTCTAACTTTTTACCTTTTCCAGCTTCTCTCTTATGATAGTTAGTGCCTTATCGGTAGGCATATATGTTTCAGGTAAAAAAAGGCAAAATCAAATAGGGCTCTAATTAAGCGTTTCTTTATGAATCGGTTTTGAAGAAGGCTCGTTTTCAGTTAGCTCCACTGTAGACTAAAACCCCAGCTCTAGCTGATTACACATGAGGCACAGAAAACAGAATGTTATTTAATTGGTAAAACATTGAATTCGAGGCGTACGAAACATTTCTGATTAGAAATGTGTGCTTGTATGGGAGTATTTTTTTATGTCCTGCATCTTAGCTCCCGTCTTCTACTACATCTAAATGATTTATATTATAAAAAATATTAAAATGGAGCAATAAAATGCTCGCTAGACAGCACCTTTTAAAAGTATTTTCACAAATACGGGGTGGCCCACAAGTCCATGACAACAAAACCTTATATTTTTTAATGGAACACAGTGTATATTATTCTAGATGTGAATTCTCCTCAGTTCGTACATTACCTCAACAAAATTTCAGCATCTTTTAGCGAGTGCTTTCAAAGATATGATAATTTCTTTGAGTGAATGGACATGTGTTGGTCGCCCTGTGTCTTTCAAGAACAAACGAAATTAATTAATATTTTTAGTAGGATATGTTATGTATATGACCTATTTTATTTTTATACGGATGGAATTGTAATTTTCTCGAAATTTTCAAATGGAACACCCTATATTTTTCATTGGCATAGGATAGCTTGTCTGGTACTATCAATTTTATTAAGCATTCCCTATACCCAAACCCAATCGTTTTTAGTTAAATTCGCCTTTATCTGAAACCGCCTGTTAATTAATCAAAACTAGGCGTGACAGTTATATCTTTTAAAGGGAACACCAATATATTTTGTTCTTATTGGGTGTCGGATAAAGTACGCAACACCTTTTATACTAGTAATTATACTGATATGCTTCAAAGTTTCAGTTTCCGTTTTCTTGGGGGCACAACTGAATGCGGTTTTGAAAAGACCTTGCTACTCTTCTTAACATGTGGGGCGTAATACTCTCAAACGGGTTTCTTTTTCATTGTTGCATGTTTTCTTCTGTAGTTGGTGGCTCTCAGTAAACGATATTCTTAACATATCCCGACAAAAAGAAATCCTGTTTAGTTAAATCGGGATATCGGGGTGGCCAATTACACGGCTCTTCTCTGTCACTCCAACGATTTGGAAAGAATGCATTAAGACCAGGGCCGCGTGTACCTTTTTTCGGGCCCTAGCCACAGAAGTAGTCTAGGCGCCTCACCAGATCTGCATTTCTATAACCAACAAGAATAAAAGCACGGTTTCAACTTCGTTTATTTAACCTAGGTACTAACATAACTAAACATAAATGACTTAGTTATTCCGAAAGAAAATAAAAACTACAATTATAAAACTTGAAATTAAAATGAAGAAATTTATATTTTTTGTTTTCTAAATTTAGTGTCAGTAAATGTATTAATGATATCATCGTAACACAACGTGTTGAGTATATATTTTGTTTGGGTATAAGGAATGTTTAATAAAATTGAAAATAATCTATCTCATGGTGATGATAAATATAGGGTGTTCCATTTTAAAATTTCGAGAAAATCTACGATTCTCGTTTCGGACCATGCTGTAGACGAATTCCGATATTTCCGTTAGTCATATGCATAAAAATAAAATATACCATTTACCGGGTGGCCAACTAAGAACGGCCGACGGCCATATCTCAGGAATGGATTATAGCACAGGTTCGGGCACAAAAGTGGCCTCGAGAAACGCCTGGAAGTTATTTTCAGAATTGTAGGTCCACCGCTAGAGGGCGTATTTGACAGTTAAAATTTTAAAACGCAAAATTTACTCAATTAAGGGGCATATTAAATATGATAATCAGATTCCTCGACAAATTCTGCATATTTTTTATTTGACAAGTTTTAGTCTATCTCTTCAAACAAGGGGTGGGGGAGAGTGGGAACCTTATTACGAAAAAACGCCTTTAATTCAGGTTCTGCTTGACCGATTTTAATAAACTTCATGTTGTTTGAAAGAGCTTTTGTTAAGCAATAGAAAATTTGTAAATTTGAAGCAATCTGATTAATAACATAAATGCTAGAGGGCGCTGTTTAATATTTTTTTAATATTGTGTTTTCTCTTTACAATTTTAAATGGAAGCATAAAAATTTAAGTAGGTCTGTAAAAAGTAGACTAAATTAGTAACAAAACAGTGAAAACTGCAAGTCGATATCTTTTTCCAATCCTTAGATACCGTAAGAAACAGGTAAATGGCGGGCATTGCTCTTCTAACGTCTAGTAGGCTAGTTCGCGTTAACGGAAATTATTAAATTTAGTCTGGATGAAAAGATCTTACATGGTCTGCAGTAATTTAAACTGTTATCATACTAATGTTATGGTTGCCGCTAGATTACCTGTCGCTACTAACAATGAGAACAAATTATAAAATAATAATGTGATAAATCTAACAATTAAAACCTTAAATAAATAACTACGTAACTAGTGTCGCCCTAGATGTTCGAAATGTCGTCCATCATGTTCAATGCATGAAATCAATCGCTGACGGGTGGAGAGAACAGCAGTTTCAATTTCTGCCCTTGAAATACTTCGCACTGTCTGTGGTATTCTTTTAATCATGTCGGCAAGAACGAGATCTTTTATTCGCCCCCACAAAGAAAAATCTAAACAAGTTAGGTCTGGAGACCTTGGTGGCCAGATAAATAAACTTCCACGTCCTATCCACCTTTCAGGGTATGATTGATCTAAGAAATTCCGAACATCTCTAGAATAATGTGCCGGGCACCCATCATGTTGCAAGAACATGTGACGACGAATGGCCAAGGGTATGTCTTCTAAAAGAAGTGGCAATTCGTTGCTTAAAAAATCTAAATATCTTTCTCCATTAACAGTCTCATTAAAAATAAAAGGCCCAATTATTTCTCCACCTAGAATCTCACATCACGTATTTACAGACCAACGACCCTGATGTTGGACCTCCTGCATCCAGTGGGGATTCGTTTCAGACCAGTAGTGCATATTATGTCGATTTACACTACCATCACTATGAAAAGTAGCCTCATCTGTTCACATAATTCGTGAAAGTATTTCAGGATCATTGTGTATCATATTTGAGAGCCAGTTACAAAAGTCCAACCTAGTATCGGAATCTTGAGCATTCAAACTATGAGTGAGTGCACCGTTAGACACAGTGTTACGAGTGCATCGAAAGCATGAACATGGAAAATATTCCACAAACATGACAAGGTTACTATTACACAACAAAAGAATTAGTAAAAATTCTAACAAGAAGCGATGATGACGATAAGCGCGCATCTGAAGGCGGAGTAGAAGAAGTATTGCCTTAATTTATTGTACGATAAGCATAGTAAATTATATTGGGAAATTATACGTCGAACCACATATTTCTTTGTTCGCTTTGGGAAAATCAGGTTGTAATGTGGCAGACCTTTTCGAGAAAAACACCGAACTAGAATGTATTCAAGTCTTTTTAGACGAAGAAATCATGGATTTTATTGTGCAAGAGACAAATACGTTTTACGATTATATTCTTCAACAACAAAAAGGTCTGAAACCGATGTTGATGAAATGTATTGTTTTTTTACACTCGATTTTCTGATTCTGCGAACACAAAAACTTTAAATTCAAGAATAATCGAGTGCAAATCCTATACTTTCAACTGCCGTCATCTGTAAGATTTTACATCTCAAGGATCCAACCTTAACACACTATGCAATTGACAACAAGACTAAAAGTTGCCTGAAATATTTCCTTAATGGAAATACTAGTTTAGCTAATGGTAAACGACAATATTAGCGAGGTGGAGCGTAAATAACATACGTTACAGAATTAACAATATAAAGAGGTTTAAGGTTGTTGTAACCAGTACGTATAAAAAAAATAATTTAGAAAAACTAATTGTGGTAAATTTAAGTAAACAAAATAATAAAAACCTGCGAATTTAAAAAAAATATGGTGAAACTGTAGAAAAATGTATCAAACGTTATTTAATTACAGTATATTGATTTATATAGTGTATATTTAAATAAAATCAATATTACAAAACAAAGTTATTCTGTCTTGAAAACAAATAACTAAAACTTCAACTATAAAATCAATAGTTATGAATTAGAGGTTTACTGACATGCTATAATTAATAAGTATATTTTAATTGATTGAATGTGTGTAATTATACATGTATCTACAAATAGAAAGGTCTATTGCACTTAATAAAAACAGTTCGTATTCATTAGGACTAAACCGAAGGTGAGATAGAGCAGTTACTATGTTACAATTGAATAATGTCCAGTAATGAAGGTAATCTTTATATGTATATACAGGGTGTCACAGGAGATCGTACCACAAAAACTTGGGAGATGGTAGACCTAATCATTTTAAGACAAAGCTTTCATATAAACGTAAGTCCAATGATGCTTCGTTTCCGAGATATAGGGTGTCAAAGTTACAAAAAAATAGTTGATTTTTGAAATACCTCCAAAACGAAAAAAGGTATTTTTCTTGTTCTTGGTATAATAATTGGGGATCTAAGATACTTTGGTTTTAGCTTATTAATACATTTTTAGTATAGGCAGTGGCGTAAAACGCAAGGGGCAGTGCAATCTTTCAATCCCTAATTTCTACGCCAATGAAGTAACTTAAATTTTTTATTAAAATACGAAACTTCATCGATTTAGAGTACCTTTTTTTATTTGAAAAACATCAAGGTTTCGTATTTTAATAAAAAATTCAATATATTACTTTGGCGTAGAAATAAAGGATTAAAAGGTTGTACTGCCTCTTGAAGTCTCCGCCACTGTACATAATAAAAACGTATTAATAAACTAAAACCAATGTACTTTATATATCCATTTATTATCCCAAGAACAAAAAAAAATACCTTTTTTCGTTTTGGAGATATTTCAAATATTAGCTTTTTTTGAAGCTTTGACACCCTGTATCTCGGAAACGAAGCATTATTGGACTTACGTTTATATGAATGTCTTGTCTTAAAATGATTAGATCTATCATCTCCTAAATTTTAGGTACAAACTCCTGGGGCACCTTGTGTATATCTATGTAGGGTGTCATGACGGACGCGACAGAGTTTGATGAGAAAACTGGATATATTTTTTGATTTTTGTTGCAGGAAAATTGTGTAGGTCCATTAAGGCTACATTTTAAAAATAATTTCAAATATACAGGGTGCTTCAAAAAAGAGTGGCACATCAAAGTTGTGTTTTTTTAAAGGAATGCCATATATTTTATCACATTTTTGAATCAGGTATGAAAAATAAGATAGGTTTTCGTTAGAGTTCCTTATACCTAAATACAGGATGTTTTAATTTATTTTGATTTCTCTTAAATTGCAAGGTTTTGGGGAAAAAAATCATTGTTACCAAACGAAACTAATTTTGTCAAACTGCTTAAGGATTTCGAAAATAAACTGTTTCCTATATTTACTTGAAAATTTAATTGCGATAAATACTATACTGGGTGTCCAGGTTTTTCGATTGTATTATTAATACATTCAAACTATAATATCTTCCTTATCTCAAATGGAACACCCTGTATATTTTAGATCTGTCATGTGACCGATTCAATAATCTTTAAAAAGATGTTAAGGTATCCTATACCTAAACCTTCACGTTTCAAAGTTATTCAACAATATTTCGTAATATCACGAATATATTAAATAATATTACTATTCTTAACAATTTAACATAACTACTATAACAAATATTCAAAGTAACTGCCATTCTCTTTTCTCTTTCAAGCGAACATATTACATTTTGCAACATAGTAGAAGTGACGGTTCCAAATGCGTTTTTAATTCGGTGTATCTTCTCCAGTAATAGGAGGAGTAGCACACACTAGATTTTTAATATATCCCTATAAAAAGAAATCCATCGGAGCGAGGTCTGGAGATCTAGGAGGTCAGTTAATTGGGCCACCTCTTGCGATTCATTTGTTATCGAATTTTCCGTCTAAATATTCCCTTACTTCACCATCTAATTGTAACCATATTTTTTGTCTGATATGTAATGAAATATCTTCTAAAAGTATCCAAAAGTCTTTTTTTAATTTAAGAATTTGCGACCATTTCATGTGCCATCGAATAAATATGGACCAACTTCATCGCTAATTGTTCTCCCATACACTTATGATCTGTTATATGCAATATGTCTTATTTTCTGTATCATAATAATGGTAGTTATGACGATTAACATGGCCATTATTATGAAACGTTACCTTCATCGGTAAACAACACGTATTGATCAAAATTATCTTCTTCACCGATTTTTTCGAGGATTGCTCAACAAATAGCAGTTCGCCTTTCAAAATCTGTCCATATAAATTTTAATGAAGTTGAATATGATATGGATGGTATTGTGTTTCTAAAATTCAGGACACATGATTGACTAATATCTGTTTCTCTCGCAATTATTCTGGTACTGGTATTTGGATTATCAACCACGAACCTAATACCAAAAACTCGCCATTTCGTTATTGGTAACCAGTTTTGTTTTTCCTGTTTTGGGTAAAGGACACTTTCTGCCCATGAAACGTTTGGAACAATTTCTCTAGTACTTTTTATTTGAATGAATGCGGTTATACCTTGCTGCGTAGACTCTTGAAGCCAACCAACAATTTCCATAACATTCACCAATAGTAAAATTATATAATATTTTAACTTAAAATAATTATTTGATATTCACACACAGTGCAAATAATTAATACCCTATTATAATTATAATTAATAATATTTGTCATTTTGACAGCTTGGTAGCATCGTTTTTGTCATTACAATATACAATATAATAAGTAATATTTTAATTAAAACTCACTGCACACTAACTTGAAATATGTGTACATATACACACAAAATAAGAAATATTTTTGCTAATTACTCGATCCAAAAAATGATTGACAATCATTATTTGTAAAAACATTTACGTCCTGTACGTCCCATAAAAAAACTTTAGATTTCAAAATTACCTCAAAAACTTTGAAACATGAATGTTTAGATGTAGGATACCTTGGTACTTTTTAGAATATCATTGAATTGGTCACATGACAGATCGAAAATATACAGAGAGTTCCCCTTGAGATAAGGAAGATATAATAGTTTGAATGTATTAGTAATGCAACCGAAAAATCTGAACACCCAGTATAGTACTTTTCCAGATTAAATTGCCAAAAAAATCAACGAAAGGGTCTATTTTTGAGATCAAGCAGTTTTGACAGAATTAGTGTTGTTTGGTTACAATTAATTTTTATCCAAAACCTTGCAATTTAAGAAAAATCAAAATAAATCAAAACACGCTGTATTTAGGTATAGGGAAACCTACCGAAAGTCTATCTTATTTTTATACTGAATTCAAAATGTGATAAAATATAGGGCATTCTATTCAAAAAACATAACTTTGATGTGCCACTCTTTTTGAAGCACCTGTATTTGGACATTATTTAAAAATGTATCCTTAATGGACCTACAATGTCCCTACAACAAACACTAAAACATCCAGTTTTCTCATAAAATTGCGCGTCCGCATGATTTATTATATATATATATATATATATATATATATATATATATATATATATATATATATAAGTGAGTTTTTATGTTTACTATCTCGATCTAACTAGAAGAAACTAGAGCAGATAGAAAGACGAGAATGGAAAAGATTTGCAGTTTATGAGCAGTACACCTTTTGCTTTTTTCAAATTCAAGGCTGACTAATATTTAAAGAAACAGTTTTATGTAGTTTCTTTAAATGCGTATATTCGTTATTTTCATTTTAAAAAAGTGCAGAGGAAGAAGTTGTAAATAATTATGTTTTTTATAATGCATTGTGTCTTTGATGTAAGCTTTGTCTTTGAGTTACGATATAAACGTACATTTTTTAAATGGAAACTATAGTTGGCTATAACTGATTAAGAAATGTGTTTTCTGGCCTTCCAGTGCTATAACATGTGACTTTGTAATTTGGAAAACTTAAGAAATACGGCCGTTTGCTTTAATTTCAGAGTTAGTAGTATGGTGCCATGAATCCGTTGTTGATGGACAAATGATACTCAAGTTTTTACGATTAGTTTGAAAGCGCTTTAGTTGGTACAATGCATTTTTTAACCTATAAAGGTGTAATATGATTGAATGCTATATTCTTCACAAAGTGCACAGCAATGTTTTGACTGCTGTTTTGAACGCCGTCATAGTGCACATTTAAAAGACTAAATTCCACTATATGTTATTAACTACGCAAACTCTCACCCTGGTGGTCATATTTGAACTTGATTTAAAACAGTTTAAATTTAAGATACCTGGGACGACGACAGTAGATTTATAAATTTTGAGAAGTTTATAGGCACAACGAGCATCTCTGGTCACAATAAAATCCACATGATGTCGAGCAAAAAGGCCACAAATTAAATTTGGCTTTAATGTGTGGTATTATCAGATCGACTCTTCTTGGTCCATACGTTGAGCATTATCTTCATTTCTTAAAAAATGATTTAGGATATGATAGATGAGGTAAATTCTGATTGGTGTTATACTGTAGTGGTTTCAATATGATGACGCACAACATAATTGATTAGGAAAAGTATTTGATACATTTTTACGACTTGCGGATAGAAAAAGAATACCAGTTGCATGGCCACTTCGATCACCGATCTGTCTATTTTGAATTTCTATGTACTAAAGCAGAATGTGTATCGAAGTATTACATAAAAACCCACTTTTATATAGCGTCACGAATCTATTGAAACTTGTTAAAATTTTTGAAAGAATTTTCTCGGCATATACAAAGATGTTAAAGAGCACAATTTAAAATATTTACATTTATACAGGGTGTTAAATAGAGATATTTATCAAAGTTACTTTTTTAATTGAACACCAATATGCTTTACTGATGTTGAATTCTAGAACAGAGTTTTAAAAAGTTTTAAGAAATATCTATACCTAATACCCATCATTTTTCATAGGATCAAATAAAAATATTATAGTGGATGTTCAATCTCAAATTGACAGCCTGAATCTGGCTAATTTCAATCTCAGGTTAAACAGGGCCAGATTTGCGATCGTCATTGATAAGTAGGTTAAAATAGCTTAGCACAAGAAAATTATAAACATTAGTCAACGGTGTCTCTAGACGAATAAAGTAAATCCAAAGCGCAACACGCATAATGTAATAACACCTATGCGCCACATTAAACTGCAAAAGTTGTTTATTTTTGTAAATGCAACAGGGAGATATGTATTGTTACTATAAGTACACTCGTGGACAAATTTAGAGGAACGCCAAAAAAATAAATAAAATAAAGTTTTGTTATGTGATTGATATTTTAATTTACATAAACATATTTTACGAGATATCTTGATTTATAATTGTTTTCCTTTTATCCTAACGTATCAATTTTCATCCTAAATTTAGAAATTTCTAACAGCAAAGATATCAATCAAAACAACATTAACACAATACCAACGAATATTTATTGTTTGATAAAATATGTAGATGCTTGCAGTCTTTAGGCATTCCTAATCAACTTAACAATGTACTCTTAAACTTATATTCCTCCAATAGCGGGTGTAAGTTCTTGTAGGTTCTGAAGTGCAGGATTTCTGTTAATTACCTAAGCCTGTCCCAAATATGTTCTATTGTTTACGTCCGAACTCTGCCATTCAGGGTGAAATGGACGCATTATCATGCATCAAAGAAAGTTGTCACCAACGTTGCGAAAGTCATAGCAAGGGTTTCAAAATGTCAGTCACATATCTTGCAGTTTTAAGGATCCACCTTTCCAATGTAAAGCCGTGAATCATTTGTTGCTCTTTTTCGACTTTGTCCACGACGTCTTTATACTTTCTTGTCTGCCGATTCCTGCACAGAAAGTGTCACTGATTTTGAAACATTCAGCATTTCAGCCATCGATAACTGTATCCACTTTCGATTAGAGTAACAGCTATGAAACCTCAACTTCAGTAAGATAGCCCATCTTCACTTAAAATCTTATTGAGAGTAAATATTACATTACCAACAATTGTTTGAAAAGAAAATTAAATTTGTCATAAGAACCTTCAACATAATTCACAAAACGATCGGAATACAGAACATACACAGATAAACAAACGATTGTGTTTGAAAATGTCAAGAATACATGCACTTGATTAAACAAAGATCCATGAATGCGTTGCAAAATTGCTTAAACTGTTTGTAAAAGATTAACAGTACACGTTTAAATTCAGAAGTATATTGTAATAAACAGTCTTGAGTTAGATTCAGTAGTTCAATTACTCACGGGTGCAAGCACAAGTCTACAATCGGCACAACTGACGGTTCATCAAAACAGTTAATCACAACCGAATCACTAAAAGGAAACATGTTTAATCTCGATTAAATTAAAATTAAAATAAAGAATTATTAAAATTAATTACCTTATACCGCAGAAAAGTTGTCGGGAGGTAAAGTACTGCTTAGGTCTGCTTATATTACGAGCAGTTGTTTTGGTAGCTGACAGAAGATGGTCAACCCATAATGGATTTGAAGATACAGTCATTCCTAACAGAGTAATGGCGTCTGAAAATTTAAGCTTTAATGTCTTGAGACAGAAGGTAGATTACTATTATGAGTAGACCGAGATGAACTAAAATTGCTGTCGCCAGCAAAGCAATGGATCGGATTAGTTGTTAAAGAAATAAGGTCATCTATGTAAAGCAGGAAAACTGATCCTGTGCACGCCCGCGTTAATGCCAATTTCTTTTGAAAAGCAGCCATCAACTACGAGACATATTCGATTTTTATCAAGGAAACTAGAAACCCAGTTGATAAGCGTATCGTTTCAAAAACCAGGTGAGTTTGGCAAGTAAACACTTATGCCAAACTTGATCAAATGCCTTTGAGATGTCTAAAGCGACTACGACTGTTTCACCGGGTTATTCTAATGTGTTATTCCAAACTTGGGTCACATATGAAAGAAGATCACATGTTGAACGACTCTGCCTAAACCTGTATTGGTGGTCATTAAGGAGTTTGTTAGTTTCAAGGAATGAGAGTAGTTGCTGATTGATGGCTTTTTCATGATTTTAGACAAAATGGGGTGATGTCAACTGGTCGTTAGTTCGAGGGATCGGTCTTTCCGGGTGTTTTGCTAATAGGTTGAACATTTTCTTAACTTCCATGATGAAGGAATTCCCCAGAAGACATAGGGATTCTAGAGAGCTTAGATAGGACTAATACTAGTTCGGGGCAACATTTCTTTAAGACAGTATCTGAGATACCGTGGGCCAGTCGCCTTATTGAGGTAAAGCCTACTAATCGATTCTAGAAGCTTGTACCGGAAATGAATAGGTTTCATAGCGAATGAAGAAGAGTTGGCATCTTTCCCAGAATCATGAAGACACGAGTTTGATGTAAATAAATCCACAAAAACTTGGCTTTGTCTACAGAATCATCAACTACAGATATGTCAGAAGATGTCAGGAGCGGGTTTTTACTAATGGCTTCAACTAAAGACCAAAATTTACGACTGCCCATAGGCGATGTAGCTAGTTAATAGCATTTTCGTTGTTCAAACAATTTTTAGCTTTAGTGATGACACTAAGATATTTCTAGCACCGACGTATTCTGCATGACTCGACCATTTTATTAGATTTCCATTTAATATAAGATTTATTTTTCAAAATATTGCATCAGCACAAGGCTTATTGAACCAGGGTTGGGAACGTGTTTGTAATTGTTCAAGATGTCGGTGAATAGCATTAAGATTAGACCTAACACCGTGGATGTTGCAATAGTGGATCAGAAACTCAGAACTTTCGATGTCCGAGGTCGCGTGGCCTGCCTTCCGGACATCCCAATTTGGCAGGATTTTACGTCCGGCATTTATTACCCTTTTTCTAACTTTTAATTTTGGCCTTTCAATCGGATAGGAAGACAGCGAGGGTGAGGAGGAAAAATAAAGATGAGAATAAATTAAGGATGGAGAAAATGTGACCGGTAGCCCTTACCAAGCTCAGAAAATCGGAGACCCAGTACTAAGGAGTCCATGGTAAGGGTGGTGGTATCTCCCCGGCTGGCATGGGGTACACCTTTAAAATTATTTAAAATTATTTTACAAGATAACCGATTCTGTAAAATAATTTTAAATGAGATCATGTAAGTAATATCATTTGAAAGCTCGTTCCAAATTTTTGAACGACATCAACAACACTAAAATATTACTACTGATTCATGAGTTTCAACACAAGAACGCCAATTAATGTTTTGAGGTTTTGAGTTGAAACTCATAAATGTTAGTAATATCTTAATGTTATTGATGCCGTTGAAAAGTATTGAAACGAGCTTTCAAACGAGGTATTACTTGCCATATGATCCAAAATTATATTTACAGAACAGTTGTTTTGTAAAATAATTATAAATGGGATTATATGACAGTAATTATTTGAAAGTCGTTTAAGTCCTTTCAACAATATTAGAATATTACTACTAATTCATTAGTTTCAACCCAAAACGCCAATTAATGTTTTGAGATTTTTGGGTTGAAACTCATAAATCAGTAGAAATATTTTAATGTTGTTGAAAAGGACTTGAACGAGCTTTCAAATGAGGTATTATGAGCTATATTTTCCCATTTCAAATTATTTTCAAAATGGCGACTGTCATCGGCAGACATGGGCTTTCTTTTTTATTAGTGAAGGTAAACTTTTACTTCCAAAAGTAGAGTTTCAGTCCGTAACCTAACTAAGACAATTTCATGAAAAAAACATTTTTTAAATGCCAACATTGCATTTTTTTTGCAAAATTAGAAAGAGCGTTTCACTGCAATCAAAAGTACTACAGCGAATAATGTTGGTTTGGAAAGCCGTTTCCTTAATAATTGTTATTACGCAGTAGTTTATTGTTCTACTGGTCGTAGTGTGAATTCACCTGTCACGTAAAGTTGTAACCATTACTAGATTTTTTAATTTTAATAATTTTTATTTGTTACTTCGTTAATAATTTCATATTTATCTCTGTACTTTTTAATGGTAAAGTTAATTATTAATTTTACCAATACTTGCATAGTTTAACACGCCAAAAGTGAATTTTTGCTAAGACCAATAGAACAATAATAATTCGTAAACGGCTTCCTAAACCAAAATTTTTAGCTCTAGTACTTTTTAAAAATTTTTAATTTTTGTGAATAAAAAATTATAACATTTTATGTTGCCACTTTTTAAAGTGGCAACAAGACTTCGTTTATCAACAGTTTCGCGCCGGTATCAATTGAAAGCTGACTCAAACCTGCCCCAAAAATTTGTTATATACATGGAGTCTCCTCTTACATGCTTTTTTTGATAGTACCCAATGACAAAATTGTAAACAGGTAATGTAACTTTCCATAGCTAATTCACATCCATCTCGGAAGGTGTATCTTTACGCTACACTTTGCTATAAATCCATTAATTGGTCTTTAAACGTAACATGAAGATTTAATTTACCATTTCTTTTAAGATTTACACCACTGAGTATATATGAACTAGTTTTTTAATCGAGTAAAATTGATTATAAATGTAACTTTTTATTGAAAGTTGGAAACCGTCTCAACCAGACCTTTAGAAAAATAAGGCAAAAGCTATGTACATAACTAATCCCATTTTTATTAAGTGAAGTGTGGACTATTTAATGTAGGTTAACTTATATTAATCCTTTACAAATTTTATCAAATCCGACAATATTTTCATTCACCAGTGCCGGCTCTATTGTTAATTATCGTGCGATCTACGACTTTTGACTGTTAAAGTTTCAAAATATACTTTTGTGTGCAACCGTCCACAAAATGTAATTTTGCACCACAGGTAGCGATCGCAAAATGCAATTTTCTATATCTAATGGAAAACTCATTGTCTGACTGTTAATTGCGATAAAATACCTTCAAGCTTGAAATTCTCATTAAAAACTGTCCTCTGTGTAGGCTCCTGAATTAGTCATAATTCATAATACTTGTGTACCACAACGTCCTTTATTTCATCACGTACGAGGTGTATCTTAATAGTAACCATACATCACTCCTCAAAAGAAGAGTTGGTGATCTTTCCAACTGAAATCTCATAAAAATCTATCCCTTCTTGTACAAGTACATTGAGAAAACTTTTCGAGTAGTCCTTGTATTATGCATGTACCGTGTTAGACAAATAATAATTTTAGGGATACGAAGTATACTGTTGTAATGCTGTACACTGTGTTTTCGACATTTATATATTGTTATTTATTCGTTTCATGTCTGTAAATGTAGGCTAAATGAATAAATTTACCAAAATAAATACTAAAATAGTAAACATGAACTTATTTCTAAGTCATCCGTTACTGTTTGACTTCTTTTTTAGAGAATCTTACCTCTCTTAATGTTATACATTATTACGCACAGTTTAACTTTTGGTTTTGTCAATAAATTAATTATGTGGAAAACCTGTTGGTTTATTATAACATGGATATGGTTTATGACCCTCTTCTTACTAATGGGTAGGTAATAATCAAAATTCAATCACTTTCTAATAAGTTTTGTATTAAAGATATTTGTTTTATTTCAAGTTACATTTAACAAGTTGAATTCTGTTCAATCAATTGTTCACTTAGTTTAAATAACTTACACAAACATCGAGATTTCTGTAGGTATTAATCTTTTTACATATTGTAGCACTGTAACCCTCGGAACGCCATTATTGGATTATTATAACAAAATGCCTAAAATTCCCGGTATGCAAGTAATCCCTATCTGTATGTTTGGTAATTAACGCGTATAGTTAACTTCGGTTTCGAGATTGAAGATGGTACAACTTATAGCAGTTAGGTAGTAGTGTTTTACTAGTGTACCTATACCGTGGAATTAGCAGTCTTCTTACCCAACTTGCATGGAAATAAACATGGTCCAATTTCCGGGAATATAACTTTCTTTCTTTACTATACAACCTCTATACAAAGTAAAATTTGTGCTCTAAACTTATTACCGCTAAGTTTTATGATGTTTGCAAAAAAATTAATTTCAAAGCTCATATTGTGAAGGGCTGATTCACCCATACACGGTGACCGTTCAAACGGCACCGTTTACGCGGTCATGTTGTCCCTTCACACTTCACCAATTCGTTGCCGGTTATTCTGATGTAGTTGCTTCCCCATATGGATCGTAAACGTGTCATAGCGATGATGATATTGTACAGGCGTATCAGAAAAAGAAGGAAGAACAGAATTCATTGGATTAACCCTATAAATATAACGAGGAAAGAGTTTGGGGCATTTCATGTACTTTTTGCCGAGTTGCGAGATGACGAAAAGAAGTTTTTCAATTATTTTAGGATGACAACCTCCATTTTTGATGAACTGCACTAACCACTAAAGGAATCTCTTCAGCGTCAAGACATGTTTATGAGAGAATGATTACAACCTATACAAATGTTGGCCCTTACAATTGGGTAAGTACAACTAGAGTCACGGCAAAATCTTTTCCGTTGTGGGGATGAAATTGTTAGAGAGAGACAAACTTAACATACCAACTTCCATAATAACCCTGATAATTACAAATGATATATCTATGTCAGTGAAATACACGTTGTTGGGTTGTTAGAACTTCCGAATAAATTACAATGTTGTTAGCTCTTCTGTTTACACATAACTTCTAATTTTGACGTTTTCCACATTTTGAGATTTTCGATTCGATTGTTCAAATGTTACAATTGTTAATCATCGCAAAATGATCTAAGCACTGTTAAAAGTATTGTTACTTAGTTGAGAACGAGTATTTCCATCAAAAACTAATTTTCAAAATAAATGTAAACAATATAACCTAAGTATTATGTTGACGTCGAATTTCATACATTTGGCAACAATGTCAAGCGCTGACGTTTATCCCACATTGGAAAAGAGTTTGCCGCGACTATAGATTATTATTTACTTAATTATTTTTGAAAAAGTGGTATAGAAAGGAGTAGGCATATAAAAATATTTATAAACTCATTTTATGTAGAGAATTTAATGAGTCTACAGAAAATTTTTGATAGGATGTGCGATACTGTAGGTGCTGGTGAAGATGCTAACCAACATTTTCATAATACTGGCTCGCTGTTGCAACTGCAAAATTTCCTATGCTGGTTCGTAAGTGAACAAGCTGCATTGTATATAAACTAGTCCTGACCGTTCCAACCATGTGAAGTACTCGATAAGCTGCTGGCCACTCGAACTTGCACTTGATTTTTAGGCAAAATTTAAAGTTAAATATTTTCAATAGAATGCAAATTTTTGAACGCGGTTTGCAAATTTTAAGAGCTAGTTTTTTCGGATTAAGCTGCATGACGTATATTTATCGTAGGACCATAGATTTATTATACAGATGAGGCATCTAAGCTCTGTCGGTTTGTATACGAAAAATGGTAAAATATTTTTGAAATCTTTTTTATTATCATGTAGGTTCATTAGGAGCACGTTTTAAAATTATTTTCGAATATGCATAAAATTAATAATAATAAAATTTTACGCATCAAAGTTATGAAAATATTAATGGAACACCCTGTATATGATGGCATATTTCGATTATGTGGACTTAATAAAGGTCACTTACTGTTATAGTCCCTATACCTAACTCCACCTGTTGTCGAGATATTTCATTATTTGTGAGAATCTAGATCGAAATTCAAAAGAACTTTCTGTTTTACGTACTCGAGGAATTTTTTTCAAATGTTTTCATTGTTTACTGAAAGCATCAAACTTTAAAATCCACCGAAGTTATTATCACAAATTTATACTGGGTGTATAAAAACTCAGTTACTATTTTGACCAACATTAAAGCCAATTAACTTCCTTATTTTAAATGGAACACCCCGTATTTATCACCATATTTTTATTCTAATTTTAATTCCCTACAAAACTGTATTAGGGTTCCCTATACCTATCTCTTACAGATTTTTTGTAATTTAGGATTTTCTATTCCAATAATAATTTCATGCAATTTGTTCTTGAAAAGCAGGCTTTGACGGTCTTACTGTTACATAAAATAAACGAATTTATTGAAAAGTCATAGTTCGTGTTAAAGTTAAATCATTTTAGCTAATCAACTTTGAGAATAAGTTTTATTAGGTGGGTACCTACTATTTAAAATGGCTTGCTATTCTCGAATTGAAAAGTGCGACATGATCTTAGTAATTGGGAAATGCAATGATAATTGCTTGCTAGCATCTAGGGTTTACGCACAAATGTATCCTGGTAGGCGTCATCCCGACAGGTGTTCATTAGAAAAATTATTGCAAGTTTTTCGAAACACTGGAAGTGTCTCATACAAAACACGACAAAGGAAAGGCCGGTTACGGGTAACGAAGAGAATAATTTTGCCGTTATGGAATATCTGGTAGAAAATCCACATACCAGTCAGCGGAGAATAAGTGAAGAATTTGAGATAAGTCAGCGGAGCGTTGGAAGGATAATAAAGAAGAATAAGTTTTATCCATATCACATTCAATTACACCAAGAACTTTTAGAAGTAGATTACGATCGAAGGCTTGCATTTTGTTTATGGGTTTTAGAAAATTTGGTGATAATGAAATTTTTTTGATTTTGTGCTTTTTTCGGACGAATCAACGTTCCACAATAACGGTTTAGTAAATAGACATAACTTTCATTATTATAGTGACGAGAATCCTAATTTTTAGAACTCTCTAGGCAACACAGATGGTGCGTAAATGTGTGTGGTATAATAGGAACACATGTAGTAGGTCCGTTTTAATGGCAATTTGCACGGTGATATGTTTATCGAATTTTTAAGAGGAAATTTGCCTGTTCTTTTGGAACACATACCGCTTGATATTCGGCAGGAAATGTGGCTACAATTAGACGGAGCGCCGGCGCATTTTCATACTAATGTTAGGGACCCTGATTTAACTAGTCCTGATTTTTCCTTGTGGGGATCCATCAAAGATATTGTCTACCATACATCACCAACCACACCCGACAACATGAAGGAGCGAATCAGAACAGCTTTTAATTCCATAACTCCAAGCATGTTGAGAAAAGTGAAGGAGTCTTCCTAGAGAGAGTTCGTTTATGTATTGAAAGGAACGGAAATCATTTTGAACATGTGTTGAAACGTTGAAGTTGCTCACTTATCAAGGCTGTTTGTTCAATAAAACAATGTTTTTGTTATTTACCCAGTTATTAACGTCTTTCAGTTATTGTTAAGCTGTGTTTGTTCAATAAAACAATGTTTTTGCTATTTACCCAGTTATTAATGTCTTTCAGTCATTGTTAAGGAAAGCCATGTCGAATGGTTGGATTATCTCGAGCAATAAAAGCTTTCATCAAAACCTGCTCATAAAAATCGAGTAAAAATGACATAAAATTAAGATTAAATTAGAAAATCCTAAATTACAAAAAATCTGTAAGAGATAGGTACAGAGAACCTTAAAACAGTTTTGTAGGAATTAAAATTAGAATAAAAATATGGTGATAAATGCGGGTGTTCCATTTAAAATAAGGAAGTTAATTGGCTTTAATGTTGGTCAAAATAGTAACTGAGTTTTTATACACCAGTATAAATTTGTGATAATAACTTCGGATTTTGAAGTCTGATGCTTTCAGTAAACAATGAAAAATTTCAAAAATATTTTACCATTTTTCATATACAAACCGACGGAACCTAGATGCCTCACTTTGTATACTGGGTGATCAATGAAGTCATGCAAGAAATCAAAAGTTTGTATGAGTGAAATGTCCGCAAAAATTTTTTGGTCGTTGCAATATAATTCGTTACTAAGGTAACATCAATATCTCTAGACGTTTTTGTCAGTTTTCGGATTAAGGCCCTTAGTCCTTTCACACACTACTCAACATAAAATTTGGATAGCAAAATTTTAACATGCTATAACTTGACATTGCATTGACGGTTCTTGATGATTTTTGCGGATTTGGAATCCTTGTTTTACATAGATTTTCTATGGTGTCAGCATTTTATTTGAGGTTGAAATTTACACATTATACCAGGTCAATAATAAACAAAACGTAGGGTACAACGCCTCTAAGGTTTGGCATTATTTAAGTTTTGTAAAATAAATTCTCACCTCAAGTTGTTTTTATTTAATGTTCTTTTCACTGCTCTGTCCGAAACTCACACCCCACTTTGTTGTCTCAAAGAGTCATTCTGTTTTACAGAGTTCTTTGTCCACCCCATGCCATAATTATGATCGGGTGTAATTTCTACGCGACGCATCAATTTCAAAGTAGGCATTGGAAAAAACATTTGTTGCTATGGAATTAAAACTGTTAACATTATTTTAGAAATAATCTGACACATTTCAATGTTATAATTTTGTAAATTTTAATTAATATGTAGCGTTTAATCACGGCAGAAAGGGAAAATTGCATTCGACTTCTCAACGAAGGAATGTCAAAGAGCAAATTGCGCACATTTACAATGTGAGCCGAAAGACTATAATTTGAACCGTCGCGTCCAAACTACTGTTGATCATAATTATGGACATGGGGTGGACATACAAACAAAATAAACCAAAGAACCGAAAGAATTTTAATGAGAGCAACTATGCAGAATAGAACAAAGAACTCTAGAAAACGTCTAGAGATATTGATGTTACCTTAGTAACGAACCATATTGCACCGACCAAAAAATTTTTGCGAAAATTTCACTTATACAAACTTTTGATTTTTTGCATGGCTTCATTGATCACCCGTATATAATAAACCTATGGTCCTACGATAAATATACGTCATACAGCTTAATCCGAAAAAACTAGCTCTTAAAATTTGCAAGCTGCGTTCAAAATTTGCATTCCTATTGAAAATATTTAACTTTACATTTTGCCTAAATATCACTATGTGTAAGTTCGAGTGGCCAGCAGTTTAGTTACACATGGGGCTGTACGTTGTCTGAGTAGGGAGCAATATTGGATCCATATTCTGATAGAGATGGCTTCAGGTTGATGTTGTCGCCTGTTGCCTGGTGTTTATGCGAAGATGTTGTGTCTGAACAAGGAGTTGATTATAGCAAAATGCTGTTTTACGTTGCTTGAAGTATCGTATTGTTTGTAACACCGACATTTGGAATTCTGTTATCTCATCATCATCAAGTGTTCAATGAAGAAATTATGCCGCTATAAAAGACAAATGACGATACGTGTTACCTTAAGAGCTTGAATAATTTCTATTTCAACATCGTCTAATTTGCGTTTTCGTAATCCAGAAATGTTTTGAGGTATTCCCTCATCTGCTGTTTCGGGTTGTTCAATATCGGCATATAGACTATCTTCTGTTTTACTTAGGAATTGCAACTGCGCATTGTAAATGTACGTTTTTGCAGTGGGCGCTCCAGCTCCTGATCTTGCAGCCTGTCTGTGTTTGTTAACAGATTTTTGAAAAGCATCTAAACATTCACCTGTTCCTTCATCACTTTTCTACCTGCAAAGAAACACAAATATCTACATTAATGTTTTTTTCAGGTATCTGACGAACGGTTGTACTTTCACAGATATCAACTTCTACAGTGAGCAAGATTGTAAGATATGAATGCTTCTGTAGTTGGTCTGTAATTTTCCGCACTGTTTAGGAGCAGTTGACGTGAAACATATTAGAATAATTAATGCACTTGTCTCGATGTACTTCAACTATAAAGGTTATTCTTCTGTTGATGGCGGTGGCAGACTCGGATTATAGTTTTCTCTACGCTGATATTGGAAGCTACAGAAAATATTGCGATTCTAAGTTATTTAAGGTCTCCTCGCTGTGGACATCGATAAACAATAAAGAACTGGAAATTCCTGAAGAGACATGTCTCCCAGGCTCAAAACGTCCTAAAGTACCTTATTCTTTTGATGGGAGATGAAGCATTCGGGCTACACAAACACGTACATCGACCATATGGTGGACATAACTTGACAGTAAAAAAAAATATTTTCAATTATCGTCTTTCTCGAGCTAGAAGATACGTAGAATGCTCGTTTGGAATATGAAATAATAAATGGAGGATATTTCATAGCCCTTTAACCCAGGAGCCTGATGTTGCTGTAGACATTTTTAAGGCTTGTGTTGTTTTATACAACTTTGTTCGGTAAAGAGACGGTATGAAGTAGAGGACACAATGACAATAACAGGGCTTGATAACATACTTAGAGAAGAAGCAGTGCGCAACATTAGGATATGTGAAATGGCAGCTTTCAAAAATTTAATGTTCCACTAAAGATATGAGAATATCCAAGTCTATGTCTGAATTTGTCATATTGAATCACGTATGAAGGCATCCACTGAATAGTTTACTCCACTATCACTTTTTGTGACGTTAAGACGGTAACGGTGACCGTGGTTCATAGTAGGAAGCACGCGACATCACGGTGGACGGCGACCGTACACCAAGTTGCGGTGCGTGTGAAAGCTCTCGTATGATCTCCATCCTTTAACCGTGTAAACAGTGCCGTTTGGACGGTCGCCGTGTATGTGTGAAACGGCCCTAATTATGTTAAGCAATGTGTAACCTCTAGAATGCTCACCCGCACTTTTGACATTTGTTCTATATATTAGTTACAAAATACTAATTCTACTTGTTTAGCAGTGTAATTCCCCTGTAATTTGTCACCCGATTCTTGTCTCCTCTTTTGTCCACTGGGAAAATATATCCTTCCCTCCACCTCTCCGGTAATCCTTCTCCTCTCCATATTTTGTTTATTATTTCCGTCATCCCTTTTGTTTGTGTCCTTCTTCTCCGCTTTTCTTTGTTTGAAAATTTTCATACGTCTTCTTCTGTTTTTATCTCCTTAATCTGCTCTTCCTGTTTCTCTTTGCTATCTTCCTTTTTACTTTCGCATGTTTTCCTGTATATCTTTACTGCTTCTGTATATTCTTCTTATTTCGCTTTCCCCGTTCTCGACCGTCTTAGTGTACTTCTTGCTTTCATCTTGGCCTCTTTACATTCTTTATCCCACCACCTTTTCTATCCCATTTTCTCCCCTTCCATCCTCTCAACTTGACTTTTTCCGTTGCTTGCTCCATCTCTCTCTCTCTCTCTCTCATAACTTCCACACTTTCTTGCACTCCCTTACCTTCCCATCTTATTTTACCCATTTTTTTCTTTCTACCTCTTTATACTCTCTTCTGCCCAGATCTTCTTAATTATATATTCCTCTTCTTCTCTGCACTCTTCTCTTCCTTCCCCTTCCATTATCATTTCCAGCGGTTGGTGATCCGACTCAACCCTCTCCCCTACCCTAAATATCTTCATCTTTTCCTCAGCCTCGAGCATTCGTAATTAGATAATCTATTATTAATTCTCTCCTTGTCCTATATACGTGTACTACCTCCTCTTTCTTTCTTCTCTATTTCCATTCATTATTTGCCACCCCCTCAGGTTGCACATTTGTAACAGTTCTTTTCCTTCCTTATTCAACACTTTATCCTTTGTCTGTCTTTTTCCCGTCCCTGTCTTTTCTTGTAATACCCCCTCGTCCACTATTCTCGCGTTAAAATACACCTTATTGTCATACATTCCCCCTCTATTCTATCATCTCCTCTAAATCTTCCCTAGTCTCCTTCATCTTTCTGATTTATACCGTCACCAGTTTTATTTTTTCTTTGCCCTACTGTATGTTTCTTTCTATGATACCTCTTCTTTGTTACACTTTCTCTTCTTGTTCTTTTTCCAACCATTTTCTTTTTATTCCCACTACTATCCCTCCCTTTGCTCTTCGTTTGTATTTTTCTCTTCCGCGTACTACACCCATGAAAATTCACTTGGTATTTCCCTTTCCTACCACGACCGTTCTTCTTCTTCTAACCAAGCCTCTTGTAATCCCACCACGTCCTGCTCCCTGACACTCCCAAAACTCTTAATCTTTATTCTTTATTCCAGAACAGTATCTTTAGTTCATCCATGCCTTCCTGTAGTTTTCCATCACTTTCCCTTTGGTCTTTGTATGTCCCTTCTATCTCTCCTTTCTCTGCTTAGCTCCTTCGCTCTCTTATTCCATACGTATCTTTCCCCATCTATCTCCATTTTTCCATATCCTACCCATACTTTTCTTCCAGCCGCTCTTCTTTCCGCCGCCCTGTTTCTTATTTCTTTTGTACGCTCCTTTCTTCCCTTGTTAGATCGTGGTCTATGTAAATTTCTGTACCCCTCAGTTTTCTCTTCTCTGCCATAATCTTCATTTCTTCTCCCATCTCTCCATTTCCACCACCACCATCTCATTTTCCTTCTCCTTGTTTACCAACACTTTTCTAACTTCTACTCTTACATTTAGTTTCTCTTCTATCATCCCTTGTAGTTCTTTCTGTGACTCCTTGCATCTCCACCCCTTTATCACTTCATTTTCCTTCTCTCCTCATTGTCTACTTTTCTTTCTAATTTTTCTAATCTATCAATTCATGTTTTTCCACCTTCCACTCATTTTCCCTTTCTTCCATTCGTTCTTTTATTTCTTCGATGTCACTCCCTAGTCCTGTTACGTGCACAAAAGGATTGTGGTAGAAAAGGAGCAATTGTGCAGTAACACGAATTAAGAAGTTAACCGAAAGCTCAGTCAGTCGGTTGGGAATTCGGATGCGTGGGCGGTTTGACGTAGGAAAGTACACAGAGAGATTAAAAGGGCACCGCTTGATCTAAACTTTTGTATCGCCCCTGGATCAAGAAAAGGGCTACGGCACAAGGAAAGAGACGTTACACTTAAAATAAACTCTGGACTAAGTCTAACCAGGCAAAAGAATTATCATTTTTAAATAAATTAAACAAACTAAAATAAATCTGACGCAAATGGTCTAGTAGTAATCCACTTACCTTTCTGGAAAGTGCTAAACCTATAATTTAAAAATATTGAACAACTTATAATATATACGTCAAAATAAAAAATACACAAGTGCACGGTTCGACATCCAATTTTGACCCTAAAAATGTTTGTAACTGTAAGACTAAATACGTACAAAAATAATCAAAAATTGAAGCTAAAGGTTAACAGTTAACAAAGCAATTACAGGTGTAAGTAAGCCAACTCGAATTCCCACTTAAACTTAACTAACGTTTGTAGTTAGAGATGCATAACCTCGTTTCATATGATCCTAATAAAAGGTTCACCAAAACGGTTACAAGCATTAAATTTTCCAAAAGTATAAATGTGTGTATTATTTAGTCGAATGTATTACCAGATATAACTTATGTTTTAGTTAAGCGGATAATACCATGTGAAGGAGTACCCATAAAATGTCCTATGCTCGGTCTCGAAAGCAGTTGTATGTTATTTCATAACTCAGAGAAACGTTAGCCTAGTGTACTGATAGTATCGGTGAATAATATCTTGAGAACGGAAGAAACTAACCAAATTGAGTGCACTTAGATATATAGAAAGCCAAATCCAGTACCAAAAACTGTTAATTTTCAAGTAATATTACAATAAAAGTTACAGAAATCTTCTCCATATATCATGTTAGTTTTCTAACGACGCAGCAATTTTCTTAAAATGGCGTTCCCCCTTATCAAAAAGAACCAGAAAAGAAGACATGTTACAATTTATTTGAAAAAGCAAAAGTGTAATGTACACTGTTGCCAAACTTACTAATATTGAAGTTAAAGTATAGGATGTTACGAAATCAATAAGCATAAAAATTTCAACTCGTTCAAAAATTTCCTTATTCAAAAGTTACACGTATCAGTCCCTTCATATTTTCTTCCATCAGCTTCCACATCTGACGGATTAGCTCCTTTATTTTCTCCATTTCTTTCTCTTCCTTCCTCTTTTCCCTTTCCACTGTTGCGCTGTTACCACTTTTTTCCTCGTCTGCCTTTTTTACGTCTGGCGATCTTATTATCTTCTTCCCTTTTACAAATACTCTTTGCAGTTCCGCTTCCTCTTCTTCCCTTTCCCTTTTATTCGTTCCCTTCTTGACTTTATCTACCTTTTTATTCCGTATCTTTTATTCGTTCTCAAGTCAGTAATTTAATGTACTTCCAATTATATAGATAAATTTAACTAATACAAAGGTATGTATGAATGTAAATATAAATATACGAGTTAAAGGTCATCACGATATCTAAGTATTGCATAAATATAATGGAAAATAGCAAATTATTTGAATAAATTTCCGCTATTGTAATTCTTTTACCTCCATAATCGTCTGTTTGCCTGTAATAATCGTCTTTTCGCAAACTACCACTATTCACCACTTCCTTCAACCATAGTCTTATTTCATTGTCACTACCCTTTAATTTTTGTGCTATAAAATCCTCGTATTTAACTACTAAAAGCGAGAGCTTGTAAATGCGCGTTGTTTAACCTTGCAATGCAAAACACATATACATATTGAAGCACATGGCAAACACGGAATTAGGAAATAAAAGAGGTGAAATGTAGCGGTATTCGTAGACATAACAGCGGCATTCAGTAGGGTGAAAATTTGTGGGAGCTCACGAGGAAAAAAAAATAAGCGAAAGAATAATAGAAAGGATAGAAGAAATATATGAAGAAACGAGGAACAGGGTGAGACTAAATGGGGAACTGAGCAAAGGATTTGTAACAAGGAAGGGATTGAGAAAAGGATGCCCACTGAGCCTAAGCCTGTTCGCGGTATATACTGGAGACCTGGAGGAGACATTATGGGGACAACAAGAGGGAGGCCTGGCGGTGGAGAACATGAAAGTGTGGATGCTGGCGTACGGGGATGATATAGTGTTATTAGCAAGGGAGGAAAAAGAAATGAAGGGGGTGTTAAAAACTTTGGACAGATATTTTAAAAGGAAAGATCTGGAAGTCAATGGGAGTAAAACTAAGGTATGGTATGGAGAAAAGGGAGTGGAAGAAGGAAAAAGAAGGAATGGAAATGGAAGCAAGTAAAGGAATTCATATACCTAGGATACACAATGAGACAGGACAATAAAGACGGGGAACATATAAAAGAGCGAGTGAGAAAAGGGAATAAGATAACAGGGTAAGTGTGGAGTATAGGGGAAAGACTGTTTGGAATGGATATAAAGAAAAGAAAACTATTGTTTGAAAAATTGATAAAAAGTATGGCACTGTACGGGACGGAAGTGTGGGGGTGGAAAGAATACAAAGAGATAGAGGGGCTGCAAGACAAATACTGGAGGTGGATAATGGGAGTCGAAAGAGAGACACCAGGATACATCATTAGAGAGGAGGTGCAAGTTGAGAAAATAAGGATGGAGGCCGGAAATAGAGTACTAAAGTACGAGGAGGACATGAGTAGAAGCATGAAGTGTAAAATCCTGCAAGAATGATGGAAAGGAATAAGAGAAGGAAGAAACGGTATATGGGTTTACCAATATCGCCAGCTCTAGGTAATTTACGATCTGGAAGAACGAGCAATACAAACGGCAAATCACTACCCAAGTTATCGTTAAGATGTGGACGACACCTTCATAATTTGGACACACGGACAGGAGAACTGGATAGATTTTTGCAACATCTAAGGCGGAGCTCCTGAAATAATACAGTTTATAATGGAAACAGAAGTCAATGGAGCTCTGCTATTTGTAGACGTATTTTAGTAGGGATAACAACTAGAACACACAGTTTAAAAACACTAATTAGGAGATCTAAATGTCCCGCAAACGATCAACGCAAGATGCAAAAAAAATTAGTTGAGTGGATCGACCTATCTTCACAGGTTTTCTTCTATAGCGCGACGTTTCGGAACTTTTCGTGGTTGCGCAGTAGTTTATTGCGCATGTTCCGCCGTAACCTATTGCGCCTAAGCTCTGCACGCATTATTGGGATCCATATGGGTTTCATTTATACACTAGCGATGTATGTGGTCTCTTTGAGTTTCCGGCGAGTTGTATTCTCATCCTTTGGTACTATCTACATGTTATCCTATTGTATGCGGTGGTCTTCGTTCCATCCATGTTTAGCGATTCTTAATTTTTCGGTTTCGCCTTTGCGGATGTTGTTCTTACATTCCTGAGTTCTCACTCTGTCTCATGCATGCTTTGCCGCATTCTCAAGGTAGGTTGTATACACTATTCTTGGAATTCTGGCCTTCATTGTCATCATTGTGGCTTGGTCTTGGTTAGTATTCCCCTGAGCGTTTTTGTCGATTTAAAAGCAGTGCGTATAGTACCTAATATATATCGTATTATAGCTGTGTATTGAAGTTCTTCTTTTTCAGTTACCCTTTCCCTGTTTAGGTTACGTGTTAGATCGGTGTAGCCATTTGCTTTAAGTGTTTTAACGACATTTTCTTTTCCTCTTTTCAGCTCCTCTTGTTTTGGGCATATTGTTTTAGCTCTACCGTACAAGCACTTTGCCACTCCTAACTTTACGCTTTAGTGGTGAATAGAGTTGTAGTGTAAGTGCCAGTCCGTGTGGATATGTTTTCTGTATACAATTGTCGTGAAAGTGTTGTCATTTCTGTGTACAAGTACATCCAGGACTTCCGACTCCAATTTCATTGTGAATATTATGAAAGGTGCGTGACTATTTAGATATTCTAGGAATTTATCCAGTTTATGTTGGCCGTGTTGCCAAACTACGAAGGTATCGTCGACGTATCTAAGCCGCATCCTTGGTTTTTCTGTAGATTCGGATATCGATTGGTCTTCGATATCTTCCATGTATGTATTGCTCACTATGGGTGATAGTGGAGAACCTATCGCCATCCCACACTTTGTTGGTAGAACTTGCCTTCTACTTGGAAGTATGTTGTTCTAACTCATATTGTCAAAAGTTACATGATTGTGTTTACTGAGAGTTGCGTGCGCATGTCTAACGTTTCATCGTTTTCCATCTTCTCCCTTATGACACCTAGCGCCTTATCGGTGGGCACATTTGTGAATAGGCTCACGATGTCGAAGCTTACCAGTATTTCTTCGTGGTTAGGTTAGAAATTTCTGATGGTTTCCACGAAGTGCTGCGTATTCTTGATCATAAACTCGGTTTTTTCAGATAAGGGTGTGGTGTTGCCTATCAGACAGTGTGCTAATGGGTGATTTTCTTGAGCTCACAAGGAAGAATTCTACGATTACCAGAGAGCTAAACTTACCCCACACTACAGCAAATCTCTGCATCTGTAGGGCCTAGGAAAGATACACAAGGAAAAAACTCTTCTAAGACCAATTTCGCGAAGAGCTAATGCACAATATACCTGCGCAATAGGTTAATAAACTACTTCATAACCACGAAAAAGTTTTATATATACATAACTTCTAAAAATATATATTGGATTACTCAGTGACTCAGCGGTAAAGGTGTCAGACTTGTAAGCGAAAGGTACCAAAGTTCGAATTTGAGAGTAGTTAAGTGCTTGGGAAAAAATCATAATATATGAATTTGACTCAAGCGCAGAAACAGTCCTTCTCAGGACTAAGTCTGATGATGGTAGCTGAGTCCGTTTCCGAAACCTTGCGCTATAAAAGCAAACACTGTGGAAATAGGCCGATCAACTCAACTAATATGAGACCACAGTTACAAAACACTTATAATGCAGAATGCATGTAGAAATCTCTAAAGTCAGATCTATTACAAAGCGGATTCACCAAAATGGAATGACAGACAGGATTAGCAGAATTCTAGCACAAAACCAAAACGACATTTACCACGCATGAAATGATCGGAACCATATTGTCTAATCAAAAAATCACAACCAATCAATCAATCAAGGAATGTACGTGATTGAACGTACATACATGAAACAAACAGAAGAATTAGCGATAGACTGGAAGAACATCGATTAACATAAGGGAAAACAGCACAACCTCATCTTTAGCACAACATATTCAATCGCATCACACAACATCAACTTCGATAAAACCAGAAGTATAGCACCAGGAGAACATCTAACCAAGAGAATAATGGGAGAAGCTGTAAATATTTAAAAACGTCCAAACAGATTTAACGCGTAAAGACATAGAAATTGGTATTAAACGAAAAGAGTCAATCAACAACACACAATATACCTCATATAAAATCCACAGAAAAACCAGTGAAACGGAAAAAAGAAAGTAAGGCAGAGAAAGTAGATAAAGTGAAAGTCAGCGAAGGTACAATTAACACGGACCGCACAGCAAACGTCAGTTCAATTCGAATAATGCAATACAGAACAAGATTGTTAGTGACCTTAAGATGGCCAACGAGAGTTAGGCAAAACGTCACCGAACAAGAATTCCATCAATACACTAGATCATGGACCCGGAAGAAATAGGACTTTTGAATTATAATTATACTTATTACTTATTATTCGTGTATTGTGCTATTTTCCTTTCAACTGTTTTTATTCTTTTAGAATTTTCATATATGATTGTACCACAATTGGTTTAAAATTATAATCTTTATGTAACAACGGAAAAGTATTATTTCGTTATGAGATTTGTTACGATATTATTACATCTCAAATTAGTATGTAAAATTTTTAGCTTTAAATCTTTTTGTCTCTTTAAAACTGAACAACGTTGCAGTTAAATTACGATTTAATTAAATTTTGTGAAATTTGTTTTTTTAATGTGGCCTTTCCATTGTTAACCATAATCTGTTAGAGGGTGTTACGGAATGTCATTTTTAAGGCAGATTAATAATATCTAACTTATTAGAGATCTGTATTACAGTAACCTAATTGTTAATACTACGTTTTTAAAAATATGTTATACTTATTCATTGTCTTATCCTATTTTACAAGTATGTACTAATTTTTAAATCTACTGATTAGGATTGTTATCGAAATGTGTAAATTTTGTATAATTTACTTGAGGTACACGATTTATAAACAGAAAGATTGGTAATTATAAAGTTAATCTGCACACTTTCTGAACGATCCCCGTAAATACCTTAAAACGTATTTGCTTTTAAAATTATGAAATATTACAGCTTGAATAGGTTTAATTACACTCTATACAATAATTTTATTCTATTTTTATTACCATTTGCCTTTGTTGGATATGATTGAATAGTACAACCGCGTGTCATAATGAGATTAATTTTATATACCTTCCTACGTATTGAAGTATAAGTGAATTTAAATTAATAATTGGATACAGCAAATTGTATTGTGTTTGTTCATTATTTGCGTTTTTTTAATTGTTTTAGAAAAAATCTAACTTCGTTTTTTTTGCATTTTTTTATTAAATCAAGTTTGTTATGAATTGCAAATAACATTTTAACGAGGTGGCTTTCTTGGATTTAGAGATATTGAAGTTGATGTTCTAGTACATCATTTGAACTTCTTTTTGCGGATATAGAGCAACGTAGACTTACATAAATCCAATATTTACGGTATATAAGTAGAAACGGTGACTACAATGACTGTTGTAGTTCCCCGTTCAGAACAGGTTGTTAAAGGGTAATTCAAAATCGGTTGAAGTATGAAAACGCACCATGATTTAAATTACATTTAATTATTATGCATTTATATTACTTTATCATGCCCTTATCCTTAAACATATTTTGAAGGTAGCTTCTAGTCAATGTTCTCACCTTTCAGTGTTCATCCTTTATGTTTCTCAACTATATTCGACGAACCGGGCGCGCGGGTGCGGTTGCGTGCGTATGTGTCTGTGTCTGTGTCTGTCTGTGTCTGTGTCTGTGTCTGTGTCGTAAGGTTGTGTTGACGCACCCTGTATGTAAGATGTTATAATGACATGTATTACGTGTTTTGAGTACGGGTGTATTGAGTTTGTGTATATGCATAATGTATGTGGGTGGGTGATACGCCACTGGAAATTTAGGAGAAATATCATTCAGTATGCAGATACGTGTATTTGCATGTTATAGAGACATTGGTGTTGGAATAAATAGATTCTGATGAATGTAAATATGAAGAGAAATGTGTCGATGGGACGATAATGTTTGCTACTGTTGACTACTGGTTAAGGAATGGAATGTTGGAGGATAAAGGAGTAATCTTTGCCGGAAGATGTGAAGATATAAGTATAGAATGTTTTAGGAAATATGTAGAGAAAGATTTTGTATGTTTAATTGTTGATTATAGAAAGTTCTCGTAATGTTGTGCAATCAGTTTTGAGAATACGTGTGCGTATATGGGATTTGAGACCTTAGACTGCACTTATTTTTGCAAATGTTGCGGAAGGAGGATGAGCGCATGTGAGAGATAAACGTTGAAAGGTGTGTAATGGTCCAGAGTGGCCACAGAATGAATGTGATGACGAGAAATGGCTTCTCCATAAAGTAATTGTAAAATTTACAGGTAAGAACAAACATGGCGATGTATTGTAATTACAAGCGTGTTTGTCCAGAGGGTAGCATCAGTCGGCACTAAGAAAGTTTGAGTGAATACCATTGGTGAATATAGCGAGGAAGTCAGACATGTTTAAAGATGGATGGCTTGAGGTATAAATAGGAAAGTCAGAGATTGACTGGGGCTTTTTGCTTTTTGCTTTTTGGTGAGAGCTCGGTGGAAGACGCGCGAGCGAGGTGAAGTGTAACTTCAGAATGGGTTGAGTTGGAGTTATATTTGTGAATAATATTGAAGGCAGTCATTGTTTAAACAACTGCGTAACCCAAAAGGGGATGAATCGTATAAGACATTCATAAATAAAACAATTAATAAAATTGAGATTGAAGATAAAATCAGTTTATGGTTTTGTTTTTCTTCAAGAAAAAAAAAGTGCGTAAGCAGATTTATAATAAGATAACAGTTGTTACGTTATAGTGTTGAGGGCGGCGCGTGTGCTTGTAATGATCCTTAGTTAAAATTATTTATCGGACCACCTTTAAGTGAACGAAATATTCGTAGTAAATTGAGCCAATGTTAAAGTAATTTTATATGACATTAAAAGTTTATTTGTGTAAAGAAGGGCTAAATTGTCCTAAAGGTTGCACGAAACTTTAACGTGTACAGATTATTACGGTTTATTGGGGTAATAACCTCGTATAGTTGGACTATTCGAGTACCGAAAGGAATAAGTGTTTGTGAAATTGTGGAGTACTTGTTATGTGCCTTCAGGCAATCTAAGGATACACATGGACTACAAATAATTGGTTTACGGAAGAGAGAAGAAAGAAAAGCGAAGGATGAATGGACGGTCTTTAAGTAAGAATTACATTTAAGAATTTTGAAAACTCAGTTGAGCACGATTATCTTTTGTTAGTTTATTTGCGTATTGTTGTATAATTTTTTTTTAATTAATTAGTGTTGAAGGAAAAAGGTAATCGGTCTTGAGTTATATTGTATTGGCTGTTTTAGTAGTAAGAATTTTGCAGAAATGCAAATTTGTATTGACAGTGATGTGGTGGGTTGGTTTCTCAACCACGCTATTGTAGTGTATGTAAACATTTGTTTTTTTTGTGCAGGACAATATATATATATATATATATATATATATATATATATATATATATATATATATATATATATATATATATATATATATATATATATTTATCGTTAACTTTTATTCTGTTGTTTATTTAGCCAGTTATGAGACACATTTGTGACGTTTACTTAATTAGTGACCTAGTTTTCGACAATTTAAATGTAGGCTTTGCATATTTTGGTTTTAAGATTAATGAACAACCTTATTTTATTTATAATTGCCAGGTCAATTTTAAAAAGAAGATTTTCGTGTTAGTTTCGTTTAACGTAGTACACTAATGACGGATCAGCTGTTGATCTAAAAATTTCATTAAGTAGAACTAAGAGATGGAGTTTTGAGAACTTACATATTTACGAATATCCCATACGATTCAGAGGTATCATAAAGGAACAATTATTAAGCCGATGACATTATTTTTCTTTTGGTTAGGAATTTTAAAAATGAATTATCGATCATTGAATGAAGAACTATTTTATTCATTAATAAGTAGAAATTTAATTTTATATGTATACGAGGGATACGTAGAAAATATTCAATTAACGTGTTATAACTTTGGTATTCTGGATGTACAGGGTACAATCAGGAAGTTTGTGACGACCCGTGTATTTCAGTTTTTTTTTTGATAACTGTTGGTTACGTGAATGCAGTTAAATTTGAGTGATAAATTTTGTTGTGGAAATTTTGGTTTACGAGGTGTATTCAAAAAGTTTCTAATAACCTGGGTAGTACTAAATTTAATTGAGTTTGAGTTGAATTGTTTGGGACGAGTGTTTGTTGTAGGACCCTCGTGTAAGAGTTTACTGAGTAAGCACAATCCTACTTTCCGCAATCAAGTAGGGTTAATTAACACCCAGCTTAAGACAATATTTTAGCAAAGTTTCGATTGTGGTGGCGCCTGAGACATATTTTCCCGGACTGAGCTGTTTGAATATCGGTGTAAGGTGTTTGAGCGTATTAATCATTCATTTTACTTCTTATTTCGACCACGCCCATCTCCCTGTTAGCTGGCTTGGCAACCCGCTTACATTAGTAAGCATACACGACGCCTAGTGCGATTTGGACGTGTAACAGTGTCTGTGTCTGTGTCTGTGTCTGTGTCTGTGTCTGTGTCTGTGTCTGTGTCTGTGTCTGTGTCTGTGTCTGTGTCTGTGTCTGTGTCTGTGTCTGTGTCTGTGTCTGTTCTGTATCTGTGTCTGTGTCTCGTGGTCTGTGTCTGTGTCTGTGTCTGTGTCTGTGTCTGTGTCTGTGTCTGTGTCTGTCTGTGTCTGTGTCTGTGTCTGTGTCTGTGTCTGTGTCTGTGTCTGTGTCTGTGTCTGTGTCTGTGTCTGTGTCTGTGTCTGTGTCTGTGTCTGTGTCTGTGTCTGTGTCTGTGTCTGTGTCTGTGTCTGTGTCTGTGGCTGTGGCTGTGGCTGTGGCTGTGGCTGTGGCTGTGTCTGTATCTGTGGCTGTGGCTGTGGTTGTGGCTGTGGCTGTTGTGTGTGTGTGTGCGTGTGTGTGTATGTGTGCGCGCGTGCTTGCGTGAGTGTGTGAGTGGGTGGGTGTCTGCGTGGGTGCGTGCGTTTGTGCGTACGTCCGTGCATGCGTGTGTGTGGGTGTGTGGGTGTGAATGTATGTGTGTGTGTGTATGTGTGCGCGTGTTGGTGTGTGTGTGTGTGGTGGTGTGTCTGTGTGTGTGTGTGTGTTTGTGTGTACGTCGTGCATGTGTGTGTGTGGTGTGTGTGTGAATGTGTGTGTGTGTGTGTGTGTGTGTGTGTGGTGTGTGTGTGTGTGTGTGTGTGTGTGTGTGTAGTGAGTGAGTGATGTGTGTGTGTGTGTGTGGGCTGTGTGTGTATGTGTGGATAGTGTGGGTGCGTACGTGCATGGGCGCGTAGCTTATTTGGGTTAAGAAATATTGAAAATCTGACTTCAGATTCTGAAAGGGGATCAAAAAATAGTACTGATCACTATTTGTACCAACGTTGTATCTCATCGGAGACATGGTGAAATCAGGGTCAAGGTGTAACAAGCGGTCGCC
Source organism: Vesta saturnalis (assembly GCA_036346205.1). Lineage (NCBI taxonomy): Eukaryota > Metazoa > Arthropoda > Insecta > Coleoptera > Lampyridae > Vesta > Vesta saturnalis. The sequence goes on along the minus strand of JARFJB010000551.1, from coordinate 2,962,321 downwards.
CATCCACGCACTGACCACGCCCGACATTGCTTAACTTCGGTGATTGGAAAATTGTTAATACAGATATGATGTATAATTTTCGATATTCCTATAGAAGCGGCCTGATTTGGATTTTTTTTAAGTTATCACCTAGATGTCTATTAATCTCTGTCTGATATGAAGTGTTAAACATCTGTTTGACATAGATTATTGTTATTTTAAGAATAAAGTTTAGAATGATTGGTTTGTATTTGCTCTGCATTATTGTTCTCTAGAAGACTATTCTCAACTTGTTTTATGCTCTGTTCCATCTTATTTTGAATTAGAGCAAGCCATAACTTTTTTTTTGTTGGTACTCTCATTTATCAAGATGACCAAAGTAATCGTGTTGTATTGGTTATTCAACTCTGCAATGCTGGCGCCCAAGTATGTTACACCTATGGTGGCTCCTAGCTTGTCAGACGCATGTACGTCGTATTTTGACTTTAAATTTGGGTAATAAATACCGCAACACTTTAATGCTATTTTATTTATAGTTAAGGTTTATTTCAAGCAATTACGTATGTTAAAATGTAAATATATGGAATAATTTAAAGATTTTTCCCATACTTGTACACTTTATGTAATTGTTGCAACACGAAGCCATACAGTTCCTATTATATATTAACACTACCTTTTTGAGCAAAATAATGTCACGTTAACACTTAATTGTATATTTGAGGCACAGTGTTGCAATTGGAACATGAAAATTCCGCATGATGTAAGCACAAATCTTTTTTGAAAATTTACAGTAATAATTTGTTTAACTTTATTTCTTACAAAAACTGCATCTTTTTCTAATTCCCTCTAGCAAATGGTTTTAGGAATTTACGGCGAATTGTTTTGTCTTCTGGATTGTTGGCGAGAAAAATTATTTGTCCATGTAGTCCTGCTACATTCAAAAGAGGATAGAAAATGACCATAGGCCACCTGTAACAAACTTTTTACGTTTGTAATAAAATTTACGTATATGTATGCAATTAACGTGCATTTCGTGCAGCGTGTGTTGCATATCTAGTTGCATAAAAACATACAATTTAATTATTTTAATTAGAGCTCCTACGCATATCGTTCGAGTTTCAGACATGTTCATGCGCAAAGACCTTAGCCACGTTTTGGTTGAGTTAAGAAGGTGGATGTAGCGTCCATTATTGCTTATTAAATTTTTGTAAAAAAAAAGTGCCATATAATTGTATGGTAAGCTGTAAAAGAACTATTATATTAAAGTTTGAGACATTTGCATTTTTCAGGCACTTTTTATTTTTTAATATTTGCTTTAATTTCACCTTTACCGATTATTTTACTGTTAATCCAATTTATAGTATTAGTACTATTAATCAAGAACTTATTCATGTGGGAATTACAAAGCATACAAATCCAGATTTATTTCAACATGAAATAGTATTATGCATCAATTTTCCAAAACGCTGACTCAGCATATGCATCTATATTCGTTATCTACAGTGTGACCAAAAATAAGGTATTCTGAATACATTAATTACTTGCAATATTAATTACTCAAAACATTAATAATTATTCATTAGTTTTTTAACGTTACTAACCCTAGCTTTAAGTATCTCTCTTTATAATTAAGTATAGGTTGTGTTAATAAAACTTTCTTTTAAATTTATTGTATACTGATTTGCTTGTTTATTTCACATTTAAGAACAAATTGGCGTCCGAGTATTTAATTATTATTTTCAGGAAGAAACAACCTCGATATTAAAGCGAACATATCTAGGTAGATGTAAATATTTTTGGGTTAATAAGGCAAGTCGATAATTTTAAGAACCTAGCCCATCTTAATCTACCACTGAGCAAAAGGCACCAAATTTTCTATTTATTACCCAAACTGTTAAGTAGCTAAAATGTTTATCCATGGGTGTAGAAGTATACGTAATAGAACTTTAGGATTTGTACACGATTTAAAAGGTTATTTGCACACCTTCGCGTATTTCTTGCGACATTATAATTGGCACAAAGCTCATCAACTATGTTCACACCACCTTTCGTTGAATTAAAGTGGTAATCGCAGGTTTGTTCTGGTTTGTAGTAAGTGGCTCAATTACATCGTCATGATGCAAATTGGAGGCTAGAGAGACATTTTTACCATTTCTTAGCACGTACGACGTGAAAACCGAAAACACTTCAATCCAGCGGTCGAGCCTTAGTGTTACAAACTCCGGTTTGTTTTTTCTAACAGTCCCCACATATGATAGATTATGTTCTCTCAAGAGTTGATTATGAGGATAAAGCTGGCAAACCAGTTGTCACCAGTTATGTTTCTACGGGTTTTTAAGATAGGAGTTTTAAGCTGTAAAACTACTTTTAATGGATCATTTGGAATTTCGAAAGGCTCATTTTGTTGTTTTTCTACATATGGTTCCATATTTAAAACGTACCGTGTTTTTGCATCAACCAAAGTAAATAGTTTCAAACCGTACCTACCAAATATAATAATCTAATAAGGGCTTTAATTTCATCAGTATCAGTTGCTTTGGGATACTCTCTCTCGTGTAGTTTTTCAAACACTTGGTGATATAAAGATCTGCATTTACAAAGATTATATTCAACAGTTCATCATTAAAAATTGCAGACCAACAATCAACAATGGTCTTGAGTTGTTTAGCAAAAGGTTTAACTCTAGATAAATGAATTACAATGTTGCACTTACCAGTTCTCCAGTGTTCCATCTTTTGCTTCGTATTTTGGGAACGAAACGTTCTTACTATCTGCTTCATGTTCTGCGTTACTAATGGTACTAAGTATTTCAATATTATCTTCTACCACTTATGGCAGACTGATCATTATCTCGAATGTCCATTAACGTATGTAACCGTTTTGTTCCCTGTCATAACTATATTTCATTATGATAACGATGAAATTAAACTTAAAAATATAATCACAAATACGATACACTGATACACTAAAGCATAAAGTACCTACTTGCTAATAACAGAAAATAAAATCACAATTACAAAAAAATATTTTTAGACTTCATTTGCCAAATGTGCAAGTGTGTCTATAAAAATATGTAACTCGAATACTGGCGCCAAGTTACACAGACCTAATGTATCGTGTCGGTTTCTAGAACACGTGCAATCTTCAAACGCAAATGATGTACTGAAACAACCCTCCCACAGGCAACAAAATTATCATCCCCGGGTCTGTGAGACTAGGCGCTGGTACGGCAGGGTTAAGTAACGCATATGAAAATGTCAAAGGTCATCACAAAAAGTACAAAGTTGAAAATCGTAAGGTGCTATAAGCACCTTAAACGACCTCAAAAAGTTAAAATTGACGTGTTGTGGTAAACGTGGAAAATATGAGTTTTGGAGTTTCACTTTTGGAAATATCTACGACTAATTTGGCAACCTAATTCGAAAAATGAATATCTTACTTTGGACAAATTGTTTCATCACGTTAAAACAGATTTCGATATTGATGAGGGTTGAACGACATCGTTTATAATTTTGAAATCATTGTTTTACAAACACAAACATTGTTTTAAATAATTGTGAGAAATATATAGGAAATTTTTCGATTGAAAATATCCCACCTGTTATAGCACTAGGAGAATCTGATTCAGATTCAAATAGTGATAAGGATTCGGAATCTTCTGGTAACATAATCGAGCTGGCATCAGAACTTCAGTAAAAATGCACATCAATGTTTGGTTTTGGTCCGTGGATTTGCTTTCATTACTAAATCAAATCTTTACACTGGATTACTTACGAAAAAGAGCTGTGGATTTTGTGGATATGGATTATGGATACATATTGATGTTCAGGTGAATTATTGCGACCGAAGAACTTAATTTAATAGTCAAGAAAGGAAAGAGAAAAATGCAGCTGGTAAGTTTTATCACGAAAGTCTTTACATTGGATTACTTATCAAATAGCGCTCAGGATTTCCTTCATATTTTTCCCCTGTTTTTATTTTGGAAGAGTGAAAAAAGGAGAAGGTATTGTTACGAGTTTTTACGTTTGGTTAACGAGACATCTCGTTGTATTAGACAATATATGGTGACGTTCAACGTGTGAAGACTAAAATTTATTTTTTTTTTTAATAGGTCAGTAGTACGGGGATACCATCCCCACCCCTCCTTTTTACGTCACAAGCCCCGCCCCTTTCACTTTTTTATATGCCCACGTGGGGGACCGGTTTTCCACCCTTATTTTTACACGCTTACGTGTAGGACGTATTTTCCACCCCTATTTTTGCACATCCACGTGTGAGACCGGATTTTCAACCCTTATTTTTATATACCCTCATGTGAGAGCGCATTTTCCACCCTTATTTTTGCACATCCACGTGTGAGACCGGATTTTCAACCCTTATTTTTATATACCCTCATGTGAGAGCGCATTTTCCACCCTTATTTTTACACATCCACGTGTGAGACCGGATTTTTCATCCCTATTTTTATCCCTAATTATTTTTACTCGCTTACGTATAGGACATGTATTTTCACCCCTATTTTTGCACATCCACGTGTGAGACCGTGTTTTCAACCCTAATTATATCGCATACATGAAGGACCGTATTACCCTTATTTTTATTATTTCTTTTGGGGAGTCTTATGGCTGTATTAAGGACCTTTTGACACTTAGGACTTTTGCTAACGTGAGGGACTGATTCTGGTCTTGGCTTGTATTTAGGGGTGGGGCTGTATGTAGAGCTAGGGCTGGAACTTAGGGCTGGTCATGGTTTAGAACTGTATTTAGGACTGGAGCTTAGGGCTGGTCATGGTTTAGAACTGAATTTAGGACTGGATCTTAGGGTTATTTCTAGTAATTATCTTCAACCTTAATTAAGGTCCTTTTGGTTGTAACCCCTGGAGGCTGCACACGCATACAATAATTGCATAATTAATAAGATATTATTATCGCTCCTATTGTTTTAAAACGGTCATATGCTACTGGAGAAAACGTTTCTAATAAGGAGGTGAGATAAGCAGATAGGATTAACCATGCTTGGGGGAATTTGAATGACAGTAAAATTTAATTATAGAACACTTATTTTTATAGTCATAATTTAAAAAAAAAAATCCTCAGTGAACTATAAAAAAAATTACTGACACTCCATAATGAAACAAAACATTTTTATTAGTTAATTACATAACAGTTTGTGTTTTCTAAAACGCATATTAAAAACATAGTTTACCTGCATTGAAATAATATCCATCCGTACGCCTTAATATTTTAAAGAAACTTAATGCTTGTGTTTTATAACTGTAATTAAAAATCTGTAAATAAATAAAAGGATTAACACAACACATACCAGATCTGTAACGTTTTAAGGCACTGAGTGATGGTCACTGCTTTTGTGTTATTTGTCAACTAAACTTTCTAGTTGTGTAAAAACTAGCTATTGATTTTCCATCATTAGAATGTAAAATATACAATCTCATTGTCTTTATTGCACTTGCAGCAACATGCATTTACCTTTCTCTTAAAATAAATCGGTTTGAAAAAAATATTCGTATACGGACACAAAGTGTTTTTTTATAAAAACCATATTAGGTGTTTGGAATGTTTAGAATTCCATAACATTTTGTAGTAAGAAATTACTGCTCACGTTTACTAATTACCGTGTAATTATATAACTTTGTTAAATTTAATAGTCTAAAAAACCAATATAATATAAATAATTTCTTTTAAAAAACACTAAATAATAAATTTTATAACACGATTTAAAAAAAAACACACATGCCGAATTAAAAGAAAAAAACAGTAGGTATTACGCAATTCTTAATTAAAAAAAAAAAGTAAGGTACTAAAAAATATCTTTATTTATCAGAATAGAATCGTTGGATAACAGTCGTTAAACAATATTTTAATTATCTCATCATTTAGAATTAAACATGTAGTGAAAAACTTATTTACAAAATCAATCATTGATAAACTATGTAATCTAAAATATAGAAACACTAAGACATAAAATCCACACACATCCGAATGATAATCCTGCAGAATTTTTTTATTGTATACGAAGCATATAGAATTCTTCTCTAGGAAATGTAAATGATATCCTTGCGGTGCTCGCCCAAAGGAATCAAAATACTCCCCGTTACCATTCTCGTCAATGTAGATAGCGGTCCAATGCTGACCGGGCTTGTTTGCAGGATCCGTGTTTACGATAATTGCACACGGTCGAGGTGCGTGTTTCGGTAGTTGATTAGAAGCACATACAAGCCGAAACACATTCTTCTTGTGGCTGGTGATCGATTTCAAGCATCTCAACACTTGTACCGCATACATCTTTGGAATTGGTATGTGTCCAGTCTTGTAGTAGTAATGCGTTTTCCAGTGCACACATAGGCTCAGTGATGTTATGACTTAAACAGCTATACGCTTTTGCTTCCTTTTTCAACTGTTTAATCGACGGGCAACCAGACTCCTCCAGGTTTACTATTGGTTTGTTAAGAAACCTTAAAAACTGTTGTTTTTCACTACCCTTGACGTGAATCTTGTTAAATGGGCGCAACACTCTTATCAACTCCTCACGGAAATTGTTGTAATGTACATGACCCCACCACCATTTCAAGCCATGATAATTATCCTCCATAAATTTTATCTGTCGTGACATGGATCCTGATATAAAGTAGCCTCGCGGTGGTTTTATCAGCATCAACGATAAACGACCTTGATCTGTAACCACGGCAATTTCTTTCGGTATGAATTCGTTGTTAACACCGCTAAACCCTTGCATGTCCAAGTATGCGTCCATCTTCTATCGGCTGCTGCTCTACACTGAAGCTTGCAGGTTAGAGCTACCACTTTTAACAGCTAAAATCCACAACGACATTTCGATGTTTATCGATCTCGATCACATTATCGAATTCTGCATACACCAGACAGTTAACGGTTACGGTGAGCGCTTCTTCAAACCCGACTTCCAGCCGAAGGGAGCCGTTTCTAACTAAATTCCAGTGTGTGCTAGCGTTTGCAGACAGGTCAGGTGTTAGGTCAAAGGCCATTAAACAGTAGCCGTTGGGATAATCACTTCTTGATATATCGTTACCTTCATTCAAAAAATGAATACCCGTACCAGAGAATAAGGTGTGGTACGCTCTTACGTATAAACCATTAGCTGTAAAGTCCGGTTGTAAGGCCTTCGAAGGAATCTGTTGTCCGTCAATATATAATGACATGTAGTTAATATTGCAGTGATGAAAATTGAACGGGTTTGAGGGGTAGTCACCGTTGAAGGCTTTATTTGCTACAAAGCCTACGATGCATCGTTTAGGTAGCTGACCCAGGAAAACATTATCCAATGATTTTCGCTGTATACCTGCAGGTATAGTTAACACTTTTACGTCGGTCCTTGTAACAGGATATTTTGCGGCTGTTGTTTCTAAAGCTTTAGCGTGCGCGATTAGAATAGTTGGATTGATTCACATACGTCTCACCAGTAAACTAGCGTCTATAATTCGCGTCTTGTAATTTGAAGCGTGTGCAGCCATTAGACTAAAGGTATCTCTTGATCGTACAAATTTAGTCTTTAACTCAACACCACTTATGAGAAATTTCTCTTGATTAAATAAATCCGAGTGCACGTGACCAATCATCTCTATCTGTTTTCCTGTAGCCGTAAGTGCTTGACGTTTCGAGAAACCGTTATTAGCGTTTCCCAACGTATTCATCTGTCCAGCTGTATCATTGTGCCATAAGGTACATCCTAGATGTGAACTCTTGGCCTCCTTTCCATAATTTAGCAGCGTTTCGATATATGAACGGTAGGCGTAGGTGTTGTTTGGTTGTGACACCATCTTCTAATTTAAGTAAACCTCCACCTGTGAGAAAAGCGAATGCATCCATTTGTTTACCGGTGCTACAACATCAGCGTCTGTAAGAGCTGTATCATCATGTTTTAGAACTTTAGCTGTAATGTACAGCATAGTCTGGCTTAAATCTATATAATCATTTCCATTTCCGGGGACTACAAATTCTATTGGGGCGTCATCACTCAGAGCTGATAAGGGCTTGTAAAATATCCATTCACCACTCTCGATACTTGTCTGCGTCGCTGGTAAAGCGAACAAATCCAATTCGGACTTGACGCATTCACACGATTGAGCATGTAGAAAAGCCATTATCTTGAAAATATATCGTCGTAAGCAGGCTTCTTCTTAGCAGCGGCTCTCAGTTGAGACTGATTATTATCGGTCAGACGTACTCTTTTATAACCCGAACCCTCCATCATTTTATCGATTTTCTCGTCGGCTTTACGCTTAAGGTTTCTACCTGCCTCGTGAAATCTTTCTTGAAACGAATCCTTAATAGGTCGATCCTCTATGACGTCACCAAGAATATTAGCACCCGTTCTAAGAGCTTCTTTACCAATAGCCTTCGCGCCAGACTTAAATAACGGTATTATACTTCTAAATATACCGCCTAACCAGCTCCTATCCCATGACCGCGTTGATAGGGCACACCTCTGTAAATAGAGCCGATACCGTTACCGGCCTGATTCATGTAATATTGCTGGTAAGGGCAAACCATTATTGTACTTTCTTAAAGTGTAGCTTCAGGCACGACGTTCCAAACTCAAATGGCATTGCAGCACCCGTATCTGTTTTATATTAATCTCGATGTTTTCAAATTCACGCGTCATTACCGGTATGTAGTGTGCAGGCGAGAAAACCACATCTTTATGACCCCATAAGCATAGTTTTCTGAAGTAATATTTATTATACGCATAAGCGGAGATAAAACATCACCCACAATTTGCGGTTCAACGATATCGCAATAAACAAACATCTGAGTTGGTAAGCCTATCCATATGCTAGCGGGGTGAGGGGGTGTCGCTTCCATAGCTATGTTCTGATACGGTCGATAACCCAATTGTAAGGCTAAACGTTGTGAGAATCCGAATAGCGACATCCGAGTTTTTAATTTCGTAGTGACGCGTTTAGTTAGATTATGATACTCGATTGTTAGCAATTTACTTATTAGCACATGGCCATTTAGCTCGCTGATAATTTCTTCTATGCTGGCGTAATTTCCCGAAGCGAATCGTATCACGTACCAGCCGTCTTCAATATAAATGATCTTCTCGTTGTCGAGTTGAAAATATTCTGCGGCCTTTTTTAATATCGCTTCTAACATGTTCTCGTCGTCAGGTGGCTCTGTTCTATAATAAATTAAATTATCTGTTGCACTTACAGCGGCAAAAGAACATGGGTACTGAATTTCCGATATCCCTACAACCCACGACCCCGTTAATCTTATTCGTTTTGGCAGTTGCGTAATAAAACTTGACGTCATATTACCTGGAAAATACGTCATAGAGCTATTACTCAATAAGGTAAGATAAAACTCCATTTTTTATATATCTCTCAGCTGCGAAGCTAACACCCAGTTATTAAATTTGTCACTGTATCCACGCCACTTGACTAGGTATTGCTTATTTCGCCCACGGCCCTTCTCTGCCAGAATCTTATCGACTTTGAATAGTGTATCTTCATCAACCGTAACAACTTGCAATTCTTCTTCGTAAAAGGTGCCCTCAACAGGATCGTTATTAAGATCGATTATTCTATAAACTGGTGGTCTTCTTTTTATCACCGTACTAATTGTAAAAACTTCCTCGCTCCAATTCGTTTCATATCCCTTCTCAAAGGTGTACTTAGTTCTGGCGATTCTGACGTGCTCACCGACTTTATATTTAGGATGGCGTACTGGACCTAAACCTCTCGCGTACAGGTTATTCCACACTTCCAAAATGTTTTTATCGTTTACTGCCGCGGGGGCCATCTTTATACTTGAATGAGGACTATTGTTGTAGGCAGTCACAAGTCTTTCGAGTACATCAATATATCTGTAGGAATTTTTGTAAGTGAAATAACGCCACATCTTTGTTTTCAATGTTTTATTAAATCTTTCAACTACAGATGCTTTTACATCAGGGTTATTTGTTACATAGAAATTGATATTTTGTTTCTTGAAAAGTTTTGTACACTGCTCGCCACAAACTCTTTGCCTTTATCCGTCTGTAGATTTTCTGGAGTATTGTCGCAATCCTTAAGAATATCCGCGAATGCTTCAATTACAGATGAGGCTGTCTTCGTTTTAAGTGCTCTCGCCCATGCCCTCTTGCTAAATACATCAATTACCGTTAGTATGTAGTTGTATCCGCTATTGTGTTTACTTAAAGTCCGCATATCACAAAGATCCGCTTGCCACAATTCGTAGAGGTTACTCACTATATATTTATTTCGTGGAAACTTTTTTCTGACCGGTTTATGTACTGTATAAGCTTCCTGTGCCTGCAGCCAGTTTTTTACTTCACCATATCTACCCTTTACAGCATTAGTTAAAGGTGTTATACCAGCGAACCCTGCTGGGTGGGAGGGATCATAGTATACAGCATCCATGTTATGAACGCCACGAATCCCAATCTAGTGAAAGTCCTCTTCTTCTTCTTGAGAGATTCTTCTTGGTGTTTCCCGCGTTTCACTATCAGCATCGTAATTCTCACCTATAGTTGTGAGGGTCCGTTCAGCACTGGGCGATGCAGAAACATCATACCTTTGCGTATCTCCGATAAACGCTCGAGGTATATTTATCTCTTTAATGTACGTCGCAAACTGACGCCAACCGCTCGGATTTGTGGTTTTTCGTTTTCTTAACGTCTCGTGAACCAGATCGATAATGTTGGAGTGTGGTATGATCTCGCCTTTTATTGTGACAGTGCCCCTTTTATCCCAAAAAACCTCGCTGTTCGTATTCAGTATATGTAACAAATTCGCGCCTTTTCTTTTATATGAAGGCGGAAGCGTTGATACTATCTCGTCGTCTGTCAGACCTTTGCGTTGCGGTAAATCTCTAATATCATCAGCAGCAGCGTCACCGCTAATAGTTATACTGGTGGGCTGACGTAACTGATTGGAAAAGTGTAGATACCTTTGAAGAACTTGGTTGTACTGCTGCCATTTGTCATGATCGGTCATTTTAGTTTTTAAAACTTTATCCATATCGTTACCCAGCTGCGTTAAAATATTGTTTTGTGTAACATCTGGTGTCTGTAAGCGCTGTATAAAGTCCATCGGTAGAATAATCATCTTCTTCACAATGTGGTCCATGGTTATTGAAACAGATTACCCAGAATTCCACCGAGTAATGGTCCTAACAGCAGTGGTAGAAATGCACCACCTTTCTGTACAAGAAACTGTTTCTTCTTTTTTATAGATTCGCCTCGCTGTGCCAGGCGTCTTAAAGTGTGCTTATGTTGAGAGAGTCGCTGCTTCTGATCAACTGACAGAGGTACACGACCTTTTAAAATGTTATGTGCACACTCGCAAATACACTCTACCTGCTTACTATCCAAACACTTCAATAAAGCGTCACGTTGACTTTTACTTAATCTGGCTAATGCATGTAGGATATCAGTGTTCTCGATTAAGACGTCAGCCATCATATATGATGTAATCTTTATGACTGTGAGACTTAAACCCTTTTTTCGCTATATATACCTGGCAGATACCCTGAGGCCCGAATATGTTTGTTCTATAACGTAGCACATCCGGTGTATTCTGTTTTAAATCGAACAATAAATACCCGTGCGGGCTTGAGGTAGCATCTTGGTACGCGGCTTCTAAAAATTTTGGATTGTCTGGCGAAATCTGTCTTGCTAAATGCTGTATCTGTGCTCTGTCACGTGGGTTCTTGAACAAAATTATGTAATGTGCGTTGAGAGAAATATCGCGCTGTCCACGTCCCTGATGAAATATGTTCTGTGTTAAGAAAAACACACTTAGATTTCGATGATGACAACCCTTTGTAAAAATATCAACCACGGAGCCGTTAGTTTCACGCATTAGATCGTCAATTATTATTAAGACAGGTTTTTCCCCGTCAAACTGTTCCATATCAGGTAAACCCTTTTGAAACTCAACGAGAGATCTTTGAATAAAGGCTGCCACTCACTGTAAAACCAGATAATTTTTTCAAAACCTGTATCGCAAGCGGTTTCGATATTTTTTAGAAAATCAACGATAAAATACGATTTCCCACATCCCGACGGACCTGCAACTATAGCCGAAAAGGGGTGCTTGAACTGACCTTCCATCTTGAATCGCTAAACGATACTAACAGATACTCCACCAAGGGCTTCGTTTAAATAGACAAATGCCTTGTGGGCAAATAGTTGTGTGAAGCGAGATAAGCGAGAGAATCGAGAGAATCGAGAGAGAGAGAGAGAGAGAGAGAGAGAAGAGAGAGAGAGCGTGTCTTACAAGATATAATTTTAAAAGAGCACAATTGCCTAACCTCCAGGGTTACAACCAGAACGGCCTTAATACCATCAGAAATAACCCTAAGACCTAGCACCACCACCAAGACCAAACTCTAAGACTTATCCTTAGACCAACCCTAAGATCCAGTCCTAAATTCAGTTCTAAACCATGACCAGCCCTAAGTTCCAGCCCTAGCTCTACATACAGCCCCACCCCTAAATACAAGCCAAGACCAGAATCAGTCCCTCACGTTAGCAAAAGTCCTAAGTGTCAAAAGGTCCTTAATACAGCCATAAGACTCCACAAAAGAAATAATAAAAATAAGGGTAATACGGTCCTTCATGTATGCGATATAATTAGGGTTGAAAACACGGTCTCACACGTGGATGTGCAAAAATAGGGGTGAAAATACATGTCCTATACGTAAGCGAGTAAAAATAATTAGGGATAAAAATAGGGATGAAAAATCCGGTCTCACACGTGGATGTGTAAAAATAAGGGTGGAAAATGCGCTCTCACATGAGGGTATATAAAAATAAGGGTTGAAAATCCGGTCTCACACGTGGATGTGCAAAAATAAGGGTGGAAAATGCGCTCTCACATGAGGGTATATAAAAATAAGGGTTGAAAATCCGGTCTCACACGTGGATGTGCAAAAATAGGGGTGGAAAAATACGTCCTACACGTAAGCGTGTAAAAATAAGGGTGGAAAAACCGGTCCCCCACGTGGGCATATAAAAAAGTGAAAGGGGCGGGGCTTGTGACGTAAAAAGGAGGGGTGGGGATGGTATCCCCGTACTACTTAGGTCAGTCGAGTTTCAACGATTTTCGTGTAAACAAAGTTAATCCGGTCAAAATAGACATTTCAAATTACTATAATTTGCACAAAGCTGACAATTCGTACAGGTCTTAGCTACACTATTACAAAGAAAATTTCAAAATCCGCACCGGTCAAAGGTCAAAAAAAATGGATTTTTGGATTTTCTCGTAAACGGTAAGAGTTATAAAATAGGTCCAACAGAAGCTGTAGATCATGAAATTATCTATAAAAATTACTGCAATACTTTTTTCCTACGAATCCCCATTCCTGAGATATCGCGACTGTAAAAGTTGAAGATGTCATATCCTACATAACATGCACACATTTTCGTATCAACTAGTGTCCTTGACGTTTTTTTTTAACGTGGTTTTCCGACTATTTATTGTGATTCTGTTTTATTAGACAATATTCTATTAATTATAAAATGGTACTATTAGTAATGATTAAAATGGAACGAATTATCGTTTATTTCGGGACAGATGGTCTACAAATGGTACTTCAACAGTAATGTCTTCTTCGCTTTCTTTTCCTTCTTTTTTCTTTTCTGGATACCTGTAAATTGTCCTAAGATAGAATGATTGATACAATGATATTATAATAATCCTCATCTGTTGCATTTGATACAAGATTCGAGCAAGACTGGCCTTGACAATTGGTACATATTGGTAAACAAAATAAACCGACTTTTCTATAACCACAGTTTGCACTACAACGCCTTTTGCATTTACAAAAAATGGATCCAGTTGATTGCTTAGCCACTCTTGAACTTGATAGTACACTCGATATAAGTGTTGATAGCAGAAGTATATTATATTGGAGGGAGACAAGATAGTTCTATTTTATTGTTCCGTGTATTTTTTACGAAACTACAATATCCATACTAGTCTACACAATTAATTTTTTTTTGAAACTCTGTATATAGCAAGAAGAAAGTGAATCTCGTCTGTGATGATGACTTGTATTGAAGAGCCAACCTTTTTAAATACTTCTGCACAATCAATTAAATCATTAAGTTTTTCAAACAATTTAGATACTGTTGTTTTACCCCTTTTGGAAATTACTGATGTGGTATCGTAGCCACATTTGATATTGACATTTTGGATAAGCAGATAAACTTTTCTATGAAAATATGTTTGTTCGTTGTTGAGCCTTTCCAGGTTCAAAAAAGTAAACAATCTTATCAATTCAAGTGCGTGTAAAAAATCTGGAATACTGGAACTGTGTCAGGACCTGTAACAAATATCATAAGCAGCCAACCGCTGATGATGATAGTTTAGCTATTGAAACGCGTTCGGTGTTTTTTATTTTTATGTGGTGCCTGTGTGTATTTTGCTTGTAACATCCTCACCAACAACGCTAGTGAGACTTGTGAGTGTTTGCCAGAAATTGTTGGTTTGTTGGAATTGTCATAAATTGATCAAAAACGACATCAGAAGATGAAGATATTTTTATAGTTCGACGACGTTGTTCTGTAGCTTTAATGTTTTTCTGGGCGAATGAAATTAGGGAATGAGTTTCTTTTGAGCGTATATTCACTCAGAGCCGTATAATTTGTATGTATAAGATATACAAACCAATATTAGTATTTTCGATGGTTAAAATGGTGATATCTCAGCAATGGTAAGAAAAAAGTATTAGAACAATTTTTGTAGGCAATTTAATGATCTAGAACTTTTGTCTGACCTATTTTTATGATAACACTTACCGTTTACGAGAAAAATAGAAAAAAACGTTTTTTTTTACCTTTGACCTTGCATAGGATCGGTGGGGATTTTTGATATTTTATTTGTAATTGTATATTTAAGACCTGTACCAAATTTCAGCTCTATGCGAATTATTGTAAATTCCCCTCTATTTTAACCCAACTAAAGTCTAAACGGCATGAAAAACTATGGGCAACGATGCATTAGCTTCACTTTAAAAATATAACCTACAATTTTCAAAAGTCAAGCTAGGGTAGTAACCTTCTGTTCTTTTGACAGTGACACCGCACTCTCCGTATTATACATTTTCATGACTATCACTAACGCAAAATGACAGTATCTGCACTGCCATTAGTTTGCCTATTTTTATAACAATGTTCGATTATTTAGCATGAATTAATTTATATGGACTGTATGTGTGTAATTGTTATCTTAATTCATAAAACTTATTTTTATCAATTTTACAATTTCCCATCTCTTCTGAAAACTTTGGTGCAATTAGGTGTTACTTTATATTGTCTTATACAGTTATCAATCTATGTTAATCTTCTTGGGTAACAGTTAATATTATACAAAGAACTTTGTATAGGTATGCTTGTATTAAGTTTGTCTAAAATTTTTAACGATAAGCGTTTATACTACTATAGTCTTAAAGTTCCGGGAATTTATTTTTTAAATGGTGCCCACTTTACTGATTCAAAAAATTTTTTTTCCCCGGTTGGTAGAACTTTCCCCGACATTTCTGCAAAGCGTAAGCGCCATCTGTATCACTAGTAGTTGTTTGGTGTGTGTTTATATAAATCAATTGTGCATTTCGTCGTATTTCAAAATGGAAAAAGGTTATAAGTACAAAGAGTTTATTTTAAGTTTTGTGTTTTTGTGCCGATGCTACAAAAACCCTACATAGACTGTGCTCTTTTGAAAACACCAGCATATGAGTAATATTCGGCATTCAAAAAGGGTCTCAAAGAAATTAAAGATACATCTCGTAGCGGGTGCCCCTGACATCTATAACCGATGATAACATCGAAAAAGTGAAGGAGATCATGCTCGAAAATGAGCATGAGAGATAACTGTTCTCAACGTAGTGTATTGATATAGACAGCGCATTGTGGTGAATATTTTGGGCATGAAACACGTTGTAGTACAATAATTATATATTTATTTGTTTTATATGTTACATTAAAGTACTCGGTATATCTACTGTTATTTATTTACATCTTTTCTATACTACCGTTCCATTCACTATTCTAAACATAATTGACTATTCTCTAATTATTCCTACAAGTCTACGTTGTCAATTCATCGATTATTTAATTACATAGTAACAATTAACATTTTATTTTAATATACTATATAGGGTGTTGCTATCATATTACAGTAGCACAACTTGAAAAACCTGAATTTTGTTCAAAAGAGTTCCGAAAGGCAGTGCCGCAGAAGATGATTTCAGAAGTAAGAAACGATCCTACCATGATGAAATGCATAATTACGAGTGACAAAACATGGGTTTACGAATATGACGTCAAAACTTGCCAGCAACATCAAAGTGGCGCTATGAACCAAGCAAAAGAGAACGCGTCAAAGACAATCAAAGATTAGGGTTATTCTCACAGTTTTCCTTGATTTTCAAGGTATTGTTCATTATCAGATCGTGTGACAACAGGTCAAACAATCAATAAGGAGTACTACCTGGCCGTAATATGACATTTGAGGGATGTTGTGCGTAGAAAACGACCGCGATTGTGGAAAAACGACTCTTAGATCTAGTTTGGAACAGCACACTACCTTCCAACCTACAAAATGGAAATTAAAAGAAATGTAATCGTTTTAATAACAATTTTTTTAGGATAATCATGCAACCTCTTTTATAATAATTTAATTACAAAAATAGGCAACATTATAAAAACAAAAACAATCTACCTCAAACCTCAAAAGAGGCTGCATAATTATCCTATACAAATTGTTATTAAAATTATTTCATTTCTTTTAATTTCCATTTTGTAGGTTTCAAGGTAGTATGTTGTTCCACACTAGATATTTTTTATTTTATTTTGTCGATGGTCCACTAAGCGAAAATTTAGTCTAAAATTAATTAAATATGAAAGAAAATGGTTAAACTTTATTATTGAGATCTTATACAGCGGGCTGCTTTGGAATTTTTTTAAGTTAGCGTGTATAATCTATTTTTTTAATTTTTCCCTTGATTTGGGAGCTATGTTTACAAAGTTGGTATAATATTTTTCACTAACGTCAAATTTAATTTGATATGTTGCCTTATTTTAAGTATTATTATACAGTGATCCAAGGTTACGATTCATTTCAATTAAATGTGGCAAGTGTTAAATTAATTTTGACTTATAATCAGATTTGAGGTTAGTGATGATAACCGTCTAATACCAGGAAACTTTCGGTGTAATAATAAAACACCCCATATCTAGGGCAAATGAGAAAAATAGATTGTATATATATATATATATATATATATATATATATATATATATATATATATATATATATATATATATATATATATTATATATATATATATATATAATATATATATATATATATATATATATATATATATATACATATATACATACATACATATATATGTGTACCATACTTCAAATTCATCATTGCACTTACGGGTTGCTGTATTGCCAAACGTACGCCTCAACCGGATTCTATTTAAACACACAAAACTTTCAATTTTATGATGTATAATCCTCTTAGCTTGGGCTTAAACCAAGGTATTAGACGCGGTATTTCAACTGCATGGTAAAAACCGACTTTTTTAAATTATAATTAAAATCATATAAAAACGACATTTTGAGTTAAATGAATTTTTATTATACTTTATTTATTTTGTTTTTTTTTTTCAAAATATCTGAAAAGTTACTTTAATAAGCAGGTACATAAATGTATTTATTAATAATTTATTTATTTTATAACCAAGTTATAAATGTACAATTTAGTTGCTTCATCGTATATATTATTGCGGGAGTTTGATACAGTTTCACTCTTTTTACGTTTTTAATTACTCTTTATAAGAAACTAACGCAAAAGTATTTTGCAACTCCCTATTATTACCTATCTTAATTGAATTGTCATTCACAAATTAATGATCAGATAAATGTAAAATTTAATTACCATAGACACAATTATTGTAATAAATATTTCTATACCAATTAAGCTTTACTTATCTTTAAGAGCTAGTCAGAATAGCGCTTCAGGTAAAAGAAAAATGACAATGCTGTGCAAAATTTCCCCATAAGACACATTTACAGCAGGAAATGATCGGTCTTTCTTGGTGGACGCAGGGGAACACTGGGTTTTGTCGGCGTTGAACGTGAGTAGATTATTCCTTCCCCATTCAAGGATACGTTTTAAGTCTGTTAAGTGAGGCTGCAATTTTTACTTTAACGTCCTGACTAGACTTACTATTATGGGAAAACTGAGAAGAACTGCAATGTAGAGTGCTGTCGTTTGTGAAGCAATGGATCGGGTATAACAGGAAAAGTGTGGGATACATCCACGTTAATAGTAATTTCTTTCGAACAGAAGCCATCGTCTTTTGTTAAGAAAGCGTCGGTCTCTAGCACCCAAACGACTGAATTTTTTCAAAATCTGTTTCGGCGAGAATATGTAAGCCTTCTAGGACTACAATCTAAAATTAGTTTGATTTATACAGGGTGATCTACAAACTTGTTACTTATCAAAGTTCCATTATTTTAAATGGAATACCCTCCTTTTTAATTTTTTTTGAAATAAGGTGTAAAAATAAGGTAGACTTTCCCGATACCTAAACCTTACAGTTTCCGAAATATTTAACATTTTTTGAAAATGTAGGGTTGTCAAAAAAAAAAGTATTTTTCGATTCAGAAAAGATGAGACAAGCTAATCTAGTTCATCGTAATAAGGATATTTGGAAGTACGTATTCTGTTGTTTCAAACCATAATTTATAAAATACAAAGAATAACGCGTAAAGTTAACAAACTTCAAAGTTAAATATCTTTGGTATTTTAAATACAACGCCCAAGAAATTTTTATCGGAATGGAAGTCTTTTGACAATAGTTCGAACTGTATTAGGGTTCCCTATACCTTACTTCTATACTTTTCGAGAAATTAGTGTATTTGTTACATTTTTAGAAATTACGCCATTAACTCATGTCGATCAGTTAGAATTCTTTGATTTATAAACATTTCTGTCATATTCACGTATTTCAAAATACGACAGTGTTTATAACTATTAATGATTTTTTCATTTCAATGAAATATTCACTGCAAGAAAGAGTGGATATGGTGTTGGCCATAGGAGAATGCCATGAAAATTGTCTTTTGGCTTCCAGGGTTTATGCCCAAAAGCACCCTGATCGCAACCATCCTGATACGGGAACTTTTGAAAGACTTTTACAAACATTTCGAGCCACAGGTAACACTGCCTATCCAAAACCTAATAAAAGTAAACCGGTAACTGGCAATGAAGATAGTGAGTTTTTAGTATTAGGATCTATCGCTGAAAATTCCCACACTAGTACTAGAGTAATTGCTAAACAAGCAGATTTAAGTAGAGGAAGTGTGAGAAGAATTCTCAAAAAACACAAATTTCATGCTTATCACATAGAAATTCATCAAAATTTGTATGGCAATGAGTTTCAACAACGAATAGATTTCTGTTTGTGGGCAATTGAAAAAATAGGGGATCAACAAGATTTTTTAAATTTCGTTTTGTTTACTGATGAATCAACATTTCACAACAACGGTTTGGTAAATAGACATAATTTTCACTATTATGATACCGAGAATAGGCATGCTTTTAATACTGTTCACCGCCAAAATCGTTGGAGCATAAACGTATGGGCAGGAATTATTGGAGATCAGGTAATTGGACCATACTTTTTCAATGGTCATTTAAATGGTAGAAAATTTTTGAGATTTTTAAAGCGAGACTTTTGAACACTTCTCGAAAACGTTCCGTTGAACATTAGGGGGATTTTTGGCTACAATTAGATGGGGCACCGGCACACTTTGATCGTAGAGTTAGAAATTATTTAACTAGGAAATTTGTTAATAAATGGATTGGAAGGAACGGACCATGTCATTGGCCACCAAGATCGCCTTGTCTTACTCCAATGGATTACTTTTTATGGGGCTATATTAAAAATATTGTTTACAATATTCCTGCTACTACTGCAGACAATATGAAAGAGAGAATTAGAAATGCGGTGGACACAATTACTCCAGATATGTTATAAAGCTTTAACTTAAGCCAAAGTATATAAACAATTATTAAAAGGCGTCAAAGTATATCAATTACAAACGGAGTATAATAATATAGCTGTAATGCTAGTTGTTGAACACAAATAAAAAAAAACGATGATGTAATATACCATTCGTAATTGATCAAATAATTTAATTAATATAAAAAATTACCTTTTAATAATCGCTAAGTGCCGTCGGATCATCGGTAGATGAATATAAGGGTGGATTCTAATAAATAGTTTAATTAACCTACCTGAAATGCTAGTTGCTTCTTTTCTGCTTGATTATTTTCACTTAATGGCAAAAATGTTATCAAAAAATTATGAATAAAATAATAAATTCTCGAGCGCCATGTTATCTTTGTCCAGGAAAATAACAAAACCCTAAATAATGAATACTAAAAACAATTAACACAAATGAAAATAAAATAACAAGTTACATAAGTTATAAAATTATAAAAAAAACTTTACCTTTTAACTGTTATATACACTTTTACAGTTACTATGAAGCAGAATGGTTCATATGGTGCGGTCAATGTCTTGCTTAGTTATCATTAAAATATGGAATTTCCTTGAAGTTTATTCGCCAAATTTATTTGTAAAAGAATGTAGAACTTGCGTTGTAAAGGTAACTCATGTAAAACTTGCCATTTAAAATATACAAATTAAATGATTAAAAAGGTGCATACTTGAAAAATAAGTAAAAGGTGAAAAAAAGGAAGTGAAAGAAAGGAAGTGAAAGGTGCCTAAAAAAGCAAAGGCTTTAGTTTTAAAATATAATGGGAAAAAACAACTTACCACCAAAATTCTGATGGCACCAAAATATAAAAAAATTAAGTAAAAATCATACTTATTGCTGTTAACATTCAGTATTAAGTGAATTAAGAAAAGCTTTCAGAATAACTCAAGTATATTTAATCTTCACGCTTGCGCGAATACAATAATATAAATCCAATTTTTTTAAGAAAGGGAACTATAACTATTTATATAATATTACACCCAAAATATATGTTCTATGAAATTTAAGTTGCCTTTCTCAATTTTACATGTAAATAATTAAAAACTCCTCTAATTTTACGCCAAACAAATTAATGATCTTAGATTAACGTATTTTTTAATACAACCACAAAAAAAGGTTGTTACAATGTTAAGAAAAGTCAGACAAAATTTGGAAGAAAGAATTAGACTATGCATTCAAGAAGACATCAATTTGAACATTTACTGTAGTGACAAATCCAGCAGTAGGCTCTCGGTGCATAATGTACAACGGTCTTTTTCAAGACCAGCAACCGTATAACCTTGATAACCTTAATAAACCAAAAACCATTTAACACATTTGTAACCTTTGTAAATCACAGAATTCTAACAGATCGACATGAGTTAATGGCGTAATTTCTAAAAATGTAACAAATACACTAATTTCTCGAAAAGTATTGAAGTTAGGTATAGGGAACCCTAATACAGTTCGAACTATTGTCAAAAGACTATTCCATTCCGATAAAAATTTCTTGGGCGTTGTATTTAAAATAACAAAGATATTTAACTTTACGCGTTATTCTTTGTATTTTATAAATTATGATTTGAAACAATAAACAACAGAATACGTACTTCCAAATATCCTTGTTACGATGACCTAGATTAGATTGTCTCATCTTTTCTGAATCGGAAAATACTTGAATTTTTTGACAATCCTGCATTTTCAAAAAATGTTAAATATTTCGGAAACTGTAAGGTTTAGGTATAGGAACTGCACCTTATTTCAAAAAAAAATTAAAAAGGAGGGTATTTCATTTAAAATAATATAACTTTGATAAGTAACAAGTTTGTAGATCACCCTGTATAAATCAAACTAATTTTAGATTGTAGTCCTAGAAGGCTTACATATTCTCGCCAAAATAGATTTTGAAAAAATTCAGTCGTTTGGGTGCTAGAGACCGACGCGTTGGTGGTGGCCCACCCTGTATATATTATTGTAATAGTCATTTCTATACCATTTAAGTTTTACTTACCTTTAAGTATAACTTAAAAGTGCCAGTCAGAATAGCGCCTCAGGTAAAAGAAAAGTGACAACGCTGTGCAAGATTTCCCCATAAGAAATACATTGTCCTATGCTGGCCGTGCAATTTGAAAATATATATATATATATATATATATATATATATATATATATATATATATATATATATATATATATATATATACATATATATACATATATGTTAATCTCTATCAGACATGAAGTTTGACCTAGATTATTGTTCTTGTTCTTACAATGTTGCACAATTATCCTAGAAAAGTGTTATTAAAATTATTTCATTTCTTTTAATTTCCGTGTTATAAGTTGGAAGGTCGTGTGGTGTTCCACACCAGATACTGAAGTTGACTATCGTTTCAGCGTTTCTTGTCAGGTGTATGAGATAAAAAGGGAAATAAAGTGTTTTATTTCGTTTCTATGCTTGTATTTGTGTAATCGGGAAGAATAAAAATTTTTCATTGATAATGTAATTGAGCAGGAGTTGAAAGTCCGGCGGGGTTGACGATAAAGCAGAGTATTCGTGTGTGTGTGTGTGTGTGTGTGTGTGTGTGTGTGTGTGTGCGCGTGTGCGTGTGCGTGTGCGTGTGCGTGTGCGTGTGCGTGTGCGTGTGCGTGTGCGTTGCGTGTGCGTGCGTGTGCGTGTGCGTGTGCGTGTGCGTGTGCGTGTGCGTGTGCGTGTGCTGTGCGTGCGTGTGCGTGTGCGTGTGCGTGTGCGTGCTGCGTGTGCGTGTGCGTGTGCGTGTGCGTGTGCGTGTGCGTGTGCTTGTGCTTGTGCGTGTGCGTGTGCGTGTGCGTGTGCGAGTGCTTGTGCGTGTCCGTGTCCGTGTCCGTGTCCGTGTCCGTGTCCGTGTGTGTGTGCGTATGCGTGTGTGTAGTGGAATCGATACGAATATGACATTGAAAACATTAATTTGTAACGGATTTGTTTAAAGCGATTTGCATTTGCATATTTTTGGTAAATCTACGTTAACTACATTTTAGTATCGTACAGTATGCAGAACTTAGTATTTTGTAAACTGTGTAGTTACGATCCTTCGTTTCAGTTCAGCCATACACCTTTATGTACTAGAAATACTTAAGTAGTTATAGAAGTGAGAATAAAGGATTTAAATGTAAAACACAAATTTAAAGAACTGGGTATTCTAACGTTTCCATGAATCGTTGTCTAGTATGTATGAAACCACACTGCAATGATTTCATATTAAATGAGAACGTCCATGATCACAACACTAGAACTCAAAATGAAATTAGGTTAGACTACCTCAGATTAACTTCCAGTAGATTTAGCTTAAATTATTATGGACCAAAGTTTTTTAATAAATTGCCTTTATTCTTTAATCCACGAGTTAGATATTACAAAATTTATGTCTTGGATAAAAGCTTATCTAACTGATAAATGCTATTACAGTGTAGATGAGTTTTTAAATGATGTGTGAGTAACAATTTAAATATGTGTGTGTGGTGCATGTTACATTGTTACATTTTTGTATGTAACGACGGTAATGGCTTTATGGTTTTTTAAACAGAATAAACTTTAAAAAAGAAGTGCAACGACCTGTTTAGAACTTGAGGATTAGATAACTTGAGTTGGGATAATTGTGCAATTCGTCAACGAACTACATAGATAAGAACTATTTGACTGTTGTAAATAATTATTTTGGAGATTTTATATGTTTTAATGTAAAATTCCAATGTGGCATTGATTAAAATTTTAAATTTTTGTGCCGTTCATTCGTGCATTATGTTGTTATTAAACTTAAACTAACTGTATTAGATACGTAATAACAGGCACGAATTGGGTTACCTTTGGTTACGAAAGGTGGTCGTGTTAGTATGTGTTTAGTCCCTAGCTATATTTGTATATTTGATCCATACATTTTTCTTTAACATAAGTTATATTAGGAATCTTTTACGTGTTCCTTTGTGTGTTCGAAATTCTTAAAACACGTCGACTTTTTCAATAGTATAGTTATTACCGAGTTGTGCAATGATTCGTTCAATCTTTACCACCACTAGTTGTTGAGGTATATTTTTCTATTTAACAAGTAAAAAGTATGAGTAGGGCTAGGATTTCTATGCATTTGCATGTTTTTTTTTGCTTACAGTAATCATATGCAAAGTGAATTATAAACATGTTTTATATACATCTGTGAATTTGAAAGTGCATATAAATGCATATTTTAATGATTTTTCTAAATGCATGCATATTTCGTAATATTTTAATGTTAGTGCATATTTTGAACGTTTTTGCTCGCGTTTTTACATTTTACAGTTACTTTTGCATGTGATTTAAAAAATGACTATTTAAAAAATTCTTCTTTTAAAATTTATTCTGTGTTTATTTTTAACATGGGAATTACTAAAAGGATTTATTTTTACAGTCGCAAGTATTTACAGATTATTCATCCTCTGAGTATTAAGTATGCTATTGTCCTATTGTTAATAACTGGAGGATTATACCTTTTAGGTATACAGCTTTCATAAACATTTCTTGGAACATCCTACCTGCCTGTAGCTGTTGTACTTGTTATTGTAATTTACATAGTTGAGTTCAGAACTTTGTGTCCTAAGGATGGGAAAAGAAAAGCGATCCGTTTCTGTAACTCTGCGAAGTTACGTTCGCAAATTCGAAGTTTTTACGACCGACGATTAAATATTATTTTGTACAGTGTGTGAGGATAAAGTCAGTGCAAACAAGCGGTTTCAAGTAACACAACATCTTAACACATTAAAACACCAAAAGTGTGTGGGTTTAAAAACTAAAAAACAGTTTCTGTTGCCGGAATATCTTAATAATTTAGGTAGTGCTAGTAATAAATCTGCGGAATTTAATAAAAAACTATGTAGTGCGTTAGTGGCTGCGGACATTCCATTAAGCAAGATTAACCTCGAAATTCTTTAGAAGAAATTTCAAAAACTCCTATGCCTGATGAATCTACTCTTAGAAACAATTACTTAACTAACTTGTACCATGATACCATCCAATTAATTAGAAGGGCTATAGGTGACAATTATATTTGGGTTTCGATTGATGAAGCTACAGACAGCGTTGGCAGGTACGTAGAAACTTAATTATTGTTTTGTTAGATTAGATGGCTGATGTACTAATACGAAGGTTTTACGAAATCAAGAATATTTCTTTGTCGAATTTTACCTCTACTCGTTTTTAAAATGTATTGTTCTTTAAATAGTGATTTAAGATTGTTGTTGTAACAAAAGATTTATTCTAGTAAAAATTTATTTTCAGATACGTTGCTAACGTTATAATAGGCATTTTAACTGGAGAGGCGAATACCAGTTCATATCTTTTAACCATGGATGTTTTTGAAAATACAAATAATTCGGCAATTGCAAAATTATTTAATGATTCCATGGCTCTTTTGTAGGTTTCAGTACGAGAAAGTGGTCCTTTTGTTACGGATGCAGCACTACATGCTCAAGGCTGGAGCAAGCCTTCAAGTCTATACTCGAAGATGATTCATCTCACCTGCACATGAATTCACAGAGTCGCAGAAAAAGTGCGAAGTACATTCAAAAGTGAATAATTTAATTTCAAACGTTAAAAAGTTTTCGTAAACTCCACATCTATACAGGCATTTAAGGAAATAGACACCAAATACCACTGCAGAGCCTATTGTAACAAGATTGGGTACCTGGCTGTCTGCAGCAGAATATTATTCAAATTATTTTGATACAATTAAAGAAATTGTAAACATATTTAACAAGATGATGCACTTTGTATACAAAATGCACAAGATGCAGTTAATGTGAAAGGAATTAAAGAAGAATGCTGTCTGTTTTTTCAAATTCGTTTGTTCGTCAAAAAATTACTTTATTAAGACAAGTTGTTCAATTTCAAAGTATTAATCTAGTAGATAATATTAGTACTTCTCTTGCTAAAGTTAAAGATCCAAAGGGCCTTGCAGTACATAAAAAAATGAAATATGTTTAAGAGAAGAACTGAAAGAATATAGTATAGTCGAATTCAACAATTATAAATACGCTCCAGTTACATCTTGCGATGTTGAAAGGAGTTTTTCAGAGTATAAAAATATTTTTACAGCCAATCGACAAAGTTTTACTTTTGATAATTTAAAAATGTATATAATTGTAAATAGTAATTCATTTAATATATAGGCTAAATTTATTTTGTAAAGTTGTATTATCTTTTATAAATAAAATAAATTAATGTGATTATTTTTATTTTTTGATTTCTTTTTCCGAACTGCAAAACGCATATTTTCTATAAAATATTGCTTTTAATGCATATATCTCCAATTTTAAGAGCATATTTAAGTGCATATTTCAGCATTTTGTAGTGCATAAGTGCATGCATATTTTGGCATTTTTAAGTGCATACAAATCCTAGCCCGGCTTGTGAGTTTCTTATTTTAATGTAAAGTTTTGTAGTTTTGAGATTAAGTTAACTATACTTTGCTAAGTTATCTGGATGACTAAGTTGAGATTTTTATTTAAGATTATTCCATTTTCATGGTGAGTCTTTTAAGTGTTATTTAAACTCATATTTCCAGAATATAGAGTTTTATGTTGTAAAGCGTTTAACGTAAATTTTTGGGTATAAGTAATTGAGTGTAAGAGTCTATTGAGATCTAGTTCATGCCGTGATTATTTTAAAAATTGAGAGTTAGGTGTCGCTTTAGTGACATTTTTGCCACTTTGACTGTGACTTTGCGGAGCTGAAAAGAAAAGGAAAGGCCAAGTATTTCATTCCCTCCCCAAGGGGGAGGGCAGGCTGCTCGAACTTTCCAAGCTTCTTCAGCCACAGTCATGGATTCTCAGCATACATACATACATTACGTATATATGCATGGTGGGATTAAGCATGGGTGTGGTCAGGATAGGATCGGAAATAACGGAATTAGGGTTCTGAGGGGGAAAAGGTTGTAACGAGTGTCTTTGTATTTTAAGTGAAAACCACGACCCTATGACTAATCTATATCGCACTTTACCTGTGTGGCATGATGTCCTAATGTAAATACGTAAATAATCGTCCCACTTTAGCGGCCAAATTGAAGGTTTCTTTATTCTACAATTAACAACAGCCCATCAATCGACTCACTTTGGTGTCAAGTTATTATGTTATGAAATGACATATATAAAACTTAATAATACTAACTTTAAGAGTGATAAAGCACCACCAAATAGTAATATATGGCTTTGTATTTAATATAATACTTTTAAAATCGATTTACTCATGGATTGGAAACCTGTCCTCACTGGAAAGATTTTTATTTAGAGGAGACTCGGCATGAAACAGTTTTTTATGAGGTTGATTTTTCTCAAATATGCTCGATGATACAAAATTGTTAACAGTTTTGAATTAGTGCATTTAATGACGTTCAATTTAATTATGAATGAAAGAACACCTTTCTTTGCTTAAGCTTCGCCAGTCACCACTTAAATATGTCATTCAAACAAAATTATTACGTTTTTTTAAACAACTAAACAATCAAGATAGATAATACAAATTACCACTTTACGGGAGTGATATAACCACATGCTCCTCAGACGTTTTCTCCTCTTTCTTCCTAACACATCTTTCGCAAATTAGTGGACCCTTTACTTGTCGATGTAATGAATTGCTGGAAGGTTGGTAAACAATTGCGGTAATTCTGAAAACAAACGACAGACAATACTCAAACCGCAAGCGGGTTTTTATCTTACAATAGGTAAATGTTTTAATCGATCTCCACCCGTGAGGTCACTGTAAAGTTAATACATCGTAGTATTCAATGGAATGTAGTATAAGTTTTCATTCTGTTGGTGACTTTGATGAAACTCACATTCAACGTCACTCTCACTAATAATAATCAACGTAGTAGCGGAACGTTGTACGCTAACCCCGAAGCTTTAATTTCGTACACGCTCGTAACTCATGGTAAAAATTAATTTTACCAAAAAAAAAAGTAATATTGAAAGTTTACGTGCTCGACCTCCAACTACAAATGCGTCCAGTTGTATCTTCTATCTCTCTTCACCTGTGCTAGTTTACATAGTTATTATTATCACTCTGACTGCTTGTTTACATTGAAGCACGGTCGATAATACTAAGTTACGTGCGCAACTTGGACGATTCGTAACTTAGTACATCCTTCTTCTGACGGCTGAAATTACACCTTTAGCATGCATGTGCTCTCTTTGACTACCTCAGCACAACCTATTCTTCCATCCCTTCACTTCCTACACCCAGGACCAACACCTTTGAAAAGTAGTATGCACAATATGCATCAATGTTACTATTCTAAATACCATTCTGTATTGTTATATTGGTAATTAAAATAGCATATATATATATATATATATATATATATATATATATATATATATATATATGGGGCTTTTCACGATGAGCGTTAATTAGACGTTTCTGGCAAACCTGACAACGGATCAACCTGAAAATTTAACAGTATGCATAAATTAATATGATGTACACGCCTAAAATATTTTATATGATGCGGCGTTGCCGCTTCTACTATAAAGTAGCGACTACTTTGATTTTTCAAATCGAACACCCTGTATATAATATCATATTATGATTTCTTATTACTTTGTCAACAACTTCATGTACTATTTTCCTACACGTATCTATTACCGTTTAAGAGATATAAATTAATTTCGATTTTTTTTTTTACAAAACATGTACTTTTATAAACGCTGATAATCTTGAACTCTCTAGTTATTACGTACCAATAAGGCAGAGGCAACAGATTACAGAATGCCGGAGCTCAGTTCGTCGGAGGCACTGGATGCGTGGGTGTGTCTATTATCCAAGGAGACAGAGAAAGAGTTCACTACCCAGCCGTAGGTCTTTAACTACCGCTTGCTCAGAACGGATCGTGCGTAGGGGAATAAGTTTGCTGTAATTTTGGGCGCCAGGAATCGCACCTCTACGCTAGGCCACACCGTTATCCCGACTCCTGGATACACGGTGGTACAGTGGATGGGTAAGGAACTAAGGAAGAGAAAAAGGAGGAAGGAAACTCACCAAACAAAACTATCAAAGTAACGTAATAAAAGTAAATTTAATTGCAATCGTTAATTACTTTTTCAAAACGGTGACTTATTCTCACAGAACAAACAAAATTATATTAACATTGTACAAATTTCGATTATCTCACAGATGTGTCAATTTCGGTTAATAATTAAGAAAAAAAAATTTGTATTACAATATACTTAAATAAAACAAAAATGTTTACAGTACTTTAGCAAGTTGCTGGGTAACTATACGCAACCCAAACTCAATTAGATCTAGAGAAAAGTTTAAATAATTAACTGAAAACGTTTCCTTTGCTTAATGAAAGACCTTTCATTGTGTACACCGAAAGAAAACATAGATTCTCGCTACAACAAGCGTTTTAGATAACAAGAGAATGAAATACAGAATAATGACTAATACTTGCCGCAGCGTACACGAATAGCAGAAGTATTCCCTAAAATTATTGTATAGATAAGTAATACTTATTGACATTTACATAAAACACATTAATATTTAAATACTTAACCGCCCAATTAAAGCGGTTGCTGAAAGAAAATGGGGACGATTCAATTAACCCAAACTTATTTATTTCTGAGAAAAACTAAGTCAATAACCAAATATTTAGGAAGAAAAGAACCAGAAATAAATAATTGAGTAACCAAATCGTTCTCGTAACCTAATTTTGATAAAGCAAAGAAATCTTTGATGAGAAAGAAACATTCAACAATGAAAGTAATAAGTTCGGCACAGGTAATTTAGATTCAATGCTACTATTTAGACACATCCAGTTACTTAAATTGTGACGCGCATACTTATATAATGAAACTCGTCTGCCGCGCAGCTGACATTTACATTAAACATAACGGTAGTTTTAATCACTAAGTAAAGCTGTAAATTCTAATATTAACCAGCTAATGAAACTAATAGTAAAGTATATGCTTAGGAAGGTAGTACGATACTAAATCAATCAATGTTAGCTAGAGGTTACTGATCATATTTACAGATACAATTAAGGTAAGCAGTTATAGGGTTATTAATCCTAATTGAAATCTATACCTTCATTCGCAGACAATAATGGAAGTAGTACATATAATAATACGGATAAACAGCCTGACCTTATCTGATGTCGAGAGATCTTACTCTAGCGATGGGACAGCCACTAAAGCAGGTGCAGCGCTCCCGATATGATATGTCCAATGGCTTATGTTAGCGTAGCCAATCCAAATTTCACGTTTAAGTTACCGGAAGGTTACAGATGAGGAAAAGTAGGTTCGCAAGAAGAGTAATTTTTCCTTCTAATTGAAGCTAATACCAAACTAATCCACCGTAAAACCAACATAACACCAACATACAACCAGCGTAGAACCAACACAAAACCAACACAAAACCGCACTATGTTATAAGACGTGCAATAAATGTTAAGACGAGCCCGATAGGTTCGAATCTAAAGCTTTATATTTGTAGATTGTATGTGTTCCGTTCCCTAAGAAGAAAGATTTTAAATTAGTACCAACTGCGAGAACTATACTTCTTACCCCTATTGGACACGACCAAAGTTTGTTTGAAATCCGCAAAGCTTGCGATCAATAGGATTACCAAATTTGGTAGGAATTCCTATTGTTTTGAAATCTTTTACCATAATCCGAAATAATTTCGTTTAGTAGAGAAAGTGTAAAAGAAATCACAAAATTTTCGTAGCGTCACAAAATGGCGGAGAAGAAAGTGAAAATTTTCTTATCAAAACTGAATTTTTGATCTATTAGATTTAGGTTCAATAAAAAGATTTTTCTATTGGCTAATTGATACCTTAACCTCGCCCTCTTACGAGAATTTCGTAAACTAACTTAAGGTATTGGTGTTTACAACCATTATGTAGTACAGAGTTTGGCTACACGCCGACAGATGTCATACCTATTTACTTTTAATAGAATTATTAACACGAATCTGATTTTTGTTAAATTATACAATAGAAGACATGTAAAATTACTGTAATGTGTTACACACGAATCGTAGGAATAGTGCGTTTAGTACATATAGAGAAGGAGTTAAAGTATATAATTTTTTAGCAATTACAGAATTTACGCAGAGGAATTTTTGTACGTTACATAGTACTAAGACGATCAAATTCAAAATGGAGTGGAATGATACCATGAGGATCTTCACTTCGAGTCATATTTTTATTTGCCTCATGCAGGGTCTTTAAAAAATGCAGATACTTTGCTCACATGAAAAAAGGAGTGGAAGACAATTTTTTCAAATAGAAATATTTACACATTTTTGAGCACTACATCCAATTTTAGATTGACTTTAATCAGATAATGCTATTTCGATTTCGAACCGTTTTCGAGATAAACGGTTTCAAACAGAAACTGTATTCATCACTTATTTTTGAAATTTAACATCTATTTTATACTACGTAATACAATTTCTTTTCGATTTAGTTTTTCAACAGTCTTAAATCAGTCAATTTATAATTGATATGTACCTTAGAAAAAGTTACAATTTGTATGCATTGAGGTATTGAGTGTCTCTACCGTACAACATTGCAAATTAATATTTTTTAATAGTGTGCTTTGGAAAAATAAATGATCCAATTTTGAAACGGCAAACTTTCGTTGGTGGTTTTGACTGATCGTGATACTAATTATAATAGAAAAATGTCAAGATTAAGTTACAGTGATGAAGATTTCTTGAATTTATTAATTATTCATGGTGAGTGCAATAGAATTGCAAGTAGAACATGCCGAGTGTTTCATGAAAGATATCCACAATTCCGAAGCCGAATAATAATGTGATAAATCGATTACTACAAAACTGTAGGTTGAATGGAACCTTTCGTCCAAAAATCAATCGTAGAAAGCCTGAAGTGGATGATGATGACAATGGCATAACAGTTTGGGATTTTTTAATGCAATTCCAAATGCTTCTCTACACGAGGCTGAAAGGGAGATAGGTATACCCTACGTGACAATTTATCGCTTTCTTAATAAGCACAAATGGGATTCCCTATAAATTCTGTGTCCAACATTTGAAAGAGACTGATTTGCCTCGTAGAGTGGAATTCTTTGAATGGTTACTTGTCAAGACTAAAGAGGATGAACATTTCCTTGACAATATTATATGGACAGATGAGACCAAGTTTACAAAAAATGGAATTTCCAACAGACATAACAATCATTATTGGGCGCCAGAAAATCCTCATGGCGTTCGCCAAAGGGGTTTTCAAGAAAGATGGCAATTTAATGTATTTTGTGTCATAAAGAATGAGTCAATTTTTTATATCGAGTTTTATGATGATAATTTGAATGCAACAAAATATGAAGATTTACTGAGAAATGGAATTCAAATGTTTTTAAATAATAGGCCAGGAAGAGAACGTGTATGGTACCAAATGGATGGTGCTCCACTGCATAATTCTCGTTCAGTAGGCGAAGCTTTAACTAAAATCTTCGAAGACAGATGGATTGGTAATAATGGACCTTTTCGTTGGCCTCCTAGAGCACCAGATGGCAATCCAATAGATTATTTTGTGTGGGGTTTCATTAAAAATACGGTTTACTCCAACCCAGTAACAACAATGGAAGATATGAAATCGAGAGTTAGAACTGCTTTCAATAGTTTAACTCCAGACTTAATCAGAAGCGCTACACATGAAAATCTTTTGAAGAGATTACATGTTTGTTTAAGTAGAGGTTGAGATGTGTTCGAACATATTCTGAAATACACTGATAATTGAATTAACTTACTAATTCATGAAATTATTCTCAGTTCGTGTCTCAGCGTTAATAAAACTATTGTTTGATGAGAAGTTTCATTTGATGATTGAAGAGTATTTTAATAATTATTTATTCATTGTATTATCTGTGACTGATGCAGGAACATCGAACGGAATCTGTTAAATTTCAAAAATAAGAGATGAATACAAGAAAATCACGTCAGTTTCTGTTTGAAACAGTTTATCTCGAAAACGGTTCGAAATCGAAATAGCATTATCTGATTAAAGTCAATCTAAAATTGGAGGTAGAGCTCAAAAATGTGTAAATTTACAGGGTGTTCCATTTGAAAAAATTGACTTTCACTCCTTTTTTCACGTGAACGAAGTATCTGCATGACGCAAATAAAAATATGACTCGAAGTGAAGATCCTCATGGTATCACTCTACTCCATTTCGAATTTGATCGTCTTAGTACCAGAGAGTTCAAGATTATCAGCGTTTATAAAAGTACGTTTTGTAAAAAAAAAATTGAAATTAATTTATATCTCTTAAACGGTAATAGATAGGTATAGGGAAATAGTACATGAAGTTGTTGACAAAGTAACAGGAAATCATAATATGATATTATATGCAGGGTGTTCCATTTGGAAAATCAAAGTAGTCGTTACTTTATAGCAGAAGCGGCAACGCCGCATCATCTAAAATTAGGCGTGTAGATCATATTAATTTATGCATACTGTCAAATTTTCAGGTTGATCCGTTGTCTGGTTTGCCAGAAACGTCTAATTAACGCTCATCGTGAAAAGCCCTATATATATATATATATATATATATATATATATATATATATATATATATATATATATATGTACAAAAAATGTGTACCAATATAAACGGGTACCCTACAATCTGTTATCCCCACATCGCCATGTGGCAAATTACCTTTCTTTCTAATAATTTACTAAATAGGCGAATCTTTTGTTTCACGATGCACTGCGTTAAAATAAAGACACTAAAGGAGCTCTCATGTGTTTCACATTTAGTAGTGGTTTGAAGTATGAATTCCTAAATAAGCAATTAAATTTTAATTGGCGCTTTTGAAAGCTCTTAACGTTCCATGATAATAATACGCTACTTAATTATTTATTTAGCACATAGAATTGCTGCTGGAAAAATCTATTTTTAAAATACTGAACTTTGAAACAAAATTTTATTATTTTACATTTTACATTATAGATATCTATTATTTTCATTGTTTTGAGTTAACGGCCCACCAAATTTTAGGAAATTGTTACAAATGCTGTTGATGCCGTGGTCGTTATAGATAATGGTTCTTTACATAAATACATTGAACTCTAACTACGAACTGGAATGGCGACGAAATCATTTAAGACTGAGGCAGATTTAGGAGGTATGCAACCCGCAATGGTGTAGTATCCCCGTCCTTGTTTATCTCATAGTCTTAAATGGAGAGTTTTGTAATCTAGTCTGAATAATTGCAATTTTAAAAATTATTTGGCAATAACTTTATAAAATTTGGTGTAGAAAATAGGTATTTATTGAAGATAATTTATAACTTTTTAAAATATTTTATAGTGAGACTGTATTTTTTAAGACAATATGAATTCCTTGTGCAAAAATGTGTAATTTAGAAAAACAATATTTGAAGCACACTAAATTAAAGAAATTAAAAAATACACCTTGCCGTTCTGAAAATAGTACAATTTTCCCCATGCTCGCAGGAATAGAATATGATATTCTGTACGTTGTTGGATTGGTATTATGGATATTAAAAAAAGATGATGCACACACCCATAATAATTTAATTAAATATGTACAGTAAATTTGCAATATAAAATACAAATATTAATATAAAGTGCTTAATCTAGGTACCTACATATTAAACTTACATTCAACAATTGTTAAATAAAACTAACTTGGTCATTTTTTGCCTTAGAGTTGCCTCATTTCCATGAACCTTAAGGTTAATTAACTTTGCATGATGGTGCATCCTACACTTTAAGAAAATTTTAACTGTTTTCTAATAATTTGTACTTCGTGAGGTTCCTCGCTGATATCCTGCACTACTGGATGTGGCGGCTTAAAATTGCCAATATTTAAGCTGAAGTGGTGAAAGGTGGTATTGGTCAAGAGTTTTTTAATATTTAGTTTAGTAACGTAAGTGTTTTCTTTTTCTAAAAAGAGTCTAAATATTTTTTCGCAGAATTTAATAATATCAAAAATTATTTTTGAAGCATAAACTAATCCACCACGAGTAATAAAATTTGTAAATGTCAAAAATGTTTCTTTAGGGGCACTGTAACTGTGATCCAAGAATCCAATATTAATGTCAGTTTTATAAAGCAAAATATCAATACAGTTATGACAAGATGTTTTTTTAATTAAATTTCTAACCACGAATCCAGCTATGTAAAAAATAACATTGTCTTGAAAATTTGTTAAATGCATGCTCTCCAAAAGATTTATATATATTCTTATTGTTACATCATCAGTTTTATCGGTTCCAGTATCTTTTTTTTGTCTGTCTTCAGACCTAAATTCAAATGCTGGGGTGCTGTAATTTTCGAAATTAATACAATTAGCATTTACACTCGACCTAACTGATTTAGTGAACAATAATTGTCTTAATGCCCATTTTAGCTGCTGGCTATTGGGGTTATTATTCCAGCCACCCCGAGATCTAATGCAAGAAAATAAAAGTTCCAAATGGTCTTGTGAACATTTATATGTCATAAAGTATTCCAGTGGGTTTTCTCTTAGGGTAAAAAATCCTTTACCAGAGCCAAAGTACTTTCCATCGTTAGAATAAAACCCACTGCAAATGTTTTTCTCATATGACATGTTAATGTAATACCATCAATTGTTAAGGATTTTAAATAACTGACAGCTTCCAAAAACACATCTTCAAAATACTGCAGGGTAGCTGGTCTAATAGGAGCTTTAAATCCTTTTCCAAAAGGATTCCTACAATTTAATATGTCAAATATTCTGTCCATTTTTCTTATAAACTCCACTGTTGCCGAGCCGTTACTAAATTCTCTACAGTTACAAACTTTATCCAAATATTCAATGGCATCAGCTACCCCACTACTTAATGTTTGAGCAGCTAGTTTGACATTCATAACTTTATTTTTAAAATTAACATGACGGGATGTAAGAGAATTAGCCAAACTCAATTGTTCTTTATTTTGTATATTATCTAATTATGACAAGAAAGACCATTTAATGTCCCCCAAGGGAGATACTATTTTCTTTTCTGCCAAGGCATTCCTGGCTAATTTTAGCATGTGGCATATGTCTAACATGCAATAAACTTTTAAATTTATGTCACATGGATGTTTAAAATGTGGACTTAAATTATTGACATTAATTTTAGCACCTAACTTATCATATGTTAAAATATTAACAGAGGCACCATCAGAAGTTAAAGATCTAATAGTAATGCCTATTTCAAACAAATTTCTCAGAACAGACTTAATTAAATGGGCTTGCAAATTTGCGTCACACTTACTAACTAAGAAATAGGCAACTGGGCATTTAAATGGTTTTGTGCAGCTTACAATTTGAAAAAATAATGCCTCAGTTGCTGTCGCTTCAAAGTCAACATCTACGATTCCACCATAATTCATATTTCCAGTGTATTTTCCGTGTTGATTATCCCACACTGTTTCTTTTCGAATGGCCATGCTGTCAAAAATTAGGGCACAGTTTTTCAAACTTGAATTTGTTCCAACTTGAGCTTTTAAAAAATTTAACACTTCTCCTAAAATCCCTGGTTCACAATTTATGGTACACAGCCATTTCCTAATTGTACGCCCATTTGGTAGAATGAAATGCTCTCTCAAAAATTATATGCTTTTGAGTAGTAATAGAGTATGGGCAAATTGTTTCATTAATGATGAATACCTTCTTTGTCCCGGATGGGTTTCTTCCGTTCTATTTTTTTGGAGAAGGGCAAATTCCAATGGGACACCTAAAATCCAAAAACCATCTTACAAACCAGTTAATATTGTAAATAACCACAAAGCAAATGTTTAATAACAAAGTAAAAAAGTCAATTGCATCAGCTTCTACATAAATTCACCTTTAAATACATACCTTCAAAATATTTTTCTAGAACCATATTTAATGAGTCATTACTGTGTCCGCTTTTCTTAATTTCCATTATTAGCTGTTTCGTGCTGGTTATTTTTAGATCTCTCCTATTTACTTTTTGTCTCAAAGTTTGAACCTTTCGCCTAAGCAATGTTATTGTCTTCTGACTTTTTTCAGGGAGTGTCTGAACTTCTTTATCAAAAAAGCTTATTGGCCCTGCTGAGGTGGAAGGTAGATCAATATTCATTGATTCTATAATACTTTGACCATTCCCATTAAGTACAAGCTACAATGCAACATTTTTTAAAAAATTAAGATATTTTAGTGACTAACGTTATTTACTATTTAGGTATAATTATTATATGTCTAACCTGAGCACTAACGAAATAAACTTCAAAATATCAAAACAGTTATAAAATAAATGTCTCTAACCTGATGGTTTAATTCTCGATTTAATATTTTTCTCCGAGGCAAAGATGGCTTGTTTCGCAGGTGCTTCGGGAAAGAAAATACACTAGGCACTGCATCTAACTTTAATATTTTAACAGAGCTTCTTGGCTTATGAACATAATCAGTAGGAAGGAAATGTGTCCCACATAATCTACTAGTTCTAGAAGGTGTCCAGCTTTTCCTTCTGATTGCGTTTATCCAAAGAGCAAGAATTTCTGGCCTTTTAAAAGGGAAACTACAACAATTCAAAATAAAAGTACGTATATTATGAATAAATGAAACTTCTTTAAAAACCAATTATTCAGTATTGCATTGCGAAGACAAAAAAATGTGTGAATATTTAGAAAGGAAAAACACATTTTATACTCACGTATGATAAGGAATAGGAATTCTTTTACCATGTAAATTGTTGCAGCCATAAGCAACACAACTAATCACCATATTTAGATATTATTAACTGTTCAAAAAAAACTGAAAAATGTTTGGTTATGAACACCAAGCAATCCTGCCTTTGATGTTACAAATTATCCACTTTTAAGATGAATATATCGACCGTGAAACACACAAACGAATTCAAATCTATATTTTAAAAACACGCCTAAACAACAATTTCCAAATCCTAGAAACTTCCAAGAAATTAACTATAAACACCGTGAGTTTTGTGACTTTAAGTAAATTATTAGAACAATATCCCGTTTACGGTAATAAGTAAGAGAGAGACAAAGATCTTACACGCTAGCGCTTTCTTTGTCTGTTGCCCCTGACACATTTTTCGAGTGCGAGTTAAATTGTCAGGGCCGTTCCAGTTCGTAGTTAGAGTTCAATGCATAAATATGAACGTTTGAGACATTGACAGTTACGGCACCTATTGTAACGTGTTACTTTTCGCTGTCGTTACGTTCTTAGGGTATGTTTCGGCATAATTTTTCATCTTTTTCTCTTAATAGTTACACTTTTTCTGGCATATTGTTGCCTTTTTGTTAAAACTATACATTATTTCTGAACTCACAGTATATTTTCATTGCACTTTGTTGTCAAGCTAACCACGTTTACTAATCGTTTGTCTGAACTGTAATTGATAAAGCGTTATTTGCCGTTGTACGCTGCGTTAGAATGGTTCTGGTGAGGTGTGGTGAGTTTGTCCCTGTGAAGGTATATAGTTGTCTTGTTGTTGATCTGGTATGAATTAATTATATTTATAAAAGTCTATCAGAACAAATCAGTAGTTCTAAATTTTTGAAAATGGACTAATGAGGTATCTGTTAAACAATTAGAATAAGCGGTAAAGCAGTCAGCTGCACTTTACAATAAGTGATAAAACAACTGATGTCATGACGACACTATTTCAAGTCTAAGCAAACTGAAATTGTTAAAGTAAAGGTAGGCGTTTAATGTTAAATTGACTAAGGAAAATGTTGTGTAGAAGTTTATATTTATTTGTATACCAGCAGCTGAACGCGGGTTTAATTTACATAAAAAGCGTTTTTTGGGTTACCTAAGCTGTACATTATTAGATCACTGTCGTATTGTATTCTAGTATGGCAGTGTAATAGTGTTTACACTACAGCTATGCCATAAAAGACCACCACTTGATGTATCTACCTCTGAAAAATTCCGTACATTAAAAAATCCCGTAGTTGGAAAAATCCTGAATACCTATAGCCTAAATTAGATGGCGTTTACAAGTTGGTTGCATCCGTATCCGTATCCGTATCCGTATCCGTATCCGTATTCGTGTCCATATCCGTATCCGTATCCGTATACGTACCCGTATCCATATTTGTATTTGAATCCGAATCCGTATCGGTACACGCACCCGTGTCTGTATCACATGAATACCGTGCAATTCCTTATTTGGTTACGAATTTTATTAAAAGGGTTAATTACCTTGAGTTTAACGAATCTATTTGGCATTACGAAATCTATTGTAAGTTAATGGTTGCACAATCGTTTCATATGGTATGATTGGACATTATTAAATTGGGAAGATTGGTACCGATAATATGTTTCGACGCATATTAAGATTAACGTAATCAAGAAACACGGTGTGAATGAATAAGCGTATATTGATTACAATTCACCACGTTTCGAATAAAAACGATTGATTCAGAAATCATTTGGTATATCATAAAGTTAAGTATTGTTTCCTTATTTAGAATTACCTTGTTTACTTTGTTTTATGTCTAGAAATACTGCTTCATGAATTGTTACTTGTAATATTTAGTATTACCTTTGTCGTGTACACACTGGAATATGATTTTGTTGTATAACATTTGTTTGAATCATTTATTGTATTCGTAATAAATTATCGTAACTTGATTAAATGCCTTTGTCATTAGCTACAATTATGTCTGGTTTATTTGCTATACATAGCTTACGATTCAGTATTTATTTCCTATATTAGTTATAACTAGTTAAGTTGTTAAACTGGTTTACAAGATGGTTAGCGTTTATTTTGTATAAATTTCATAAGTTTTATTTTAAGAGGATGTTATAAACGCCACTTGTTTTCTTGTTAATGTGTAATTAGAAATACTCATAACTAAGTATAGCTAAGCTAGCTATCTGCGGTGCCTGGAAATTAGTAGTTTTTCTTTTATTGTAGTAACCGCTTGTTTCATTTGATACTATTTAATTAATGTACTTACATACATGTGAATACCACTGCTTTGTCTTCGTTGTTGAATATTACATTGATGGTTATATCTCATTAAATGCTAATACTATTTAACGTAATGTTTATTGCTAAGATAAGATATCTACAAGATGCAATATATAATATCAGTCCACCATTGTCCAGATGCAACTGTGTTTGGTTATTTTATTACTTATTGTTTATTTTATTTTTGATATGCCTCAACCATGTTTGGCACTCGACAATCTCAGCGCTGTCATATTATTGGGCACGGTTTGGTGTAGACCCTGCTCTAAAACTGACTAGGAATTATATTATACCGCTTATGTTACCTAACAACGTTTATTACGTGCACAACGTTCCCTTCATACAAATGGTGTATGGCAATTTTAAGCACTATAAATGAGATAAATGCACTGTTTATTGTAATAAACTAAAAGATACGATACTGCCCAGTGTAAACAAAGAAAAAGAATAATGCGTAATGGAAATTTAAGCTTTCATGATTAATATTTATAATTAAAAACGCTAAATATATTTTACAAAACTGCAATTGCTGTTGAAACACATAAATCGTAGTATTTAATTTTTCAATTTAATTACTTAGTTAATAATTATATAATTTTTTCAAACAATATTTTTGCATGTTTATTATCAAACCTTGAATATATTCAGTTTAGGTAAAGGTTTCATAAGATTTAACAAAAAATGCAAATTTAGCTTTTATCTTGATATGCTCATTGAATATGATTATTAAATATTCATTAAGAGTTAATTTCAAGACCCCAATCTAATCCCCTTTTTTTGCATACATAACGATTTTTCAGAGTAGCTGGCTCATATTAAATTTGCAATAAACGCATTAAAAGGTTAGCTTAAAGGAACGTAGGTGCTGATTTGAATTTTAAAAACATAGTAATAAAAATTAAAAGTTATTACAAATGTAATGAAAGATACATAAAGCGCGCAGATCGACATCTTATGGAAGCAAATTAGATGTAGCTGTAGGTTATCCTTCAAAAATCTGTGTATTCCTAACATTTACTAAGCTAATGCACATTTATAAATAAAGTGATTAAGGTATTTTTAAATATTACAAGTGGAATTATTACCACCATTATAAATTTTTCCTAGAAAAGTGGAGAATTCCGGTATTTTCTAAAACAAGAAGAATTTAAGCAAACTTAGAAAGCTGTTCCGTTAAAACGGGTGAAATGAAATATTACCACGTACTTTTATATATAAACCACTCTTACGTTTCGGACATTATTTTACTTTTTATGTGTGTGCATAAAAAGTACATAGTCAACCAACATGTTTTAGTGTCTCCATGACCTCTCTTACGAGAATGAGACGTTTGCATTGTTTACGTGCACAAAGCTAGCATTGATTTATTAATAACAACAAAAATTAACTGTTTAGCTTAGAATTTCCAAGACAGAATCGACTGTAGTTTTTTTTTCAATAAATGTGTCTATTAAATTACGGAATCTATTAGTGCATAATATACACGCGTGCATTATTCTGTAGTGCAGTGTTGAAAATGCAAAAATGTTTATAAATCTGCGAGTATCAAAAATAGTAATCATTAGTACCTCTAATTAACATACTAAAGGTCTCCTCCTGCAGTTGTTGCGTCATCAAAAGTAATGAGTCGACCTATCAGACACAATAAAAAGTAATTTTGTACCGTAGCGTGGTATTTTACGTAATTTTGTTTCTGAATATTATCCGGTTTTAATAATTCACGGTGCGAAAATCGTTGAAAAACGTTCGTGCAGTTGCTGCGTCATCAAAAAAAAAACGGTCATCATTTTTAAATCCAGCAATTTTCGAAAAATACGTTTAATAATTCTAAAATAAAAATAAAAAGTAATTTTACATTTTAGCGTGGTATTTTGTGTATTTTTATTTCTGGAGATTATCCGGTTTTAATACTTTACAGAAATCGTAGAAAAACATTCGTCCGGTTATTGCGAAATAGAAAACGTCCGTTATTTTGAATTTCAGCACTTTTCATAAAAAATCGTTAATAAGTCGCCAATGATACATTTTATCGAAACAATTAAAGATATAAAAGTTGAAGGGAATAAAACCTACCAGATACAAGAAAAAGTAATTTTATATTTTAACGTGGTTTTTTTTATTTCTGGAGATTGTTCGGTTTTAGTAATTTACGAAAATCGTTGAAAAACATTCGTCCAGTTGCTGCGCCATCAAAAAAAAAACGGTTATCATTTTTAAATCCAGCAATTTTCGAAAAATACTTTAATAATTCTAAAATAAAAAACAAAAAGATAATTTAATATTTTAGCGTGGTATTTTTGTATTTTATTTCTGGAAATTATCCAGTTTTAATAATTTACGGAAATCAGAAAGATATTTTCGTTGTTGCGAAAAAAAACGTCCGTTATCTTGAATTTCAGTACTTTTCGAAAAACGTTAATAAGTCGCGAATGATACATTTTATCAAATAATTAAAGATATAAAATGAAGGAACAAAACCTACCAGATACAATAAAAGTAATTTTATATTTTAAGGTCTATTTTTGTATTTTTATTTCTGGAGATTATTCGGTTTTAGTAATTTACGAAAATCGTTGAAAACATTCGTCCAGTTGTGCCATCAAAAAAAACG
Organism: Vesta saturnalis; assembly: GCA_036346205.1. Lineage (NCBI taxonomy): Eukaryota > Metazoa > Arthropoda > Insecta > Coleoptera > Lampyridae > Vesta > Vesta saturnalis. The sequence continues at coordinate 2,919,684 of JARFJB010000551.1, read as the reverse complement.
GTTATCATTTTTAAATAGCAATTTTGAAAATATAATTAATAATTCTGAAATTAAAACAAAAAAGTAATTTTATATTTTAGCGTGGTATTTTGTTATTTTTAATTTTGAGAATTATCCGGTTTTAATAATTTACGGAAATCGTTAAAAATATTCGTTCGGTTGTTACAAATAGAAAAGTCCGTTATCTTGAATTATTACTTTTCTAAAAAACGTTAATAAGTCGAATGATATTTTATCCAAATAATTAAAGATAAAAAGGAAGGAACAAAACCTATCAGATACAAAAAGTAATTTTATATTTTAGCGTGGTATTTTGTGTATTTTTATTTCTGGAGATTATTCGGTTTTAGTAATTTACGAAAATCGTTGAAAAACATTCGTCCAGTTGCTGCGCCATCAAAAAAAAAACGGTTATCATTTTTAAATCCAGCAATTTTCGAAAAATACGTTTAATAATTCTAAAATAAAAACAAAAAGTAATTTTATATTTAGCGTGGTATTTTGTGTATTTTTATTTTTGGAGATTACCCGGTTTTAATAATTTACGGAAATCGTAGAAAAATATTCGTTCGGTTGTTGCGAAATAGAAAACGTCCGTTATCTTGAATTTCAGTACTTTTCGTAAAAAAACGTTAATAAGTCGCGAATGATACATTTTATCCAAATAATTAAAGATATAAAAGGAAGGGAACAAAACCTACCAGATACAACAAAAAGTAATTTTATATTTTAGCGTGGTATTTTGTGTATTTTTATTTCTGGAGATTATTCGGTTTTAGTAATTTACGAAAATCGTGGAAAAACATTCGTCCAGTTGTTGCGAAAAAGAGAACGTCCGTTATCTTGAATTTCAGCACTTTTCGAAAAAGACTTTAATAAATCGAGAATAGTACATTTTATGGAAACAATTAAAGATATAAGAATTGAAGGGAATAAAAAACCTACCATAAACAATAGAGTATACTTTATGTATTTTTATCTCTGGAAATTATCCAGTTTTAATCATTTACGTTGCCAAAATCACAGAAAAATTTTTATCTAGTTGTTGCGCCACAAAAAAAACGTCTGCCATCTTGAATTTCAACGCTTTTCGAGAATGGTACATTTTATCGAAACAGTTAAGGATATAAAAATTGAAAAGGTACAAAAATCATATCATATACAATAAAGAGTAGTTTTATATCATAAGGTCATATTTTATGTATTTTTATTTATGAAAATTAACAAAAAAAGTCTGCCATCTTGAATTTGGAACTTTAAAAAAAAACGTTATTACATCGAAAATGGTACATTTTATTGAAATAATTAAAAATATAAAAATTGAAGAGAACAAAAAATCTATTAGATACAATAAAAAGTAATTTTATATCATAGCGTGGTATTTTATATATTTTTATTTCTGAGAATTATCCGGTTTCAATCATTCACCGTGCGAAAATCGTTAAAAACATTCGTTCAGTTGTTATCTCCAAGGAAGTCCGCGATCTTGAAAATCAGCTTTTTCTAAAAAAAAACCTTAATAAGTCGAGAGTGGTATGTTTTGTCGAAACAATTAAAGATACAAAATTTGAAGCGAACAAAAACCTATCAGATACAGTAAAACGTAATTTTGTATCGAAGCGTGGTATTTTTTAATTTTATTTCTGGAAATTAATTAGTTTTAATAATTTACGGGGCTAAAAGCGTAGAAAAACATTCGACGAGTTGTAGCGCCATCAGAAAAAATACGCCTGCATGAAGAATTTCGACACTTTCCGAAAAAAAACCTTAATAAGTCGAGTATGGTACACCTCATCAAAACAATTAAATACATAAGAATTGAAGGTAACAAAACCTATCAGATACAGTAAAAAGTAATTTGTATCATAACGTGGTATTTTATTAATTTTCATTTCTGCAAATTATCCGGTTTTAAAAATTTACGGCGCTAAAATCATAGAAACATATTCGTCCAGTCATTCGTGAATTTCAGCACTTTTCGAAAAGAAACGTTAATAAGCCGAGAACATTTTATCCAAACGTTTAAATATATAAAAATTGAAGGGAACAAAACCCTAACAGATACAATAAAAAGCAATTTTGTATCAGGGCGTGCTATTTTATTCCGTATTATAAATGTTTTGTAACTGTGGTTTCATATTAGTTGAGTTGATCGGGCTATTTCCACAGTTTTTGCTTTTAAAGCGCGACGTTTCGGAAGCAGACTCTCTTACCGTCGTGAGGCTTAATCCTGAGAAGAACTGTTTTCGCACTTTGAGTCGACTTCATGTATTATAATTTCTCAAGCACTTGACTGTTCTCAGATTCGAACTTCATACTTCTACACTTGTAAGTGTGACACGTTTAGCGTTGAGTCACTGAGTAATCAAATATATATTTTTTAGAACTATATATATATATATATATATATATATATATATATATTGAGATGATTAGAATTACGCTTAATAAAGTGGCTAGAGTTTATTGAGTTTGAATTTCTCTATAGTAGGCAAGTTAGATAAATTTGTGGAAGTATAGAGTTCGTTTTCGATGAGAAAATAGTTACGAATGCAAAATTATGGTTTTGATGTGACAAAACACGCTTTGTGGGGTTTGCATATGGTTGTTATTTTCATAAAAGCATGGAGCTGTACCAGTAGCATGTGAGACAGGCCAGCATGATTAATATTAATGGGTACGATTAGTGTCGTGTAACATATTTATGTAATTTCGCATTTTATTCAATGAATTTTAATATTTTGAACACATATCAGATATTGATCACATGGAGTATGATAATTATAATATGTAGAATGTATAGTATTAGGTACAATGCATAAAATATTTAAAATATGAAAGAAAGGGTATGATACGAACATAGTATATTTGTAATTCAAAGACAAAGTATATAAAACATGCATAAGAACTATAATTGAACATGAACAACAATTGTGCAGTGTGATATTTAATATAAAATTGCAAATTCTATACAAAAATTGACAAAATAGTTAGACAATGTGAAAATGTGAATTGACAAAATTAAGAATTATGAACAGTATTGGTGTTAGAGACAGGTATAAAAACACATTTTAGGAACATTTCAAGTTATTACACAAATTAAAAGTAAATGTATGCTAAGTTAGGTTAAGTATTATTTGTAAGAATTTCACAAAATTATAGTTCTTATAGGATAAGATAAGTTTAAATTAAATTATAAAAACATTTAATAGTAGGTTTCCCTCATTTCAACAAGGAATTTAACTATAAATATGTAATATAAACACAAAGTTAGAAAAGTTAGGTTAACTACCTAAATGTTAGATGGGAAGGAGAAAATTTTGTAAAATTAAAATAAAATGGGGTGAAATAAATATATTCTGATACAGTTTTTTATGTGGAATTTGAATATGTAATTAGTTTAGTTGTAGGATGTAAGATTTTTTTGATATTAGTAAATTTAGATTATAAATTGTCAAAATGAAAATTATCGAAGCAAAATAGGGCTTGTGAGATGTCTTTTTATGCGGAATTTTACCCTGATTGCAAATCTGTAATTAAAAATCAAATCTGAATTGTATTAAAGCAGATATAGCATAATTTTTGTTTTAGTTAAGTTTACAATTTTGTTTAGACCAATCAGAAGCTAAAATCTTTTGTGTGTAATGTAGAGAAAAAATTGAAAATTTGGTATCTAGGAGAAATGTATAAAAGGAATTGCTCCTCTCACTCTCTTACTGTTTACTATCATGCAAATTTTCTCTTGCTTTTTGAAGTTTTATTGACTAACAAGTCATAGTGTTAGTGTTATCTGTGTTAGCATGTAAGTAACAATTCTCGTAAACATTGTCGGAATTGAAACGCGATCGACATAGAGTTAAGATATCAGAAACAATTGTTTTAACCTATAACTAAAGTTAAAAATAAGGTTACCGATCACAATCGTTTGATAAAATTTTTAATTGTTGAGTTTTTCAAGATCGTGTGTAGACATCGGGTGATGTGCAATTTTTATTGTATGTTAATAAATTCTTCAATTATCTTGGATTCGATGTTTATTTTGTTGATAGTGATTAAGATCATAAAATAAATTTTTACTTCATAAGGGAATCTAAAAATAAAGGTGCAAGTGAATACAAAAATCTATATGAACTTAAAATACAAAATTAAATCCGAGAAATTAGTAAATAAATAGTACGACATTTTAAAAACACAAATAAAATAAAGTGCTTGTCTGTAAGTATTTGAGCATTGTAAGTATATCGTTTTTACCACATGAACAGCCAACAATTATTTGATTTGGATGAAAAAATGGAATGTTAAGCAGCATATTTGGGACAGCAAAGCAGTTTCACCGATTTATGGAAGGAAGTCTACGTCCAACGTTTAATGTAGACCAACCCGACATGAACATTATTTGGAATTTGCAGCAACACATGTGAGTGTATTTCTCTTTCATAATCCTATTGCACTGTTTATTTTTGTGTCCTGTATTTAATTTTTTTTAAATAACGTATAAATGTTTGTACGTATTCACGTGTCAATATCTGAAAAGTAAATGATTCAGTGTTGTTATAAAATTAATAAGTTTACCTCAAACAAAATTAAAACAGTGCTCAATAATTTAGATCAATTGCAGAAATTTTGGACAGGCTACATTTATTTCAGTATTAAGTGCGCGATAAATGCGTATTTGGTGCAGATCTCAATAAAGTTGGTTTCACATTGTAACTGTTTATTATAAAATACAATTTGATCATTTACATGTATATTCACAGATTTAATTTATTTTGCCAACAATCAATATTCAATCAATAGAACCCTATCCCCAAAAGAGATACTGAGCTAGTATTGCGCATCATATATTTTTTTGTTAATATTATTATAATAAGAACCTTAATTTAAAGATTAAATATAAATATTTTTCCACATATTAGCATTAACATATTTTTATTAATGCTAACCATTTCAATATATATATATATATATATATATATATATATAACTTTTTTTGTGTTGCGCAGTGGTTCATTGCGCATGTTACGTCGTAACTATTGCGTAGGTGTATTGCACTTAAGCTCTTTGCGCATTATTGCATTATTGGGATCCAAATGGGTTTCATTTCTACACTAGCTTAGCTTATTGGCTTTTCTTCTAGTGCTATGTATGTGGCTTCTTTGAGTTTACGGCGAGTTGGATTCTCGTCCTTTGCCACTATCTGCATTTTATCCCATTGGATGAGATGGTCTCTGTTCCAGACATATTCGGCGATTTTTGATCTTTCTGTTTCGTCTTTGCGGATGTTGTTCTTATGTTTCTTAGTTTTCACTTTGAGTGGTCTACTGCTCTCTCCGATGTAAGCTCTGCCGTATTCGCGTGGTAGGTCGTACACACAATTCTCGTAATTCTGTTCTTTATTGTGATGTTTGGTTTTTTTTTAGTATTCCTCTAAGCGTTCTTGTGTTAAATTATTGTCATTTTTTGCATTATATGCTGATATTTAGATTGTAAAGTTTACCAAATTTCAATTCAAGATAAGAGAATTCTGAACCTTGCAAGCTTCTTCCCGACGTTTACATTTTACGTACGAAACGGTGCGCTTTACTTCCTTTCGGAAGTAAAAAATAGAAATACCTTTAAATTATCCGATCACTGTTACAATACTCGTCACAAAACTTTATTAAGTGCTAGTAATCACAAAGCAACTCTTTTTCAAAGGATTTACTGTATAGTTCCGGCAAAATATTTAATGAGTTACACATCTACATTCGACAAGTTAATAATTTGGCAAAATTTAAAGCAAATCTTAAAGAATTTTTACTTATACATAATTTTTATACTTTAAAATAGTTTTTTGAATTAAAGTAATTGCATTCCTTCGTCTTTTAATGTATTTTAATTGCTGACAATTATTACATACATTACCGTACAGCAATGTATACTGATTTATTGGTAGTAAATATATTATTATTATTATTATTATTATTATTACAGTATACATAATACATAATTATAAGTGTGTTACTTCAATTTTACGTGTAATTTTTGCCCTACCTCACAGCGTTATCGTTATTTACGAATCATATAAATTTAAAAGTTAAAATATTTTGATTACGTTCATGTTACTGTTTATTTTTTGGTGGTCATTAATTTTTTTGATTTAGATGAAAGTTTTTAACGTAATAATTTATTAGAGATTTCTCTGTTAGATTGTTTACTGTTTTTTTATTTTATTTTTAAGATATAGAATCTCACTGATAAGATTTGACGTAAAGTAAAATTAGAGTAAATGAGGTTGATGACCTATAAGCTGGTTTTGAGTACTTTATTGCCATATGTTTACGTGCAGATATTTTTTAAGCTTTACAGAAAACGGGGGTTCAAGTATTTTGTTGCCAATTTACCTGGTCTATGCAATGTAAAAGTAAGCACGTTTTTTGTTTGTTTTAAACTTTGCTGTGGAATACTTGCATTTATGTGCTTAGATCTTTATATTTTAGAGTAAACAAACTGGCGCCCTTTAATTTATTGTGACTTATGTATTACGAATTGTCCTACTCACAAAATTAATAACACGCCCACCCCTTTTATCACTGAGCTCTATTACCTATAATATTTTTCGCCCGTACCAAAATACCAAACAAACACTGCAATTACTAATTCACCATTAACAAGAAAATAATCAAAGCCATTATGGTCTACTAATTTATATTAAATAATGATAAAGCTGTGCGAAGATCACATATAATTGTTATTACTGCAACTAAGGTATATTTACATGATTCTAGTTCAGATAAAATATTTAATAATATTTTAGAAGAGGCAAAAGATGTGCCGAGAATATTGATTGCAACCCAACTTTTCCATCATTTAATACTATTAGATCTCGAACGAAACAACGATAATTTGGTTATGAGGGCAAAGATGAAACTCCAAAAATACCACAGGACTTATTTAAAACTAATCTTTATTTTGTGATAATGGAGACTGCATTAGCAAAAATCGAAGAAAGGTTCGGTCGAATAAAAAATCATCAGACAGTTTTTGATTTTCCGAACGAATTAAATAATTTCCTTAAAATAGATAAAGTAATAGGCCTTGAAAATGTAAATCTTTAGAGAATATATTATTTGATCCATCTAAAAATGAAAAAGATATTATTGCCCAAGATTTACGCGATGAAATTGATAACATTGCATCCTATATTTCCCCTGAAATGGGCGCATTAAACGTTATTCAATATCTATTTACCAATCTTACCTATCTGTTTAAAAATTTAGTAATTGCTATAAGAATCTTTTTAACGTTAGCAGTGAAGCTGCTAGCGGAGAGAAGAGTTTTTTTTAAATAATAAAAAATTATTTGCGATCAATAATGGATCACCAAAGGTTATCAGACTTATCTATTATTAATATAGAAAAGACAATCTTTGAAGAAATAGATGTATTCGATATTATTCCAGAATTGGACTTAAAAAAGTAAGGAAAGCAAAATTTATTTAAATTTTTCATAATAACAATGTATTAATAAATATAAGTAAAATGCCGGCCGAACCCAGAAACAGCAATATATTAATCTATTACTAAATAAATTCTTGTTTACTTATGCCTAATTAAGAAATTTTTAACGAAAAATTATTAATTATTATTTTCCTTGTGCGTTTTCCAGCATGTGCGAAAATTCGAACATTGGCGAGTTCAGGGTATCTGAAAGATGGGTTTAACCTATATGAACAGCTAATATACAAAATTTGTGTTCGTTATAAAAATATTTACAAAACAGCAGTATTTAATATTTATTAATTTATTTAAGTGTATACATTAGTTGTGTTATATTTATACAAGTACATGATATACCGGGAAACACTTTGAATTCATACGTTTTTGGCACTCGTTGCATTGGAGAGTTGTATTTTTTTTGCAATGGGCATATCTCCCTTCGGTGGTTAATTTAGAAAGCGTTCATCTGCCTTTTTTAAAAAGTTAGCGACGGCTACTTTTGGTCCTGCCTTGGGGCTTTTTTCCTTGGTGCTGCTCTGATTAAGGCCATGGTTACTTGAGTTTTTACACATGAACAATTAGGTAAAATTGACGCAAACAGTTGATTTGACATTTTTTTAGAACAATAAAATAGACAAACCTGTCGGCGGAAAGTTAGGTAGTCCATTAGTAGTGACGATTTTTGATGAATTTCTTTGTGTAGCAACCAAGCTGCAACTACAGTCATGTTAAGAGCGTTTTAAAACAGATTCCACCACCATTTTTTCGAACTAAGCCTTGGCCGATAGGAGGATAACATCCTGTCTAACAATTAGCGCTCCCCATGTTATACTGATTGATCAAATGGGGTTGGCTTATGTTAATCCTTTTCTTTTTTTCACGAGAATACCCGATAATTTAAAAAAATTATAAAAGTGAAGTAAAATACAGAATAAGGAAAAGTATAATATATGACATGACAAATACTTACCTCTTTGCTGTTTTCAATGGCAGATGAGTTTGATGGTTCGCACCCATGGTGACTACCGAGTTGTCGTTCCAGCGGCAAATATAAACGGAACCGTCAGTCACATAGTCAAAATGCCCTCTATTGAGTTTTCTCAATTGTTTTTAATTAGTCACGTCGCACTTAGCTATTATTCCGTCTCGTACAGTCCCTGTAACTTTTATATTTCTTTCTCGTAAATTTTCTAACAAATCGCAAGAGGTGAAAAAATTCTCGATTGCAAAGGGTCATTTACAGCAGTGTGTAGATTTTTTAGAACACGAGTACCAAGAGGTTCTGCAGGACTGTCAATACTTTTGCTGCAATAAATATCCATTTTATAAGGATAGCCATTTGCAGAGCACATCATCCAAATCTTGTACCCAAGCCGGATTGGTTTCCCGCGAATAAATATTTTGCATGAATGATGGCCGTAGTAGGACACCATAGATTCGTCGATACTGATTTGCTTGTGGAGTATTCCAAATTTTACAAATTTGTTATTCAGCTCATCATATATTGGCCTAATTTTTGCTAATTTGCCGTGTTATCTATGATGTCAAAAAAACGGTTTCTGGACATCACTGTGTAACAACCCATTTTGAGTTGTATTAAAATTATACTGTAATTTAGGTCTTTCTTTCATTCAGTTGTAAGTATAAGAAAAAATTTAATTAGTTTTGCATTATAGCTATGAGGTAGGCAACTTAATTTCCATTTTGGTGTAACTTAAGTGCATATCTTCTTAAGGTTATATACTTCTTAATGGTTTATACTCCCACTTTAAATTATTTTTCTGCTCAATACGTTCGCGCAACGTGTCATCGTTGACTTAATTCTTTGCGCAAATTTTTCGCGCAAGGCTACATCATCCAACTTCCAAAGCATCCATTTTTTCACTTTCTGATGAAGGTTGTGTTGGTTAGGCAGATTTTTTTGGGTCTCCCCCTAAATTTAGTGAAAAGTGCCATTGATTTGATGGTAAGATATCGTTTAACGCATTATACAAAAAATTAAAACATTTGCTCTTTTCAGGCACTTTTAGTTTTACTTTCTTTTCTTTTATTTTTACTTTGATTTACACTTTAATTACATTTTAAGTACGCATTTAATTTTACTGTTGCGTACGCTTTCATTTTATGATTGCAATTTTTATTTGAAAATTTTAAGAAAGTGCATTAAACGGATTATTCAATTTCAAGAAGACAAATTTATAAGAAATAAAATTCCAGTTTGGGTGTGGTTGACGACATAAAAGCATTATTATTGCAATATATTGCGCAACATGGACACAAGGATTAGTCACCTTGGTTTGAAATTCTGCATTATTTTTTATAATACCAGGGTTCTCAAGAAGTATTATATATAGTGACAGGTATTTATTTTTATAACAATTAATTAGTAATTTAAGGTTATTACAATTAGTTTTTAAGATATATTTTATTTAGCCCTATCATTTTAACTGTTAATAAACATAGTTGTATATTTTTTATTATTTTACATTTTGATAAAATTTTAAGTGTAAAACTCGGTTTAGTTATTCCGAGCATTATTAAAAATAACTTGGCGTCCGAGATCTTTTTATTAGTGTTATATTGCATTTTTTTCTATTTATATTCAGTGGAAGTAATCGAGCAGAATTTGTGGTAATTAAGCAAACTTACCGACTGAGTCAAAGGCATTATTTTTGGTGAATAGTTTGTATCTCCAGTTAGTTTAACGATTTGTTTTAGGAGAACGATTTAACTCATTCATTTATATATTTTTTATATTACCATTTACACCACTTTTATTATAACTGATAGTACAATGGGCATAGCTGTCTGTTCAGCTGAACTCCAATATAAACCTTCACTTGGAACTGCGTGGTACCCACTAAATAGCAAGAATCCAAGAAACTGAGCAATGTCAGTTCATTCAATTATCAATGATGTGCCATACTGTGCAGCATTCATTGTCGTCATGCTGGCCAGGTGGGAAATATACTCTTTTGACAAGTACTCAAAAAATAATTCTATAGGTTCTAAATTTACCAAATTAGGACATTTGTCGCTCACCTTTGGTATATCATTAGAAAGAAGTGATCTATCGAAATGGGTCCTTTTTGTCCAAACATATATAGGCTGAACAATTCCAAGGTCATTTTCATCAATATTTTCTTCGTCCGTTACACGATCATCCTCATCAGGTGGTAAATGACAGACCTCAAACTCCTCATCAGAACTGTCGGGTATCTCAGAATCGCTAAGTGAGTGAAAATGGTCAATCGCTTCTTCAATTGTTAGAAATTTTTATTCCATAATTATTGAATACATACACATAAAATAACTCAAATTTATGTATTTTTATAAACAAAGGAATGTTCGTATAAAACACTACAAACCTTACTTCACAAACTGCACTACACTACTGGTAAAACTGCAGACACCTATAATGTCAACAATTAGAACCAGCGGTTGGCGCCGGCTAGGTGTCTAGAAGGTCAGACAATAAAGCCACACTGTTTAAGATGTTGAAATTTTTTTGGGATATTATTTTATAACAAACTATTATTAGTAGAAATATATAAGAATTATAGCAATACAGGTCAAATACTAGTATATAGACTTATTTCAAATTAGCCAGTACGAAACCTTAAAAAAGGAAATATTTAATTATCTTTTTCTAATACAACAGATTATAATAACAAATTGAAAATTTATATGGGTAATTTTTATAACATAAACTTATTGGAAAAATATAATGCGGGCAACTAATTCTGTACATAGAAAATATTTTATAAATATATGTATTTATATGTATTTATTGTATTTTATTTAAAATTAACTTTTAAAGTACATACAGTAAAAGATTAACACGAGTGGGACTTGAACCCACGACCTCCACTTTGCTAGAGTGGGGCTCTTCCATCTGAGCTATCGAGGAGGCAAGTCACAATCGATTCAAGCTTGAACTGTATGTACTTCCCTAGTTACGATGTATTATAATTTTTATACACAGAGTGAAGGATCACAGTCAACTTTTTGTGAACATCATGTGAGCGCGCAATTCGCTAAGGTTTCGCACATGACAACACGTGACTGATTGTTAATTTTTATTTACTGTATGCAATAGTAATAGATAACTATAGAAATTGGTTTAGTGAACGCACAGAAGTTCAATTTAATAATCATTAATTGTATTTTATTTAAAATTAACTTTTAAAGTACATGCAGTAAAAGATTAACACGAGTGGGACTTGAACCCACGACCTCCACTTTGCTAGAGTACATACAGTTCAAGCTTGAATCGATTGTGACTTGCCTCCTCGATAGCTCAGATGGAAGAGCCCCACTCTAGCAAAGTGGAGGTCGTGGGTTCAAGTCCCACTCGTGTTAATCTTCTACTGCATGTACTTTAAAAGTTAATTTTAAATAAAATACAATTAATGATTATTAAATTGAACTTCTGTGCGTTCACTAAACCAATTTCTATAGTTATCTATTACTATTGCATACAGCAATTAAAAATTAACAATCAGTCACGTGTTGTCATGTGCGGAACCTTAGCGAATTGCGGGTTCACATGACATTCACAAAAAGTTGAGTGTGATCCTTCATTCTGTGTTTAATAATTATAATACATCGTAACTAGGGAAGTACATGCAGTTCAAGTTTGAATCGATTGTGACTTGCCTCCTCGATAGCTCAGATGGAAGAGCCCCACTCTAGCAAAGTGGAGGTCGTGGGTTCAAGTCCCACTCGTGTTAATCTTTTACTGTATGTACTTTAAAAGTTAATTTTAAATAAAATACAATTAATGATTATTAAATTGAACTTCTGTGTGTTCACTAAACCAATTTCAATAGTTTTATATATATATATATATATATATATATATATATACTGTTAATAGTCACCGTTACCAAGGTACTTTGTATACCTAGAAAGCGAAAAATAAGCATTACATCTTGGTTGAATTACAATATTCTCGAAGTAAACAGAAAAATGAAATAATAGGTACATACCTCACATAGTGTAATTCTAATAAACGTGAAAACATTCTTTTTGCTCCTGCAACCTACGTCCCTTCACTGCTGCTTATGTTAATTTTGTAGCCTCTTAGGGCATGTGCAAAACTTTGACATTATGGCTGTGTAAAGAACCAGCGTCCTTTACGTATGCTTTTTAGAATAAATTATTTGCGGACCATCCTATATCTAAAATTTCAAAAGTTTACGCGATATTGCACAACGAATAATTTATTAATCACCGCTGACGTGTATTTCTAAAAACCCGTAAGTTTTGCACGTCAGAACGATTACAACCAATCGCATAGCGGCATCCCCCGCACGGTAGCCGCGAAGCCGCCCACAGATGCACCTTTATAAACCCGCGACGCGCGTGGAGAAAGGGAGATGAATCGAAGTAGATTCAAGTTAAGCCGATATCCAGCCGCCGCCACCGTACCGATTGCTTAGTGTAAGCACCGACCTGCTAATAACCAAACCAGTAGCCGCCGCCGCACCGTTCGCTTCGTGTAAGCACCGACCTGCTATTCACCGTCGAATAGTCCATCGCGATCGTGTGATAACGCGCACCACCTCGTACCGGGCAACCTAAAGTTTAATCCTGTACTGCCATTGATAGACACGTAAGTTGTAAAGTTATAGAATCTGACAATTTACAATCAAACACTACAGACCGTAAATAACGCCGGGCTGAGTCTCCAGGAGTTATACAAAATACACTAACACCTAGAGTGCCACGAAGGGTAGATCCCGTCGTCACTCGCCAATACAAAGTACACTAAAACCTAGCGTGTCACGCAGGGGTAACCCCCGACGTCACCTCGCAAATACTTGAGGGTGAAGGGTTGTTACAGGGCTGTAAAGACTTACGACCTTTCTCTTAGTCTATCCAGTTAAGACAGGCCGTCGCCTAGGTCTTCTGAGTATTACTGAGATCCCGCTCGAAACTCACACCTACAATACTTACAGACAAACACAATAACCGTACACGGTGTCTTTAATCGCAGGAGAGTACACCCGAAATCGGTTGTGTAAATTTGTAGTCAATATAACCATCGCAAACACCTGGTGTGATATCGTTTGTAAATAAATTAGATAGTACGTAAATTATCCAATATTTACCTTAAACCTATTAAAGTCGTTTTACAGTAGTTTTAATATCAAGTATTTTGTTCCCTTGATTGATTGTAGATAATTAGACTTAGTAGAGAAATCCGTAATTAATTCTGTTAGATAAATAATCTAATTGCCTAATCAAACCGGTTATAATTAAAGAAAGACAGTCCCGAGATCTCGCATTTGCATACGCGCATTTCGCGTATATTATTTCCCGGGAGTATGACATACTCGCTTCAGCGCTCCAGAGTTACTGAAGTATAAGCACGATATTGATTTTCTCAGTCCCCGCAACGACTCGAGTTCATTGCGTTGGCCGACCAAAAACGGTATCAAGGATAACACTCTCGCTACTGTAAATACAGGACCGTAACGTAACTTTTACGTATTAGGTAAGGAGTAGATTAAAAAGAATATCTCTGTTCACAGAAGCGACTACGCACACAGTAACTAGCCGCCCACCAGGAGAACGAGAGTGAGGAGCCGCCAGGTCCAAGAAGTCCCACTACATTTTGAGTTGATGTTAATTACTTTTTATTATATTGTTAACTTTATTTAAATGTACATTATAAACCGCTTTAAGAGATTTATTTAAGGTGACAGTGTTCAGCCCATCCAGTACTTAATACGAACCACACCCCGTTTATAAACTAAATTATAAACACGATTGAGCAAAGCCGAGGCAAAATAAAACCGCGTTGGGTTACCAAACCAGAGGGCGCAATACCTATAGCATCTAAAGTTAGGGCATTGTTACAGCTGTAGCTAGAATTTTTCCAGTTGGGAGGGAAGCAGCAGATACAACCTCGTTGATGGAGGTTTGCACCGTTTTTGCCACGTTCCGTCCAAAGAAATGGCTATATGTCGAGAATAATCTTGTTCAATGACTTTCTGTACTACTTTACTCATAGATTCTGTCGCCACTTCTTTTGAAGCTGCATTCAAACCTAAAAATAGTTATCATAAAAGATAATGTACTCTTAAATACCTACATCAAGTTGTTTGACACTTTACTTACTTTTTGGAGCAAAAATTGTGAAGTGTGAGGAAGGCAAATTTATTATTGCGTCTGCATTTTTTTCCAATATTTTCCTAAATTTCGCAGTAGGTGGTACAATCATTTAGGTGCCAAACTAAACCCTACTACATTGTAACGTGCGTAAAATATATAGGTAATTACCTTCAATATTATCAGTTATTTCTTACAGCCACTTGCTCTGTGCAATTCAAGCATTTTACGTATATCGTGGGCCCCAAACCATTTTTCAAAACCACATTCATTGAAATTTTACTACTGAAAGGCTTGCATGTAACTATGCTTTTCATTGCTATGTTCAAAGCTTCAACGTCAACAACATCAAAATTCTTCTCACTTTTAAATTCCTGAAACTTCTCTTCAATGCTTGCAGAACTTATTTAGATGATGAAGCTGAACGAAATGTTTGAGTTTGTTATGTAGAGGAAGTGTGAACTTGTTTTCCTAAATCATGAAATATTTTGCCAGCAAATAATTTTCTTTTCTTTTTGAAAACACCACCGTGCCTAGACATATTAAAATAATAATAAAAAACTATACAAACAAAACCACTCAAAAATCTACAAGAAACAAATCAAACTCTCAAAAATACTTTAGGCTTCACTTCACGTTTTCAACAAAAAATAAATAGAAGAGAAGGTTACAAAATTTTTACCAAAACAATTTTGATAAATGATTTATACTTAGCGATCTTAAAAATCCCCAATACCCGACTTAAAACAAACGGAGCGCCACTGGTTTTTTCATTTTTTAATTTCTTTCTTATATACGTACGTATGAAGAGAAAGCTAGGTAACCAGTTTAAATTTTTAAATACTGTAGATTTCTCGACGTTTTGTGGCATAAAGAATACGAAAAACACATTTTTAAAAAAGAAAATTTTGTGTCTGATTTTACCTGTGTGTGACTGTGCGCGATATCTTTTGAAACATTAAAGCTATCGACAAGAAACAAGTCTTTAAAAAAAAAATTCGTATTTGTGTGTCTGTTGTGTGTGCGGCACATCTTTTGAACCACTAAAACTATCGATATGAAATTAAGTACAAAAATTCTTTGCCATAAAATCTAGGTCAAGTTCGTTAATGAGCAAATTCCAACTAGCGCCTGGGCATTTTTAGGGGATTAGAAAATTTAAAGAATTCGTTGTTTTAAACTTTAAAACGTTACATAATTAAAAGAACAAAAACATATAATAACCAGTGGCGCCCATTTTTGGAAACAAAATTGTGCATTTATTAATTTATAAACCGATTTTTTTGAAAGTTGGGGGTTTTTAAGATCATTAAATATAAATCATTTGTCAAAATTAAAAAATTTAAAATGGCGGACCAAAAATGAAGGATTATCGTATTTAAAAGCCGACATGACTAAAACGCACGTATTGTGGGCTAATGATAAATTCTGCAGCTTTGTTAACTTGTAAAACATCTAAATAAAAAAATTTCAAAAGCTGCCAGTGCCGCTTTGAAGGTGATAAATTTTTTTGAAAGTTGGGTTGGGGTTGTTAATATCGCTAAGAATAAATCATTTGTCAAAATTAAAAAACTCAAATGGGGGGATCAAAAACGGGGAATTATCGTGTTTAAAATCCGATATGACTCAAATTTAGGTCGTTATTGTGGGCTTTGAAGTTATTTATTTACATATATGCGAAAGCAGTATGGAAGAGATACTTAGATATCCTAAAAACCGCCAATACAGGACGTTCAATAAAATCTGTATTTTGTACCCGAAAAACGGTGCGCCATTGTTTTTTTTTTTTTTTATTTTCAAATTATATAAAGTATTAGTTTGTTTTTTAACTTCGTAACTTTTTAAATTTTATAGCAATGAATTTTTTAATCTTCTAAACCCCTAAAAATGCCGGTCACTGATTTAATTTTGCTCATCAGCGAACTTGACAACTATATGGCAAAGAATTTTTTACCAAATTTCATATCGATAGCTTTAACCCTTATAATACCAAGCGGGATGCAAATGCACCCCAATGTCAGTATTTCGGTCACAGCTTTGAAAAAAAAATGTGTGACTTTTGGTGTTTGAGGTAATTGTAGTTTTTAGTTTTTTGAACGCTTCCTACATATTATCTCATATTTAATGTTGTTTTGAAACAAACATATTTGAGGTATTACACTCTGGGGTGCACCCGCACCCCGCTTGGTATAGGACGCTTTCCAAATTTGCGTATGCGTATTATGAATAGGTTCTACTATGCGCAGGCGCCGGCTGCTGAATATTACTTGACAACACTAACATTGTCCGCCATTACTGTCCTAGACCGCATAGGCTTAGCATTGAACTTCACAGTTAGTGTAAATTCGTGGTGAAAATGAGTGCGTTACGTTTTCCAGATAAGAATAATCTCACCGAAGCAGAAGTGTTAATGTTACTTGAAGTGGACAATCCAGAATAAGACATGATGATAGAAGAGGGTGAGGCGGATGATATAGAAGATAGGGACCACGTATCTGATGAAGAAGAAGTTGATGATGTAATTTGTACAAATGATGACGATGAGGATGTAGAACCCCAGCGAGTTGACCAATCGAACTCGCCTGATAATGATCTTTTTACGTTGCTAAAGATGGTACGACTTGGTCTAAGTTACCAGTAAGTAGGATTTCAAGACGCTCAAAAGCAAATATACTTACCGTTACTCCAGATCCAAATTCTGCAATTTTTTGATGAATGGAATGCTGAGAATCCCAACCGCAGATATGTAACCACGAATACAACAGAAATAGAAGCTTATATAGGGTTATTGATAACGATGGGGGCATTGTACGGTAGTGGTGAACCCATTGAAATGCTTTTCACTAGCGATCCTGCTTACTGTCGGCCCATTATTCCCGCATTTTTTTCTAGAAATAGATACAACTTTCTAACAAAATTCTTGCGCTTGGATAATTTTGAGACAAGGGAAGAGAGAAGGCTTACTGATAAATTGGCACCTGTAAGGGATATTTTTGAAAAACTTGTCTCAAACTGTAAACTTGTACTCAACTCAAGTCATCATTTGTGTGTTGATAAACAACTCGTACCATTCCGAGGTAAGGCACCATTCTGCGTGTATATGAAAAGTAAACCGGCAAAGTACGGCATTAAGATTTGGGCTCTAGCGGACTGTGGTTCTAACTATGCTGTGAACATGCAGGTGTATTTAGGTAATTTTTGTGTCATATTCTGAATCATGTAGCTAACTCTTATCTGTTTTTTTAGGAAAAGTAAACAATAAACCAGAAAAAAACCAAGGCGAACGGATAGTTCTTGATCTTGTAGACCATTTAGGTACAGGATACGGTATAACAACCGATAAGCTGGCGTATAAACTCTGGGAAAAAAGGGTGACGCTCTGTGGAACGCTACGTAAAAATGCAACATTTATACCGAGAGAACTATTGCCATCTCCAATAAAGGCAGTACTTTCTTGTATGTTCGCTTTCAAAAAGAACATATTGCTTTCCAGCGAACATGAAGATGACAAAGTCAATGGTGAAGATGTAGACTACAAACCAGACATGATCTTACATTACAACGGTACTAAAGGTGCAACAGACCAAATGGCATAAAAGTGCATCACACAAAGAAAGACTGCTAGGTGGCCTATGGCAATGTTTTATCACATGATTGATATTCCGCAATAAATGCACTCCAAATATGGATCATGGCTAATCCCGATTATGAAAAGGGCCATTTAGATACTAGAAGAAGGTTTCTCCTTCAATTAGGCAAAGATTTATCCAAAGACAACATAGTGATTCGTTACAAAAATAACAATGGTTTGAAGAAGAACATAAAAGAATGCATGATGAAGGTTCTCACAGAAATTGAATAAAAGAAACATGCCCACAAGACCAACGTCGACCAAGCCAGGGCCGATGTTATCTTTGTACAAGGGTCAAAGACAGGAAGTCAAGACACTGTTGTGTAGATTGTAACCAGTTTGTATGCCTAGAACATTCTCAAAAGCAAATATTGTGCGTAAGTTGCAAAAATAAAAAATAATTGCACATTGTTTATATATGTTGAATATGAAGTTGAATAAAAGCTGCAGTTAACTGCTTATAGATTTTTTTAGTCAATAAGAACCCAACTGAGTAAAATTGTGCAGGAAAATATTAAATTGTCTCAGAATATGTAAAAAATTCATGGGGTGCAAATGCACCCCGCTTGGTATCGCACGTCAGAAAAAAATCTTGGTATTATAAGGGTTAATGGTGCAAAAGGTATCGCGCGCGCGCCCACACACACACACACACACACACTCACACACACTCACACTCACACTCACACACACACACACGCACACGCACACACACACGTACACGCGCACACACGCACACGCGCGCACACGCACACACGCACACGCACACGCACACACACACACACACACGCAGACACGCAAACAGGCAGACACGCAGATACGCACACGCGCACACGCACGCACGCACGCACCCACACAAACACACACACGCGCACACGCACGCGCGCAGGCACGCACACGCACAAACGCACGCACACGCACGCACCCACACGCACGCACACGCACGCACGCACCCGCACGCACACACACGCACATACACACACGCGCACGCACGCACGCACCCACACACACGCACGCACACACACACGCACACACAGGTACACACACGCACATACACGTACACACTCGCACACAAGCACACACAAGCACACGCACGCGCACACACGCACACGCGAGGTTTTTTCTAATTTTGTTTTTAGAGTTGTTTAGGCCATAAAACGTAGAGAAATGAAAAAAATTTTGAAAATTTAAACCGATTATATAGCTAACTCTTTATACGTACGTATGTGAGAAATAGCAGATTAATTTCAATATAGGGAACGCAACAAAAGGAAAATAACAAAAATTATACAGTGTATAAAGTAAAACGCAAAACTTTTTGATAAAAGAAAACGTAGTTGTTCAAAGTTCTTTCTTAGTTTTTGGCTCTCCAATAAATTTACTTCTTACACATTTCAGTTCACTTTTCCCGACAACCGTAACATGTCTCAATACAACGTTTGTGTTGTGACGGTGGTAATATTGACTATCAATATGACAGAGGAAATTTTAGTAAGATAAACGGCGGATTCTTTTAAAATTTGAAATGACTGATTTTAAAATTCCTATATCATAAATGTTTATTGTGATGGTGAGAACAACTGTGCAAAATGTCGTCAAAATCGGCCTAGTATTTTCCGAGAAAAGTGTACCTAAAAATCGCGATATTTCAATGAAAAAAGACCACGGTAGTTGACCCCCTTAATTAGTATACATGTCTATTTATGTTAATTTATGTAAGTTCCTACTGACTTATCTTTCCGAAATAAAATTTCCTGTGTTTTATTGTAAGTAAAATTACTTCAAGGAAATTATGGTTAATCAGAGGTTAAATTGTTTTCGCACACGACCGGCAAATACCTTAGGAACGGTCCTGTTAATAATGGTCTTTTTGTCAGATGTTCCTGAATATTATAATGTTGAGGTAATTGAAATACATTCTAAAGTAGGATAATAAGTGTGACAGTTTACATGATACCAACAGTAAAAGAGCTTATTTTTACATAGATACATATATATGATAAAAATACGTTCTGAATTGTATACCATAAGAGACGATTTGAATGATTATGTAAATTGCACGGAAAAATATTTTAAGAATGAAACCACCGAAATATACTACTCGATGTTCTGTGTAATAAATAAAATATGAAACTGATTTAATATGAATTTAATGTGAAAATACATAAAAAAATAAATTTGTGTATTTTGAATATTTATATATTATTTTCCATAATATCATTATAATATACTTCTTCAACTGTAAAATTTGTAAATATAGTTTTATGTTACTAAGAGTGTAAATTATTTTTTTTTGTATGGTGCTTTTAATGTAAATATGTGTGAAAATACCACAAAAACAAGTATAAACATGATTTTCTTACTATATACAGGAAAATATTGACAGGAGTCAGATATATTCTGAAATTACAAACATGCTTTTGTGCAAAAGGAAAATGTTTGATTATCTACTAAAGATTTTTATGGTAACACAAACACTTCTAAACCATCAATGTCCTTTTGAAGCTTGTTTTAATTAAATAAACGACACATTTAATTTAAAAGTCATTTTGTACCTTTTCAGCGCTTGGAAAAATATTATGACATAAAACACATTTTAGTAGATACGTTCTAACATTCAATAAATTTTTTTTTTGCCATTTCCTAAAAGCTGTTCTGTAAATTACAGAAACGTTTTAGCCTATTTATTTGTATATTATGTATATACAAAAAGGTCTATTTGCCAACGTTCATTTAGACATCAATATGAGTTTGCGTGGTGTATTCTCTAACTAATGAGTTATTTTTGACGATCTCTTTGTATGAGTAACAACATTCGGAGTTGCTTAAACGAATTGATTAAAACGTGATGAAATTAAAAATAAAACTAAAAGAAAATCTTAGTAATAAAACCCTACCTCAAAACATATGGAAATCATCCAAGATTTAAAAAATGTTAATAATACTACAATAATAATTTACATATTCACCATCTGAATATACGAGGGGCTCATCACAAATTCTATCAATCGAACATATAATCGCACAACTTTTGGTACCACTCACCGCAATCATTTCAGCCTCTAAGAGGGCTGGTTCTTTGTGGCTAATGTGTTAGAATGTTAGTTTTCAAGTAATATTTTAAGCAGATAATCTAGACGGGTTCGAGCACATTTTTCCTCAAAATCCCAAGTTATTTCTTATACAGTTTTCGAAGGCCCGTCATCAGTTTCACTTTACTTATTCTCACTGTCTTCGCTTCTTTGTTTCTTAATCTGTACACCGCATACAATCTCTTTTTCTCACTCTCATTTTTTGCAGCAGTCCTTGTCGCATCTTTTTTCTTACATACTGCCTTTTTTACCAAGCACATTTTTCCTGTCCACCTATTGACAACACAGTTGTTCAAGCTTACTCATGCACTTTCAACGTCAGCGTCTTTTATTTGTTCGTTCCACACTGTTTCATTCACATTCAGCCCTTTACTCACATCATCTGCGTATTTCATTATCGCACCATTATCTAATAGTTTGTCTACCCTAATTCTGGACGTTCGGCCTACGTTTGCTTTCCTTCTCCAGACCATCTTATGCCCTAAACACACTTTCGATACTACCAAAAAGTGGTCCGATCCACCCTCCGATCTGCGGATTACTTTTGTGTCTGCCAGCACGTTTCGAAGTCGATAATCTTACACTATCAAGTCAATCATACTTTTAGATTCGCCTCTTTGCAAGTATACATGTGTACATTTCTATGTATATATATATATATATATATATATATATATACATTTCTATGTTTAAACCACGTATTAGATACAAACAGGCTTTTTTCCACACAGATGTTCACCCGGCGTTCTCCATTCTCATTAACTCTTTGGTTTCCAAACTTTCCTAGTACGCGTTCAGTATGTTCTCCCTGTACACCCACGCATCCATTCATATCTCCCAATTTGTCAGTCTTTCATTTGGCTTACACATGTTCAATACGTTTTCTACATCATTCTAGAACTTCTCACCCTCTTGGCCTTTTTCTCCATTCACCGGTGCATAGCATGCAATAAGAAACATTTTTCGAAACTCCACTTTTATTCTAACCCACGTTGCACGGGGGATACCAATTCGTACTGTTTAACATATCTTTTCGCTCTTTCACTTGCGATCACTCCAAGTCCTTTTGCGCCATGCACTTCAGTCTCAACTCGTGACTATAGTGGTAGGCTGCCATCCTCCATCTCCACAGCATCCTCTCCTTTGTGCTTTGTCTCCGATACACACAGAATGCATAACTCTAACATTCCTCATACCGACTCGCCATTCATTCTTTGCACAGTAGTCAGCAACGGGGCCTGTCTGTTACGACCTTGACCGCCCCTTGTATCTAGGTCGATCCGAGGCAATCTTTTGGGTAATTAGACAGTGGGCAGACCGGTTACTGGCCAAATTGTGCCCCGGACGACGTAGCATTGCCTACTAACGGTATCGTCCTACTACCGGACAGTTATTTGCCTACTGCCACGACAAATGAGAAAGTAAGGAGTAGAAATATAGACAGTCAAGAAAGATATAAATAATGTAGTGTATACTTGCTGAATCTATATATATATATATATATATATATATATATATATATATATATATATATATATATATATATATATATATATACATATACACAGCTTTTCTAAGAAATCGAAAATATTGAAACACTTATTTTACCACCTGACGACGGCGTATATAAGATGCGGGAGACTCAAGGGATGAGGAATGGCACGATCCAAATCGTCTGTGTCCCTCACAGCTAGACTCTGAGGCTGAATTATGTTTTCATTTTTTATAAGGTAATTCAATGGGATACAAGTACATTATTATCTCGTGGACGTCTTCTTTGATACTTCAATAACTTGAATTATAAACCTAATTTAATGAGAAACTGTTGATGAGTCCAAGTGTATTGATCAGTTTTATTCGATTAAATGATTCAATTTATACTGTAAACATAAATATGTGTGTTTATTGCGCTGTAACAGAATGAGTAAAAGAATATAACATTACCTATTTAACATTCTTAAGCTGTGAAAATAAACCTATAATTATATTACTATATGACATTTAAGTATTACCAACCCAGACATCTAAAAATTTTATTCAATGAACTTAGTCATCAGTTTTGATGTAAATTTTGTTGATATTTTTATATTATTTTCTTCAATAGAAGAAATAGCGTAAAACACACGTTTCATAAGTCACTTGGCTCACTTGTCCAATTGGGACTCTGGCCGCTACGCTCCTCTAGCTCCAATGTGTGCATCAATACTTATGATACTTGTGTTTTAATATACTATTTTCGTACACACAAGTATAAAGAAATAGACTAAATATAATTTGTACAACTAGCTTTTAGAAAGTAGAAATAAATTAGTGAATGTTTGAACGTATCTATTAAACTGTCTTTCTATTCTATTAGTTTACATTTATCAGTTCCATTTTCACGAACAGTGCTAGTAGCCCCAAATCCGATTTGTCCCAACCTTCTGACAAGTTTTTCAGAAGTGAAGAAATTATCGAAGAGCAAAGATATATTTTGATTCTGGAAGATGGTTTATATACTAAAAACAAAATGAAATACCACTGATTCTCCTAAGCTCACTCCTTCAACTCTATTCACATCTTTCTGTTTTCCTTGGTTAATTTTAAACTACAAACAGTATCCGAACTTGAGAGCAGCTACCCAAGCTTTGTACCGAAGCACTCGGGTTTTCCACGGATAAATTGTTTGCATCCGTGTTACTGTCCACAGGTGCGTAACGAATAAACTGAGCATTTGGGGGTCAATAAGATATCGAATTTTACCAAGTTTGTCATCAATCGGTAAATTATCATTATCAGCTGCATGGAAGTAGTATAATATCTCGGTTTCTACGCATAGAATTTGCCATTAGATCGTTGTGAATATCTTCGGCAAATTCCCAATACATATCATATATAATGCGTATCCACTCAAAAGTAAGATTCCTAGACACGTCATCCACTTCTAGTTCAAAATTTGCTTTGTTTTTTTTTGCGGCGTACATTCAGGTAAACCGCACTCAGTTTTGAACAATATTCGGGGTTGAACAAAGTTCAAAAAACTCCAAAGAAGGACTGTGCCCACACATTTTCAACAGACTCACAAATTTGAAATACTGGTTATCTGTTTTTGCAAATCCTCCAGCTTTCCATCGGAAAGATTCAGTGGTAGCTTCTCTTCGGTACTGGCTCCTGAGTAGGTTCAATACTTTTCGAATAGATAGATTTGGCTATTGTTTTTCTTTTTTTTTTGTTGGGGTACTGGCATTTCTGTAGGTTCATTATTTACCGGCAAGCTGGTACATGTGTTCGAATCAGAAAAGTTATTATTATCATAACAAAATTCAGCCTCAGAGTCTAGCTGTGAGGGACACAGACGATTTGGATCGTGCCATTCCTCATCTCTTGAGTCTTGCGCACTTTATACTCCGTCGTCAGGTGATAAAATAACTGTTTCAATATTTTCGATTTCTCACAAAAGCTATATATGTATATATATATATATATATATATATATATATATATATATATATATATATATAATTCTTTGAATATAAGTTAATCTTTTTGTCAAGAATTTATTTTGACAATTGTCAAAATAAATTTTGACAAAGGAACAAAGTACGTTCCAAACGTTGAATTAATTTGTACGTTTATTCACACAAGTTTGAAAGAAAAATGTCTGATTTAAATATTAATACTTGTGGAAATCTAAATAGAATAATATATATATATATATATATATATATATATATATATATATATATATATGTATGGAACTTACCTGTCAATCTAAACTACTAAAAATTCTATATTCAAATTTGGTACATGCCTCAAATGGTATTAGTAGTATCTTTGACTTTAACACACTTAAAGTCAATGGTAGTATAACAATAAGGATTTTCAATCAAAATAGTAATAATCCTCTGCAACCACTTAGTACAATACTTTCTTTTTTTTTTGCACTCACTACTATAATCCTTGTTTACGGCTACGGTTCTGCAAATCACATTAAATCATATGAAGGATACAGGGTAGAAAAAATCCAAGTCAAAATAAGGAAAAATTGAGTACAGTACAATTTTTTATCGTGTTTTGATTACATTTACCTACATGTTAGCTATAATATTTATTTCTCTGCTTCGGTTGTACCGCAGACAAATCTAAAAATGTTTTTCCTCTTGATTTAACAATTAAACAATTATTGAATGAAAGCTTTATTATATTTTTCCGTTGTAATGACACGTAAATACATAGTATCTTGTAAATAAACAAAAGTAAAAAATATAAACTGTAGTTAATTTTATTTCATACTAATACGTTATAAGCCAATAAACCGTTAGTTACCGTAACCATAAACACGATCATAGTTCCCTTGGGTAGTTATGAACTGGTATCTAGGCAGTTATAGATCTACAACTGCCCTCTAATCATTCTTATGTATTTTGACAAATATTTGCAAACTTGTCAGTTTTTATATCCATAGTAACCATGTCTACTTAATTTTGAAAATAATGTTCATTTAATTTTGATAACCAAAAAATTTCATTTGCATATTTCATTCTTAACGTGTTAGTATGAAATAAAATTATTTATCTATCACGGGAGTTATGTATGTTAATAACCTCGGGAAACTTAACCCTTAACGTCCTTCGGGATTGCAATCTGTTACCCTCGGTAATTAACATACTCATAACTCCCATGATATGTAAATAACTATAACCTCACATAAAAATATTATTTTACTTGTGGGTTAACTTCGAATAAATTGTTAAACCTCTTTACCGTAGAACTTTTATAGCTTTTGCAAATTATAAAATTCCTCGCCTGATATTATTTTAGGCACTAACGAGTTTAAGTACCCATAAGTACATAAATTAGTAACAGCTTACCCAAGTTTATCTTTGTAGAAACCGCTGACAGTAAAAATTCTTCCTTTTGTTCCAATTTAACCAACTCCGTAGCCTTTTTACCCATTACGACAGCAATATGCAGGTATAGATTATGCAATTGATTTTTTTATACCAGCCCTGTAACGTATGTCTCAAAAATTTTGGCACAAAATATTATAGTCAATTTTATAAACAAATACGTTTTACTAAACTTATAGCTATCAAACAATTAATAGACTTATGATTAACAAAATGTGGCCCGTGATTTTCAATAAGACGCAATTTTCTACGAACATCTCATATAAGGCCTTGGGCGGCTGTAATATCTACCTCTCGAATTTTTCTGGAAATCCTGCGTCTTAACTGTTCTTTATTTTCGGTTTGCCATCCTCCATCATATACTTTTCCACTCAAACGTGCCCAAAATTCTTCTATTAGGCGGGTCTGAGGTAGATTGTCGTTTCGTGGTATGAATGGTGTGTTATAGGCGTTTAGTCAATCTTGAGTTTTCCTGGCGTAAAGGCATAGTGCTAAGTCTGTCCATAACGTTATATCGTAATCAGCATGTTGTTCATTAATAAAATCATTCAGCTTGACCAGACAATTCTGAATGTAGTGCTGACTATCCAGTGCTTCGCTTCTTACACGCCCCACATGAGGCCTCGATATCCCTCTTATAGGTATCCCGCATTAGACTAAAGTTTTATCAGCAAATTTTACCTTTTCTTTCTTTATATTTAACATTCTTTGGGCAGTTTTCTATCTTATTAGTATAGAAATCATCATTACCCTTAACCTTTGAGTTACTTAGAGTGAAATATTTCATCAATAACAATGACATTGTAGTTAGTAAAATGTATACGCCTTAATGCCCGACATCGTGGTATCCGTACAAACTGGTTTCGCGTATATTTTGAACGTTTTCTTATTTTTAGATATTCTTGACTATTCCTAACCAATTCTCTTCAAACTATAACATTAGAAGTTATATACTCCTTTGCTAATTTACTGACCGACATTCCAACTCTATTTGTTGCTTTTCTTATTAACCTGTCGCTTTGGTTTGAGAAAAATATCTGGGCCTTCCACTTTTTGGGAGATTTATACATGGTATACCTTATTCATATCCGCTATTATTATATAAATGGTTCTGCAGGAAATGTTTTGATGTTCGAATATGCGAACTATTTCCGGCTCAACTAGAGTGTAAGTACTTTTACGAGGATAAATTTGTAAGCCATTATAGTACAACTGACTTCTAAAACTGAACTGTCTAAGTGAAGACAAACTTTCAGAGAATTTTTGTTTTCAAAGCTAACCTAATATTTTATCATTCTCGCGTATTTTACATCTATCGGATTTTGTGCCAAAAGTTTTGATACATACATTATTACCTCATTTCTCAACGTTTCGAGAAGATCGGGAATTATATCTCTCATACAGATTCGTGTGCGTGTACGTGTGGGTGTGAGTATTCGTGTGCGTGTGAGTGTGTGTGTGTGTGTGTGTGTGTGTGTGTGTGTGTGTGTGTGTGTATGTGTTGTGGTGTGTGTGTGTGTGTGTGTGTGTGTGTTTGAGTGGGTGTATAGGTGCGTGCTGTTTGTGTGTGCGTGTGCGTGTACGTGTGGGTGTGAGTGTGCGTGTGCGTGTGAGTGTGTGTGTGTGTGTGTGTTTATGTATGTGAGTGTGTGTGTGTGTGTGTGTGTGTGTGTGTGTGTGTGTGTGTGTGTGTGTGTGTGTGTGTGTTTGAGTGGGTGTATGGGTGCGTGCTGTTTGTGTGTGCGCGTGCGTGTGTGCCTGTGTGGATATGTGCGTGTACGTATGCGTGTGCGTGCGCGTGTGACTGTGTGCCTGTGCGTGTGCGTGTGTGTTTATGTTGGTGTATGGGTGCGTGCTGTTTGTGTGTGCGCGTGCGTGTGTGTGTGTGTGTGTGTGTGTACGTGTGCGTGTGCGTGTGCGTGTGCGTGTGCATGTGCGTGTGAACCTGCGCGCGCGTGTGTGTGTGTATGTGGGCGCGCGCGCGTGTGTGTGTTTGTGTGTTTGTGTACGTACGCGTGTGCGTGTGCGTGTTTGTATGGCTGTATGGGTGCGTGTTGTTTGTTCTCGTGTGTGTCTATGTGTTATGTGAGTGTGTGTGTGTGTGTGTGTGTGTGTGTGTGTGTGTGTGTGTGTGTGTGTGTGTGTGTGTGTGTGTGTGTGTGTGTGTGTGTGTGTGTGTGTGTGTGTGTGTGAGTGTGTGAGTGTGTGTGTGTGTGTGTGTGTGTGTGTGTGTGTGTGTGTGTGTGTGTGTGTGTGTGTGTGTGTGTGTGTGTGTGTGTGTGTGTGCCTGTATGTGTGTGTACATGTGTGGGTGCGGATAAGGGGGTTGCGTGCTTGCGTGTGTGTTTGAGTGCGTACGTACGTGCGTGTGTGAATGAGTGCGTGGGTGCGTGAGTGCTTGCTTGCGTGTATGTGTGTGTGTGTGTGTGTGTGTGTGTGTGTGTGTGTGTTTTATTGCGCGCGTGTGTATGTGTGCGTGCGTGTGTATCGATATCCACGATAACTTCAGAACGACGATACGTACGTACTTCAAATTTCGTGTTTCAGCTTGTTTTCATTTTTTCTGAAGCTGATTCGATTTTGAGAGAAATGCAGCGACCGAGAGAGAAGCTTATTAGGGGCAGTTGTTTGCTTTTATCAGATATTGCTAAAACAGCTGTATATTCGAAGATATAGAAATACCAACATTTAGACCTTAAACATATCGATTAATCATGTTCTCTGCAATTTTTTGATACGACGTGTAATTAGCTGAAAAAAATAGCTAAGGTAGAATTTGAGTGTGACCTATTACTAATTAGATTGAACTTATAAAGCTCTAGCTATTGCTGGCCCAATTAACCGGTATTTACATCAAATAAACTGTATCATGTAGCATAGTGAACTCTACCATAAACATTTTTACTAAATTGATGCGCCGGAAAAACTGCATCTTATACGTGTCACGAAAGCTATAATTACAACTAATATCAAAGCTTCAACAATTTCATATCAATGTTTTTAAAACTTCCGTATTAAACATTAAAATGTCACAGGCAGGTGTGTCCTTATTGGAGAAAAACTTGAATTGCTAGTGAAACGTTTCAAGCTTTGCTTTAAATACATCACGATAACCCAAAAAGACAAGTATTTTTAACTATGTCGTTAGTCGTTAATGTTTTCATTTTCATCAATAAGTAAACGTTACAAAATGTTGAATTTCAGTTTACAAACACTCATTATATTCAAGATATAAATAGAGGGAAACAATCATATCACTAAAACCTTAGAAAACAATTATGTTATAACAAATCATTTCAGAGAAACAAATTTTCGTATCTTCCCTTCCATTTTATAAGATTGTTTTATCAGTTCTATTATTTAATAGCAACCACCACCGGAAGAAACATTTCTAAATGTAATTTTCCATTCAAACTAAGCAGGTACCGCAAAAGGATGTGTTACAGATCAACCTCCCCCTATGAATAAATAACATTCATCTGTATAATTAACTATTCGTTAAAGTTATCTAATACAAAATTGTTTTCTGTATTTACAGATTACTATATATTTCCAAAGAATGCAAGAAAATAAACTAAGAGAGGCGAGAAAAAATGGGTAGTCTAAACATTTCTTGATCTCATTGTGAAAATCAATATTTTCCGTGCTTAAAGTATAAATTCGTTAAACTAATCTTATCAAAAGTATTAAAATGAAAAACTTTACTTAGCAAAAATGTAAATAATAATTAATAAAAGTACATATCAACTCTCAATTTCGGGCGTTACAAACTTGAATATCTGAAACGTCAAAAGTGGAAGTTACACCAACTTTTAGATTTATTTACAAGGTACACCGTTTCGATACAATAACTACAAAAAAATCCAATTTCTAAATTCTTGCCTAAAGTGTAGATTGAATTCAGGTCGACAGGTATATATTATTAGCAGAAGGAAATTGATGATTTTACTACAAATTCTAATGAATCAAAATGACTAAAATCACTTTTAATGAAAAGGATAGCTTAAGGGTTACATTAAATAAATCGAGTTTAATCACTGTTATAAACAATGGTTTAATATTATTGTTGGTTGAGGTAATTAAAGTGAATCTATTTATATTCTTATGTAGTTAGCGGTCATCCCAATATTGAGAGGGCTATACTCGGTCTCTAAATGAGGGTTACACAGTCGTTATCCTGCATAATAAACAAAAATATAATTATATTTTGTATCTCAATCAATTGTTCTGGTAATTAATATAAAACATTGTGTGTTAGTGAAA
Organism: Vesta saturnalis; assembly: GCA_036346205.1. NCBI lineage: Eukaryota > Metazoa > Arthropoda > Insecta > Coleoptera > Lampyridae > Vesta > Vesta saturnalis. Next base: position 2,889,212 of record JARFJB010000551.1, on the reverse strand, counting down.
AAAGGTGAATGTGATTTTCGTTTAGAAACTGGAAAAGGGTGTGCAATTAAAAATATTCCAGTTGCTTGCCGGAAAAGTGTATTAATGGGAAAATACGTCCGTGTTATATCGGGTGTCATTTAGGTACGTGGCCAAAATTTAAGGGGTGATTTTTGAGCAACTTTAAGACGAAAAGTTTATATAAACATAGTTCAAACTTTGCAAAAGGAAGTCATTGTGTTGTAAAAATTTTAATAATCCTTCAGCCAATTTTGTTGACATTTGGCAATGTTATTTATGGTAGAGAAAGTATAATTTAGTCCTAACCAGATTAAAAAATTATTAAGTCCAGTATCGTACCGGGAGCATCTTCACCAATATGTTTGACAAGAAAAACGTGAGCCACTGACTTTTAAAACTTTAATATTTTTTTCGCATTAAGCTACTAAAAATTCAACTTCTTCGCTTACATTAACTATTCTCGATAATATAAATCAACGTATAATACATAACGGTATTTATTACAGCAATGTGTTGAAAATAACCAGAAAGTGCAAATGCCGTGAAAGGAAAAACAATTGATAAACAAATTTGACTTTGTAATTTTATTCTTAAACAGTACGCAACTAAACTGCTGGCCACTCGAACTTACACATAGTGATTTTTAGGCAAAATTTAATAGGGATGCAAATTTTTGAACGCGAGCTAGTTTTTTTCGGATTCCGCTGCATGACGTATATTTATCGTAGGACCATAGGTTTATTATATACGGGGTGATCAATGAAGTCATGCAAAAAATCAAAAAGTTTGTATGAGTGAAATTTCCGCAAAAATTTTTTTTGGTCGTTGCAATATGGTTCGTTTCTAAGGTAACATCAATATCTCTAGACGTTTTTGTCAGTTTTTGGATTAAGGCCCTTAGGCCTTGCACATACTACTCAACATAAAATTTGGGTAGCAAAATTTTTAAAATGCTATAACTTGACATTGTATTGACGGTTCTTGATGATTTTTGCCGATTTGGAATCCTTGTTTCACGTAGATTCTAAGCATTTTATTTGAGGGTTGAAATTTATACATTATACCAGGTCGATAATAAACAAAAACGAGCGATAAGAACAAGTTTATTATATTCTAAAATATACAAGCATGGTTAACAACAGGCAAAAGTCAATTCTTAAAAAATTTATAATTCTAAACCTAATTTAAAGGTTCCTGCAATACCTAAAAAAACGCGGTGTACTGTAATAACACAGATTAGGTATGTATGGATAGGAATACATACCTAGTGGTAATTGGTATTGGTAATTTTTAATAAATAAAAAAAAATAGCCTAAAAAACATAAATTGTCTGTCCACTAGTTTTTGTTTTCAATCCACTACGTCAAAGATGGGAATTGCAACCTTGCATTTTCGGAGTTTACAATGAAATTGGGTTATTGTTGGCAACAGCGTGTTAAAAGGGCGAGACCATTGAGAGCAACCGGCAAATATCAATGGAAAAATGCCAATTGTCCTATCTTGAAATACCTAATCTTTGGTAATAATTTACCTGAAATTAGGTAACAATTAATACACCACGTACACAAATTAAAAACAGAACGCTGATAGTTACGCTATCATCATCAGCGGTCGACTGCTGATGATGATAGCGTAGCTATCGAAACGAGATCGGTGTTTTTTAACTTTGTGGGGTACGTGGGTGTATTTTGATTGTTACAGATCCTGCCACAGTTCCAGTGTTCCAGATGTTTCAAGCGAAATTAGGTACATTAATAAAAAAAAAAGAAACTAATATTTTGTTGATCCTCCTGCTCGACGTATTACTTCCCGACATCGATTTAGTAGAGTATCCATAAGATTATTTATAAAATCTTGTGGAATATTCTCTCATTCTTCACTAAGCGTTTCTAAAGTTTCAGGGAGTACATCACGCGATCTTACTTTAAGTTTTAAATAAGACCAAACGTGTTCGATGACATTAAGATCCGGAGACTTTGCAGGCCAGTCTATCCTATTGATGTTCTGTGCTTGCAAATAGAAATTCTGGGCTGTAATTTCGAGCAAAAGAAACAATAATAGGTTTCAAAATTTCCTCCTGACAAACAGTAGCGTTAAGGGTTTGGTTGGTAATGAATATCTCGGTTTTACCATTTCTTATCATACCTCCCCACACTGTAACACCTCCGCCACCAAATGCCTCTTGAGGGGCCACATTTTCCTCCAATTATCGCTGATTTGGCTCTCTCCAAACTAACATTCGGCCACCGGAGTGAAACAAATTAAATCTTGTTTCGTCAGTAAATGAACAATGGCTCCACTCTGCATTACCCCAATTTGCATGCCAATTTGCCCATGCCTGCCTATTCGCTCTATGGTGCTGTAATAACCGCACACACTTTGCTCTGCGACGGGCTGTATAACTTAAAATGTTATGTTATGTTTTTGAAACAAAATTCTCAACTCAAGTTGTTTTTTTTTTAATATTCTTCTCACTGTTTTGTCCGAAAGTAGTCTCACCCCAGTTTGTTGTCTTAAAGACTCATTCAGTTTTGTAAAGTTCTTTGTCCTATTCTGCATAGTTTCTCTCATTAAAATTCTTTCGGTTCTTTGGTTTATTTTTTTTGTATGTCCAGCCCCCATGCCCATAATTATGATCACCAGTAGTTTCGACATGACGGTTCAAATTATAAATTGTCTTTCGGCTAACATTGTAAATGTGCGCAATTTGCTCTTTTAACATTCCTTCGTTGAGAAGTCGAATTCAATTTTCCCTTTCTGCCGTGCTTAAACGCCTCATATTAATTAAAATTTACAAAATTGTAACATTGAAATGTGTCAGATTATTTCTAAAATAATTTTAACAGTTTTAATTCCATAGCAACAAATTTTTTTTCCAATGCCTACTTTGAAATTGACGCGTCGGGTAGAAATTACACCCGATCATAATTATGGGCATGGGAGTGGACAAAGAACTCTGTAAAACTGAATGACTCTTTGAGACAACAAAGTGGGGTGTGAGTTTCGGACAGAACAGTAAAAAGAACATTAAATAAAAACAACTTGAGGTGAGAATTTATTTTTACAAAAACTTAAATAATGCTAAACCTTAGAGGGCGTCGTACCATACGTTTTTGTTTATTATCGACCGGGTATAATGTGTAAATTTCAACCCTCAAATAAAATGCTTAGACCATGGAAAATCTACGTGAAACAAGGATTCCAAATATGCAAAAATCATCAAGAACTGTCAATGCAATGTCAAGTTAGAGCATTTTAAAGATTTTGCTACCCAAATTTTATGTTGAGTAGTGTGTGCAAGGCCTAAGGGCCTTAATCCAAAAACTGACAAAAACTTCTAAAGATATTGATGTTACCTTAGTAATGAACCATATAGCAACGACCAAAACAATTTTTTGCGGAAATCTCACTCATACAAACTTTTTGATTTTTTGCATGAGTTCATTGATTATCCCGTATATAATAAACCTATGGTCCTACGATAAATATACGTCATGCAGCTTAATCCAAATAAAACTAGCTCTTACAATTTGCAAGCCGTGTTCAAAAATTTGCATTCCTATTGAAAATATTTAACTTTATATTTTGTCTAAAAATCACTATGTGTAAGTTCGAGTGGCTAGCAGCTTATTTGTATTTTTAAAAGTTTTAAGCTATAAAATTCGATACTGATATTAGAATATGATTCTGATTACAAACGTCAATACTGTTTAGGGAATAGCCCAACACAATTCCAGAGCGGCTAGACAGATTTGTATTAAATAGGCAAACATTTGTAAGAATACTAGAAAGACTGTGCGAATCAGGCACCTTTCAAAGGTCTGTTGCTGTTATTAGGAGACCTGTAACAGTGGGGTCTAAGACGTTTTGCTGCGGCCAATTCGCCGCCGACGATTCGCCGCCACCCGTTCGCCGCCAGCCGTTTCGCCGCCGGGTCAGTTTGCCGCCAGAACAATGTTAATATTTGGAATTACATATACACCCATTACAAAGTTTTCTCTGTGCGTGCGTATTAATAAAAAACAGCTTGCCTATTGCTTCTAGCATCAATTTTTAATCCTCTAAGGAAAATATTTTTTAACGCTTGTATTGTTTTTTTAAAAAATTAATATGGTAACGCTTATTTTTTATACCACTACGTATTTATGTAAGCAATAAGGTACAATATCTTAAGTTTCCCTACAATTTAATACAAAAATTCCAAGAATCCATTAACCTAAGTTGATGCCTTGTTTAGTAAAATATTATAAAACGGATTTAATGCCTTGACAACTAGGAATTTACATAGACCATAATGGATAATTGATTTGTTTAGCAGATTCCACCTCCTCCTCAGAAATTGAAGAAATTTCATTTGGCTGACGAGAGAATTTTAAGAATTGTGAGAAATGTAAATAACAGAACAACCTTGGAGCATTTGCACAATTACCAATTCGGCCAATAAATTACATTATTATAAATGTAGCGTTACCTAGTGTATATGTTATACCAAACATTAAAATTGTTCTGGCAGCGATCTGGCCCGGCGGTAAACGGCTGTCGGCGAAACGGGTGGCAGCGAGCGAACCGGCATCGGCGAAAGGGCCGCGGCGAAACGTCCCATACCGGTAACAGTGAGAACTTGAGGTGTAGGTAGCACTTTTGCATGAAGTTGAACGTAGCCCCTACACAAGTACACATAGAATTGCAAATCAGTTAAGCATTTCTCGCTTTACTGTACGTAGATTTTCAGAGATTATCAACTGTATCCTTACCACATACAGTGTATTCAATCGTTATTACCTGGCGACTTCCCCAGCGTGCTGTTTATTGTACTTGGCTTTGCAACAGCAGATAACACCTCCGACATTTCTGTCCCGTATTTTATTTACCGATAAAACGTGTTTTTCTCGAAATTCAGTTATGAACTTTCATAGCAATCAAGTCTAGATTGAAGAAAACACCCATGTGGTTATAGAAATTGATTATCATTAGTTAGTATTATCTCATTGGACCTCATTTTTACCCCTGACACTAAATGGCCATGACATGAGTATCGCCGTGTTTTGAAATTTATGTTATCTGAACTATTAGAAAGTGTGCTACTGGCAGAAGGAATATAAATGTGGTTCGTGCACCATGTTGCCCCTCCTCACTTTGGTATAGTAGCACATCAATTTCTGTATGCACCTTATGGAGCAAACTGTATTTGTCGCACGAGTACGCAGTCATGCCCACCCAAGTCAACGGATTTAAAGTATTTTTTCCTTTGGAGACATTTAAAGTCTCTCATTTATAGAACTTCGGTCAACACTAAAGAAAAATTAATCCAACAGATACAGAATTCACATAATCAGACAAGATATACGCTGGGAATATTTAAATCAGCGTGCTCGACAATCGATGTTGAGTCGAACTAATACTGGCATTGAAGTTAAAGGAGGGCAAATTTCATGTTACTTATTATTAAATGTTTCTTTACCAAAAAAAAAAAATGCGTACCATTTGTTTCAATGTAGTTTTGGTAAAGCGTTTTTCTTACTTTAGTCAGATACGGAAAAAAAATAACTGGTACGACCCAATTTTGGATAGTTTGGTTTTAATCTTATGTTATGTTGTACATGGACATGCAATAAAATATTTTGTTTCTCCAAAACAATACAAGATATGAAAAAATTAAAGACGAAAAAGCTAGTATTGGTTAAGGTGCCGCCCGTTACGCCGCTGGACTTAACAATTTTAATCTTGTTAGGATTAAATTAGCCCCTCGTAACTTAAGATTAAGATTTCTACGAAGCGATCTTTTTTTTGTAATGTTTGACTCCCTGTATGGTGAAATCATGATAAACTTTTTGTTCTTGAAATCACTCAAATAATCGCTTCGTGGCCAACGACTTTTATAACTCACTTTAAAAGTGGAATTTACTGAAGCATTAAAAAATATTGAAAGTTATTGTCAAATTGAAAATAATTAATATGTTAAAGATTTAAATGGGTTATCAGCCAATGGAACTTGAAAATTAAAGCATTCACTGAAACATGCGAGTTTAAAGAACAAAATAATATGATTAGAGATACTTTGTGTCTTGTGTAATTAGGTCATTATTATTAGTAGAACCCGGGAAATATATAAAACGTATCAATCAGCTTGAAACGTTTGATCGACATGTCTGTAACATCTGATACACGTGAACCTACAGACCAATAATCTTTATGTGAGGGAAGATGTAGAACACCCATCCTCAACATTATGGAAAGAAAATCTGTAAATTTATTTATTGTCTGCAGCAATACTCTGTCCTCTTACTTGAGTACTATCTAAATTTCGTTTTTTACTTTGAACAGTGGAAGGTGGCACAGTAATTACAAGAGATTCTACTATAGGTTTGTCATCCAAACTTCTTTCCAATTTCGAGTGTTCTAAAATAATTTATATTTGTCAGAGCTGGCACGATTACAGGTAAAAAAGTAATCGATTACAGTAGTCGATTACATTTGCTGTAATCAGTTTACGTGTAATTTGTAATCGTTTTCGAATTTGTAATCATGATTACCGCACTCCTAAAAAAGCACGATTATTTTGTGTAATCGCGATTAATTTGTGTAAATCACGATTACTTTGGGAAAACGTACTTTGAATTTTCTATTTATGTTGGATACGATAGCGTACTTGATATCAAACCGTAGGCTTGGTCCAGATGAACCCCGAATGTTACGCATGCGTAATGAGAACAAAATAAACTTTTAAACTAGGTAGCTACACATCTATGAAAAATTGTAGGTACTTATTGCGCATGCGTAACAATCCGGAATTTATATGGAACGAATCAGGTATCACCACACCAGACTATATCGCATTATTCGCATTTCCTACTAATCTGCCATTCTGCCAACTGCGAACCTTTCAGTGGACTGGCCTAGGATTCCTGCCCAACCAAGTTACAATTTGGCCTCTTTCACATTACATGCACAACCTGTCAAATTTCTACTCTTACTGTCGTAGATAAATCAGCTGTAAAATTGTATTTTAAAATTATGTTATAATATAAAAGTATAAATGACCAGATCAGACCATGACCATACACGTTTATCTTCAAAAAACCCTGAAATTGGTATGTAGTGCAGTGCGCATAGTGGATGTATAGATTACAGAACGAGACATGACAGGTGGGGTTGGGGGTTCTATTATTTGTGTGAGTAGAGTCAGTGTTCGGCAGAGAAAGTATTCGGAAAAAATAAATGCAAGCAACGTTAAGCACTGCTTGCAAAGTACGAATTTCGTGCTCATCTAGTAGCCGTTATTTTTAGTGGTAATAACTGCCTGTAATATGTTAAAGAGGCTAAATTGTTATATGAAGAAGGTTTATCTAGAAGATTACGGGTATGACATCAGACTTAGCGCAAGTAACACGGTGTAACTTAAGAAATAGATGAAAATATAACATTCTCCAAGTACCTAATAAAGTAATCGTTTTTGTAATCAGTATTGCGATTACTTTGCGATTACAAAAGTAATCTGTAATCGATTACTTTTTACCTGTAATCGTCCCAGCTCTGATATTTGTATATTTTGTTTACAATTTAAAACAATATTGCTTATCCGATTCTAATGGAGTATTATCATTTTCAACAATTTTTACTACTTCTTCTTCTTCGTCCGACGTATCAGAGTCATCAGATATGCCTGGATTAGCAGACTAACCATATGGCTACTATAAAGCAGACTAACCATATAACTACTATAATATTCTACCCTTAGTTTTTGCAGTATACAACTATTTTCTATCAATTATTCTTACCTGCATAACTAATTTTGACTTTCTAGAAGCTGATGCAAGTAAATATAACATAAAAGGAACAAGTCACTCACTGAAATTATAACATTTCGTGTAACACATAGTACCCCAGCAACATAACACATGAAAAACGTGAAAGATGCTGGCGCGAAACAAGAATTGTCTATTATAAACTGATTTCTTTATGAAACCCATAATATAAGGTTGTATACAGACGGTGACATCACCTGGTGCACTTAGAAACACGGGGAGTGGATCTAGAAGTGGATTTAACTCAATGTAACTGTATGGTTACAGTATTCGATCAAAGGTTAATATTGTACAAGCAGAGAATTTTAAAAAGGAACAAACGAAAAATAAGACTAAAGAAAGCAGAAAAACAAAAATCTGGTCTTCTAAATAAAATAATATTACTAATAAAATTATTTCTAACATATTCTTTTCATAAGTAATATCAATAACTAATATTGTGGTTTTTTTGTTCTTTGCCTAATCAACAAATCTGTATTGTTCTATTAACGTTGAAACCAATAAACTAGTATAGAATTAATAAGGGGGAACATATAATTATTTATACTATCCTCGCCACCAAGGAATAAACCTGCGTCATCACGTACAATATTATCAGTTAATATTAAAAACCGGATTCAAATTATGTCCCTAAAAATTTCTTTTAATTAATCACTCTTTTCGAGATGGAGGTAGTGTAGTTACAGGTTTTCATATGATTATAAATATTGTTTATTCGAAATTTATACGGTAAAAGAAAACAACGTTTACTTTGTCAAACATTCAAAAAATACTACAGGAAGTTTATGTAAATATTTAGAGAATATTTGTGTTCAACATCATGTAAGTTGGTGTTAAACATTTACATCTAATTGATGGCTAAACATAATAAAATTTCTAGGTTTCCATATTTGAACTTCCGAACGTTGCTACAACTTCATTATGTTTATCTTTATAAATACATATTTGTATATTTTAAATAGAATTGTAAAGCTTGTCTACAGATAAACATAGAAATAAGACTTCCAATTAAGATAAAGAAACATTCTTGTTAAAAAGTTTAATTTGATTACAACTCTGCGGTCATGTACAATAGAGGGACATATTGAAAGGTGGTAGGCATGTATACTCCATGCCAGCCGGGGACATACCACCATCCTTACCATGGGCTCCTCAATATTGGGTCTCCAATTTTCGGTAAGGGCTGCCGGTTACGTTTTCCTTCATCCTTAATCTATCCTTCCTTCTCACCCTCACTGTCTTCCTATAGGATTAAAAGTCCCAAATTAGAAAATAAGATGGCTGTGGTTTCTAGGGTAATAAATTCCGGACGTAAAATACTGCCCCATTCGGATGTCCGGGATGGTAGGGCCCAAGCGACAACGGTTATCGAAAGTATCAACTTTCTGATTCAATACTGCAACACCCGCGGCTTCTGGTCTAATCTTAATGCTATTCACCAACATCTTGAACAATTACAACCTGATATTTTGTTTCTATCTGAAAGCTTCGAGTCACCCGACTTGCCTCAATACCACCTTCACTCTAACTTTCGATATAAAGGAGGTGTATGTGCCTACATCAAGGACACAATTGCTTGCAAGAGGGCTTCTTCCTTATAAAATAAAAATTTTGACGTGATTTGGTTTAAATATTCTGGTCCTAATTTTGTGAAATTCTACTGTTGCGTTTATAGGTCTCCTAATGACAGTAACTTTCAAGACTTCTTCGATTACCTTAGTTTGAAAGTTGACTCCTGTCTCAGTTTCCATCTTGTGATATCTCAATTGTAGGCGATTTCAATGTTCATAACTCTAATTGGCTTCAGTTTTCATCTACTACAAATCCTGCTGGTCATAGTGCAGAAACATGTGCTATTTCATGTGACCTCACACAAATAATTTCTGAACCCACAAGAATCCCTGATAACCCTAACCATACTCCACATCTTCTAGATCTCTTTCTTACATCAAACCCTCTTGTTTATAAAACTTCCGTTCTTTCGCCTTTAGGTCTTTCCGACCATTGTCTAATAGAAATCATTTCTACTGTACCTAACTCCACTGTTGTTCGCAAAACCGATAGAACCTTGTCGTGTTTTAAGTCAGCTCGATGGAGTAATTTATGGGATTTCTTTGCAACCTTTTCATGGCGTGAATATTGTTTTAAGTCGTCCTCTTCTTCGGACATCGCTCTTTCAATATCTGAAATCATCCTCATGGAATGGAGTTATACATTCCCAAAAAACAGTACCGAATAGGTCATTCACGTTCCCAACTCTTGGTTCAATAAGGCTTGTGCTGATGCAGTATCTTTAAAAAATAAATATTACATTAAATGGAAATCTAATAAATCGGTCGACAGTCATGTAGAATACGTTGGTGTTAGAAATATCTGCAAAAGTGTCATCACTAAAACTAAAAAGTTGTTCGAACAACGAGAATGCAATAAACTAGCTACATCTCCTTTAGGTAGCCGTAAATTTTGCTCTTTAGCTAAAGCCATTAGTAAAAACTTTGGAACATCTTCATTTCCCCCCTGACATCTATTGACGGATCGGTAGTTGCTGATTCTGTAGACAAAGCCAACGTTTTTGTGGATTTGTTTGCATCAAACTCGTGTCTCAATGATTCTGGAAAAGATGCGCCCCTAGTCAACTCTTCTTCATACGCTATGAAACCAATTCATTTTCGGTACCAGCTCTTGGAATCGATCATCAGTTGGCTTGGTAATAAGGCCACTGGCCCAGACGGTATCCCAGCTATTGTCTTAAAGAAATGTTCCCCCGAACTAGTACCAGTCCTATTTAAGCTCTATATGATCTCTATGTCTTCTGGGGAATTCCCTTCATCATGGAAGTTAGCAAATGTTCAACCTATTCCCAAAAAAGGCGATAAGACCGATCCCTCAAATTACAGACCAATTGCCATCACTTCCATTTTGTCTAAAATCATGGAAAAAGCCATCAATCAGCAACTACTCACGTTCCTTGAAACTAACAAACTCCTTAGCGACCACCAATATGGGTTTAGGCAAAGTCGTTCAACAGGTGATCTTCTTTCGTAAATGACCCAAGTTTGGAATAATACAGTAGAGCAGTCCGGTGAAACAGTTGTAGTCGCTTTAGATATCTCAAAGGCATTTGACCAAGTTTGGCATAAGTGTTTACTTGCCAAACTCACCTCGTTTGGGTTAAATGATACGCTCATCAACTGGGTTTCTAGTTTTCTTGATAAAAGACGAATACGTGTCGTAGTTGATGGCTTTTTTTCAAAAGAAGTTAGCATTAACGCGGGCGTACCACAGGGATCCGTTATAGCGCCTACACTTTTTCTGCTGTACATAAATGACCTGATTTCTTCAACAACTAACCCCATCCATTGCTTTGCTGACGATAGCACTCTTCACTGTAGTTCATCTCAGTCTACTCATAGTGATAATCCACCTTCTATGTCAAATCAAGGAAATAAAGCTGAAATGGCAAATTCAATCAACAAAGACATTCAACGTATTCTCGAATGGGGAAGCAATAATCTAGTTAAATTTAATGCTTACAAAACTCAGTGTTGCCTTGTGTCCGCCAAAAAAGATCGATCATTTCCTGTTCTAAGTATGAATGGCTCAGTTCTTAAGTTTTCAGACTATTACTCTGTTGGGTATCTTCAAATTTCTCATGGGTTGACCATCTTCTGTCAGCTACCAAAACAGCTGCTCGTCAAATAGGCTTTTTGTACAGATCTAAGCAGTACTTTACCTCTCGACAACTTCTTCTGCTGTATAAGGCCCAAATTCGGCCTCATCTGGAATATAATTCTCACCTATGGGTTAGTGCTCCCCAATACACCCTCGATATCGTTGATCGTATCCCAAAGAGAGCGATTAGGCTTATAATGACCCGTCCTTAACTTCTCACATACAGTTCCATGAGAATAGAAGGATGGTTTCAGTTCTTTCTTTGTATTATCGTTATTACAACGTCTATTGTGCTGCTGAATTATATTCTTTGATACCATCTCGGGGTATCTTTGCGAGAAACACTCGGTTCGCTCATTCACATCATTAGTATGCAGTACAAATCTCCACTTGTCGTACCAAACGGGCGCAATCCACATTTTTCTACACGGCTTCTAAACTTTGGAATTATCTCCCTTGTTCCTGCTTTCCTCTCACTTATGATATGAGAAAATTTAAGGTAGCTGTTTATAGACATCTATTGGCAATTCATTATCACTCTATCCACCCTCCTAAGTGTTCCTGAGTGCTTTAGCACGATAGGCAAAATTTAGCCTGTTCAGGTCTACAATCATAAAAAAAATACTCAAATTTAGTTATTAATGGATTATTAAACTATTTTGTAACCTTTATATATTGCATGACATAAGCCTAGCTAAAGTAAAGCTATCAATATGATATACTATTCTCCCCAGAAAAGAATCACTCTGCATCATTAGCTGTCCAAACTGTTTATATTACCATCTCATGTCAAAGCGTCTTTAAAAAATGATACACATATACTTGCATTTGACACTATCGGCATATGTCATTGAATAGTTTCTTGTAATGAAAAAAGAAATAAAATACTCGTTGGTATTGTTTAACATGCATTTTAATTCTAATTTGACTAATGCGTAATTTTACCACATAACCTCACTATCCTGCATTCAAGAGGTAGGTAATATTTATTTTTATTTCACTATTGCAATCGCAAACAAATGCTCTGGCTATATCAGTGACCACAGTGAAGGATATCAAGTCTCGCAGTGGATCTAATCCAATTTTGTCCAGTCTAGGCAAAAAAACAAATCGAACGATCTGCCAGAAGCATCTAAAATGTACATTAAAAATAAATTTTAAAACATGTATGCACAAAGTGGGTACAATCTAACGTATACATATTCCCTCATCTGAAATGCTTTTATTTTCTGAAAAGCATGTCACAGTTGGAGCTTTAAATGCTGAACACCGTGATAGTCATGTACTCAAAAGGAAAGCCAGGCAAGTCGTGACAAGATGAAGACGTAGAGAGTGTACGGAAATCTCAGGGCTATGATGGTAAACGCTTTATTGTTATTCATGAGGGTTACCCCACAGGAATTATAGAGAATGTATCCCTATTATGTACTTCAAAATCATCAAAAGAAAATTATCATAGTGAAATGCATGGAGATCTTTAAAAAAAGGCCATTTGACCATTTGTTAAATTATTTAGAGAAGCCCTCATTAATTATTATGGACAATGCACCGTACCACACAATGTTACTCGAGAAGGTACCAACGTCATCATCAACAAAGTGTAACATGATTTCGTGGTTAATACAACAGAATATTAGTCATGAACCCACACTATTTTAAACTGAACTTTATTCACTTATTAAATCTCTGCAAATAGAGAAGAGCTATGAGGTATGAGGTAGAGGAAGCGTTACGATTGCCACCATATCATTGTGAATTTAATGCAATTGAACTCATGTGGGCACATACAAACGGGTACTAGGATAAACACATTGGAAGAGATCGCTATAAAGACAAAAATTTGGTTGCAATGTGAAACGAAGCAGCAATGTAATCAAACAGCACAAACAAAGCAGTGGTACAAACGTGAAGAAATGTTGGACATTGCAGTTGATGATATGGTGATTAATATCGGGGATACTTGAAAAATTCAGTTTACAAAACTAAACCAGCAAGTCTTGTAGAGCAAAGGCAGCGAATTATCGATGAATCTCGATTAATTTCTAGACAATCATGGAGAAATGTGGTAGGCGCATTCTACCATCGATTAGACTACGGTCAACTCACAAATGGAACACGTTTTGAACAATTGATTAAGTAATCATTATATTAAAAATGTTGTAATCTTTCAATTGTTACGTTTTAATGTAGTTGAAAATAGTTTGTATTAAAAAATTGCAGCAATGTAATCAAACAGCACTAACAAAGCAATGGTGCAAACGTGAAGAAATGTTGGACATTGCAGTTGATGATATGGTGATTAATGTCGGGGATGCTTGAAAAATTCAGTTTACAAAACTAAACCAGCAAGTCTTGTAGAGCAAAGGTACCGAATTATCGATGAATCTCGATTAATTTCTAGACAATCATGGAGAAAGGTGGTAGGCACATTCTACCATCGATAGGGTATGGTCAACTCACAAATGGAACACGTTTTGAACAATTGATTAAGTAATCATTATATTAAAAATGTTGTAATCTTTCAATTGTTACATTTTAATGTAGTTGAAAACAGTTTGTATTAAAAAATTTATCGAGACAATTAGGCGTTGCCAGACTTCTGTTTTATGTAACTACACTACCACCATTTCGGAAAAGAGTAATTAATTAAAAGAAATTATTACGGAAATAATTTGAATCAGTTTTTTAATATTAACTCGTACTATTGTAAGTGATGGCGCAGGTTTATTCTTTGGTGGCGAGGATGGTAAGTAAACTTATTCTATCAGAAAACTGCAGATTTCTTTCTGTGATAAACTTCAATGTTTGATATTGATTTTTTTAGTGAACTAAAAAATATAAATGTACTTATACCTGTAGAGCGAAACGGAATTAGTATCCACTGTTAGAGCATATTTAAGTGTAATTTATTTAGAGTTCAGTAACTGCACAGAATAATTATATTACAAAAACACATCATTTTCAATTACATAAACTATTATGTTGTAACATTAAACTTAAACTACCAAACAGTTTGGTTACGTTGCTGTAATGCTTCGTTCTACATTGCAATAACATTTTCGTTTTTATAGCCATCTCTTCCAATGTATTTATCGTAGTACCCGTTTTCAAGTGGCCATACGAGTTCAATTGCATTAAATTCACACTGATACCGTGGAAATCCTAACACTTTATGCCCATAGCTTCTAATTATTTCATCTACCTCATACCTCTTCTCTATTTGCTGATACTTAATAAGTGAATAAAGCTCAGTTTTAAATAGTGTGCGTTCGTACCTAATATTTTTTGTGTTAACCACAAAATCATCTTAGACTTAGGATTGATCTCTTAAATGTATCGTTTGAGAAAATGTGTTTGCATTTCTGCTATATTTTTTCCAATACAGCTCTGTGATTAGATTCTTTTTTGAACTTGAATCCTAATGTGTGTAATCTACGATTTAAACTTCTAATAAACTTCTTAATAAAACATGACTATCACAGGGTTCAAAATTTAAAGCTCCAACTATGACATGCTTTGTGTAAATAAAAGCATTTGAGATGTGGGAATATGTATCGTATACGTTAGATGATAGTCACTTTGTGCATACATGTTGTTTCTAATGCACATTTTGGATGTTTCTGGCCGATCGTTCCATTTTGTTTTTTACGAGGTCGTTTTTACCTGGACTGGATAAAATTGGATTAGATCTACTGCGAGACTTGATATTCGTTACTGTGGCTTCAGATATGGTCAGAGCATTTGCCACACGCTGTAATTTTGCGATTACAATAGTGAAATAAAAATAAATATTACCTAGCCCTTGAATGCACAAAGTGGGGTTATGCCGGTTATCTGCTAAAATTTCGCGTTAGTCAAATTGGAATTAAAATGCATGCTAAACAATACCAACGAGTATTTCATTTCTCTTTTCATTGCATGCAACTATTCAATGATATATGTTGATTGTATGTTTCTATCCTTTTTTAAAGATACTTAATATGCAATGGCAGTATACCCTATTTGGATAGCTAGGTTATTCATTCAACGATAAAGTTTCATATCACATGTAAATTCATGTTTACGTACGCGCATTGTGGTGTCAGTACTACACAGCGGTTTGTGGATAGCGGTGTGCAGGGGAAAGCGGCAAATCAGATAGCCATATGGCACAAAGATTTATATTTCGTTGCGCCTCTTCATGATTTTTTATTCAATGATCGGAGGTAACAACCCTAACCATTTGGTTCTCTTGTATTCCAACAGTTTTTGGTATTCACCATTAACAAACGCACAAAATTCTTTTAATTGTTCAACTCGGACACTATTAGACATTTTCAAGTACGTCACCCTGACGTCACAAGCCCCGCCTCTTACAGCTGATCTTGGACAACCTGTGTTAGCGTTTCTTAGGAACCTACGTGTTTTGCTGTGATTTTTGAGTGTTTTCTCCAGAAAAAATCGTGATAATTGATTTATTGTAGTGTTAGTATATAATGTTAAGATATTTCATAGTTATTAGTGTATATTATAGTTGGTTTAGATTTTATGAACACGTATTCGTGCCTGTACGACGTTGCAATAGAAATTTGTAAGTATTTTGTTACTTGCTTAATAAAGTAAAGCCCATGTGAAGTTTGCTAAATTCCAGAAAAATGGCTTTAAGTGATTCCACCATCTGCTTGTGAAGTATAAGATATCGAGCCTAATGGTGTTATCCCTATGAGAACTTTGATAGTGTTATGACTATTACCAAATGTTTGTTTAAAACAACATGGCATTGCTTTTATTAATTTGTCACATTATATTTAGTGTCGAATACAAATAGTTAGGATGCTACTATTAAATGTATAAGAAAACAAAGTAAAATCTAAATTTAAGCTGAGTTTTATTAACACTATCAAACAATTATTGAACTTAGTTGTAATAACTGCTTGTGGTGCTATTTTGGTATAAGGTTCAATTAATTTTGTAAATATTATATTAAAAGCCTTTTAGTTTGGCATTCCAGTGTAGTAACGAATATACAACATACACATTTTAACATATCATAACCAAAAGAGCCTTATCTTGAATGTAATTCTTTAATTTGACGAGTTTAATGATAACTAACCTAAAAATCGCACGAACTTTTCAATATTATGAAGGTTAATTGTTCACTTCATTCACGTATTTCTGTATCAATACAACCCTCATCTACAAGTATTGGCACAGAAACATTTTCACCGACTACGATTTTCGATAAAATTGTCAGAAAACAATCACATCCCATAAGAACGAGTGTTAAAGTTCTCCAACATCAGGCAAGGTCACACGTTGTGACGTCACTTGAATATGCCTAATAAATGTAGAAATAGCCATCGATTTTCACAATAATGGCTTCGATGTCAATAGGCAGGCAACGTGCTGGTGTTTGAATACAGTTATGAAGGATATGAATAGTACAGTTCACCTCAACTAAAATTATTTTAAGTAACTGCTGAACTTTATGAAGGACGTTATTTTGGGAATGCCTTGCTGCTTCTCCAAAATTGCAATTTGGTTTGTCAGCGCACGTTGCCATTGCTTTTGTTGTTAATTCGTGTTTGTCAACCGTTTTAATGATATATTCGGATATAATGTCTGAAGTTTTACCTGGAAGATCTTGAACTTCCAAAAGTTTTAAATGCCCTTGTCTTTCATGAAAAATCTTACGAGTATGGGACAAATTTGCACGCTCCTGTGATTTGAACAATCGGTACAGATTGATTCCTTTTGAATATTTTCAGATTTGCTTCTGCCACATGCAAATGTTTCTTGGAAGCAACATTTGATTAGCTTACTAGTCCTATCCACAGAACAAAAGGACTGATTTTGGATCATGTGGTACGACGAAGTACATTCAATCGCAGCTGGCTTTTGCTCTTCATTTCAAAATGTGTTCTTACGAAAAGAAGACGACCCCTTGCCACTACTAGAAACAGCAATATCTGCCTTTTTATGTTTAAGTGTCTATATGTGTTGAACAATATCCGCCTTCCACCATGTGCAAGTGAAAGCTGTGCACAACATTTTTGAGTAGTTTCAAAATGTCATGGCACTCGCCCCTCCATGCGTATATGATTCAAACGTATCGAAAGTATTCGACAAATATGCTACTATTCAACTCCTAAATGTAGTCATACGCTTTATTTACTTCACGCTGTATTCGTACGTTACCACTTGAGTTTATTTCTTCTGTTTTATACAAAATCTACCATTTTCAAAACACTTTTTGTTATTTCATCGTTATTTGTTGTCCAAACTGCCAAGTAAACGCTTTGAACATAAGTGGAGTAGTTGTTCACAGTGAAGCCCGTGAAATTATTTATAAATTGTATGAATTTATGAAGCGAGAAAAATAACCAAAAGATTTTATTGTCCCTGTCGATCGTGTGTATGAAAGATTAGCAGAAGCAACAGGCATATCCAGAAGAACAATTAAACGCATTACACAGCAAGTCAGATCGAAACCAGAAGGAAGTACATTTGGTTCAACTCGAAAAACAATAAACAAACCAGCACCTAGATCAACCATGGACCCGAGCTGTATGAGTAAATTAAACTTCATAAAAATTATTGTATCGATAAGTTGATGGCTGAAGATGGTCATTCTGTGGTAAGCTTGCTGCCGTACCATCCAGAGTTAAATCCAATTGAAAAAATATGAACTCAAGTTAAAAATTATGTAGGGAGTAATAATATTACGTTTAAGTTTGAAGATGTGTGGAAATTAGAGAGAATAAATTTAAATCAATTAGTCATGAAGAATGGCAAGCTGTGTGCATTCATACAGAACAGATTGAACAAGAACGTTTAGAAAAAGAAGGTTTTATTGATGAAGTCAAAGAACTAATTTTTACTGTAAATACAGGTGAAAGTGATAAAGAAATTGATTACAGCAGTAGTAACAAAGACAGTGACAGTGAATTAGATTCTAACTAATTAAACTTCTGTAGTTATTTATTTTTGTATGTTAATAAAATTACATTTTAAAATGTTTTATCAATTTGTGATTTATTTTACATATTGGTATTAGAATTT
The DNA here is from genome assembly GCA_036346205.1 of Vesta saturnalis. Lineage (NCBI taxonomy): Eukaryota > Metazoa > Arthropoda > Insecta > Coleoptera > Lampyridae > Vesta > Vesta saturnalis. The sequence goes on along the minus strand of JARFJB010000551.1, from coordinate 2,870,694 downwards.
GAAATACTCCTATAAAACTGTTTTCCGATAAAACAAGGAGGGTCTCATTAAGTTGCACAGTGCTGTGAAATGTGGTGTGCGGTCAATTTATCGAAAAACAATTTACCGAAAAAGCAATTTATCGAATAAGCAATTAATCGAATAACAAATGACCGAATGGTAAATTTATCGAAAAAAATGCAATTGGGATCCGTTTTGAATGTTTTGAAGTTAACGAAAAATTAGAGGAAGGAATGCACATTCTTCAATAATTAAACAGCTATTATTGCGAATCTCCGCATGGCTTGTCGCTAATGGGGACCCGTCGCTCATTATGGGTGCTTAAACTAAACGTTCTTGGTGGAATAATTGTATTTTAATCTTGGAAAACTCAAAAGTTCCAAGATTAATGGCTAATCAATAATCGTTATTCGCTGACTTGTTATTGTTATGGGTATATATTATTACACCTTACGAATATTATTTACTAGCAATTGTTACTTTGAGTGACACACAACAAACATATTAAAAATGCCGTTAGTGTTTATAAATAGTGAAAAGGGTAAGAAAAAATTATACGTGGATGGTCAATTATATTATCCAGATCGAAAAGTTGATACCACAATTTACTGGAGATGTGAAAATTACCAAAAAAAACAAAATGTGGTGGACGTGTTATCACAGTGGAAGATCAAGTGACTAAAAACAGTGATAATCATAATCATAATGCCGATGCAGCACATGTAGAGGCAAGCAAAGTTATGGATAACATCTGTGACAGTGCTACAAATACTCAAGACGCACCTCACTATATTGTGTCTAATGCTAGTGCAACAGTTACTCAAGCGGGTGCAGCTCAACTTCCAAAGGTAGCTGTAATAAAAAGGACAATAAGAAGGATTCGCCAAAAGCAGAATGCTGCTCCAGCTTTACCTACTCAACGTAGTGCAATTATTTTTCCTGAAGAATTTACCAACACCAAACGTGGGGACCCGCTTCTTTTATTTGATTCCGGTCCCGCAGAAGGTCGAATGTTAATATTTAGTACGAGACTAAATCTTCAACTCCTAGCACAGTCGGATCATTGGTATGCCGACGGTACTTTTAAAACTGTACGACATCTTTTTTGCCAATTGTTTACCATTCATGGATTACAGCCAAATACTGCTATACTATTGATCTATGCGCTTCTACCAGACAAAAGGGAAGAAACATACCACCGATTATTACGGTAGATGAGGAATTGCAACCGTTACTAGATCCATCAACCATTATGACGGATTTTGAACCTGCCATGATCAATGCAATGGTGAGTACATTCCCCCAATCGATGCATCGTGGTTGTTTTTTTCATTTTGCCAATGCGTTTATCGCCAAATCCAATCACATGGTCTGAAAGCAAGATATGGAACAGATGCAGATTTTGCTTTGAAAGTAAGATTACTTTCTGCCATAGCATTTGTTCCAACGCAATATGTGGTCGAAGCTTTTCAAATGTTGTGCGATGATGATATTCTGCCACCAGAGTTACAACCAATCATCGATTACTTCGATGATACGTGGGTAGGACGTCCACAGCGACGCCACCGTCGCCGGGAGCCTCGATTTTCACATACTTAATGGAATTGCTTTGATGCGGCAGTTCAAGGTTTGCCAAGAACCAACAATTCAGTAGAAGGTTGGCATCGAGGTTTTGAACAACAAATTTGTGCAGATCATCCGAATATCTGGAAATTTGTTAAATCAATCCAGAGGGAACAAGGGCTTCACGAATTGAGAATCGAACAATATGTAGCCGGACAAGAAGCAAGTAGTACTCGTAAAAAGTACAGAGATTGTGCTCAGAGAATCAAACAACTTGCTGAAAACTTTGCTGAATAACATGCTTGACTATCGGCGTGGCATCGCATATAATACTGCTTATTAAAATAGATTCTATACTGATATAAGAGAAGCAATTAATGTACAATAAAAAGTAAATAATGTCTCAAAAACCTTTAGGTAATTTAGTAACCAACATTTCAGCATAACACAATTGAAGCTTTTGTTATAATTATTGGACTTATCTATTTAATTAATTGAGAACTACTAATGAATTTAAATAAATTTTTTTTTTATTTTTAATGGTTTTACATCATTGGGGCAATTTATTAAATATATCAAGTGTATAAAATGTTGTTTGATTTTTGCTTTTACTAGTATTTACGGAAAATAAATGAACATTTTCACATTGTCGTGTATAGTGATTGTGTACAATATCGTCGTTTCTAATAATACATATATTCACCATTTTTATGTAATTTATTTTGTAAATTGTATGTGAGAATGCAGTGTCTTTTTCAAAGCATTCACAAAGAATACCAATTGCATTTTTTCGATAAATTTACGATTCGGTCAATTGTTATTCGATAAATTGCTTATTCGACAAATTGCTTTTTCGGTAAATTGTTTTTCGATAAATTGCATTCGGTCAATTGTCATTCGATAAATTCACCTAGACACATATTTTAATCTAATGACGCTAATTGATTGATTCCTGTTGTTGGTTCTTCAAAATTCTTATCAAAAGTTATTCTTATTTTCTGTTCATCTGTTGAATGTAATTAAAAGTTTCTAAAACGTTGAACTTCATTTTTGCAAATCCTTGATAAAAACAGTTGATGTTAAACAGGTTAGGTTATTAAAAATTATTATTAATTTTATAAAATACATAAATAAAAAGCTTACCTCGAGTAAGATTTGAACCTACGACCTGTGCTTTGCTAAAGTACCGAGCTAACCAACTGCGCCATCAAGGTTCAAGCCCCAATCGATGTAAATTTTGTCTTTATGTATGTAGAATTGATGTAAATTCTAAATTTAATGAGATTACAATCAAATTACTTATATTAATGGAATGTGAGCCTGCAATATCGCAAGGATTCGCACATACCAAAGCAACTTGACTAATATTAGATTATTATAAGTTTTTGTTATGAACGAATAAGTTCAAAGTTAAATATGTAATTAAAAATTATTATTAATTTTATTAAATACATAAATAAAAAGCTTACCTCGAGTAGGATTTGAACCTACGACCTGTACTTTGCTAGAGCGTATGTATATATTTAATAAAATTAATAACAATTTTTAATTACATATTTACCTTTGAACTTATTCGTTCATAACAAAAACTTATAATAAGGTTAGGTTATGTTTTCTAACTAAAAAAATTATTTTAATGCAAATATAAAATAGGTAATCCAATACAAACCTAAATTGAAATTATTACTAATGATCATTTAATAAAAACGTATTCAGTTACGATATCAATCGTTAAAAAAATCGATAATTTGTAAGGTTGCGTTGACGCACCTTGTATGTAAGATGTTAGAATGACGTGTATTACGTGTTTTGAGTACGGGTGTATTGAGTTTGAACGAAAAAAAAATTTTTTGTTGTGTATATGCATAATGTATGTGGGTGGATGATACGCCACTGGTAATTTAGGAGAAATATCATTCAGTATGCAGACACGTGTATTTGAATTTTATAGAGACATTGGTGTTGGAATAAATAGATTCTGATGAATGTAAATGTGAAGAGAAATCGATAATGCTTGCTACTGTTGACTACTGAATAAGGAATGGAATGTTGGAGGATAAAGGAGTAATCTTGGCCGGAAGATGTGAAGTATAGAATGTTTTAGGAAATATGTAGAGAAAGATTTGGTATGTTTAATTGTTGATTATAGAAAATTCTCGTAATGTTGTGCAATCAATTTTGAGAATACATGTACGTATATGGGATTTGAGACCTTAGACTGTACTTATTTTTGCAAATGTTGCGGAAGGAGGATGAGCGCATGTGAGAGATAAACGTTGAAAGTTGTGTAATGGTCCAGAGTGGCCACTGAATGAATGTGATGACGAGAAATGGCTTCTCCATAAAGTAATTGTAAAATTTGCAGATAAGAACAAACATGGCGATGTTTAGTAATTATAAGCGTGTTTGTGCAGATGGTAGCATCAGTCGGCACTAAGAAAGTTTGAGTGAATACCATTGGTGAATATAGCGAGGAAGTGAGACTTGTGTAAAGATGGATGGCTTGAGGTATAATTAGGAAAGTCAGAGATTGACGGGGGCTTTTTGCTTTTTGCTTTTTGGTGAGAGCTCGGTGGAAGATGCGCGCGCGAGGTGATGTGTGACATCAGAATGGGTTGAGTTGGAGTTATATTTGTGAATAATATTGAAGGCAGTCATTGTTTAAACAACTGCGTAACCCAAATAAAACAATAAAATTGAGATTGAAGATAAAAATCAGTTTGTTTTTTTTTGTTCTTCAAGAAAAAAAAGTGCGTAAGCAGATTTACAATAAGATAACAGTTGTTACGTTATAGTGTTGAGCGCGGCGCGTGTGCTTGTAATGATCCTCAGTTCAAATTATTTATGGGACCACCTCTAAGTGAACGAAATATTCGTAGTAAATTGAGCCAATGTTAAAGTAATTTTATATGACATTAAAAGTTTATTTGTGTAAGGAAGGGCTAAATTGTCCTAAAGGTTGCACGAAACTTTAAAGAGGCAACCAAACGTGTACAGTTTATTACGGGTTATTGGAGTAATAACTTCGTATAGTCAGACTATTCGCGAGTACCGAAAGGAATAAGTGTCTGTGGGATTGTGGAGTACTTGTTATGTGCCTTCAGGCAATCTAAGGATACACATGGACTACAAATAATTGGTTTACGGGAAGAGAGAAGAAAGAAAGTAAGAATTACATTTAAGAATTTTGAAAACTCAGTTGAGCACGATTATCTTTTTGGTTAGTTTTATTTGCGTATCGTTGTGTAATTTTTTTAATTTATTAATTAATTAGTGTTGAAGGAAAAAGGTAATCGGTCTCGAGTTATGTTGTATTGGCGGTTTTAGTAGTAAGAATTTTTGCAGAAACGCAAATTTTTATTGACAGTGATGTCGTGGTTTGATTTCTCAACCACGCTGTTGTAGTGTATGTAAACATTTGTTTTTTTTTGTGCAGGACAATATATATTTATCGTTAACTTTTATTCTGTTGTTTATTTAGCCAGTTATGAAACACATTTGTGACGTTCACTTAATTGGTGACCTAGTTTTCGACAATTTAAATGTAGACTTTGCATATTTTGGTTTTAAGATTAATGAACAACCTGGAAGGTTATATTTGCCAGATTAATTTAAAAAAAAAAGATCTTCATGTTAGTTTCGTTTAACGCAGTACACTAATGACAGATCAGCTGTTGATTTAAAAATTTCATTAAGTAAAACTAAGAGATGGAGTTTTGAGAACTTACATATTTACGAATGTCCCATACGATTCAGAGGTATCATAAAGGAGCAATTATTAATCCGATGACATTACTTTTCTTTTGGTTAGGAATTTTAAAAATTAATTATCGATCATTGAATGAAGAACTATTTTATGCATTTATAAGTAGAGATTTAACTTTATAGGTATACGAGGGATACGTATAAAATATTCAGTTAACGTGTTATAACTTTGGTATTCTGGATGTACAGGGTACAATCAGGAAGTTTGTGACGACCCGTGTATTTCAGTTTTTTTTTATTTAACTGTTGGTTACGTGAATGCAGTTAAATTTGAGTGATAAAGTTTGTTTTGGAAATTTTGGTTAACGAGGTGTATTCAAAAAGTTTCTAATAACCTGGGTAGTACTAAATATATTTGAGTTTGAGTTGAATTGTTTGGGACGAGTTTTTGTTTTAGGACCCTCGTGTAAGAGTTTACTGAGTAAGCACAATCCTACTTTCCACAATCAAGTAGGGTTAATTAACACCCAGCTTAAGACAATTATTTTAGCAAAGTTTCGATTGTGGTAGCGCCTGGAGACATATTTTCCCGGACTGAGCTGTTTGAATATCGGTGTAAGGTGTTTGAGCGTATTAATCATTCATTTTACTTCTTATTTCGACCACGCCCATCTCCCTGTTAGCTGGCTTGGCAACCCGCTTACATTAGTAAGCATACACGACGCCTAGTGCGGTTTGGACGTGTAACAAATTACTAAATTTATTCATTTGCCGTATATTTTTAGGATGGCATTGTTGCTATCGAAGTTTCCCAATTATAATATCGTTTAAGTTTTTCAAATTGTAGAAAATCGCGCCGCGCATCTCGAGTGCCACGAAGTTTTGTAACTACTCTAAACACTACATCACCACCTGAGGTTGTCCTTTATTAAATGGATATTCACTTTCCAAATTTCTATTAAATGTGCACTTTATTTTGGCATTTTCTGATTTTATGTTGTTACGGATATACACTACACTATAACATTTACTTATTTATAAACAGTTATTTATTAACACTTAACCTAAACTAACGAACTATTTACACAATATTAATTTACAGTATAATTATTTTTCACACATACAAGCACCGTTGTAAGCAAATTCTTTCATGCTAGACTTGACACTTAATACTACCTCATAATCGGGGTCACGCACTATTTATTTAAGTCGGTAAAAGTTTTGGAACGGTCTCGTAAATTGTGAAACTTGTGATGTTATCCGTGTCTTATCTGAAGGTCGCGCTATCTTTTTCGTTGCTTCTAGACTTTGATTAATTCCTTCTAAACAATGAAACGTCAGAAACGAGTTAAAAAGCAGTACGTAATTTACTAAAATATTTACATACACCATATGATGTTACTTCTCCGTTTAATACAGGACGAATTGTCGCCTTAAATTCACAGAATAACTAAAAATGTATTTAAAAACTTGCCTTATGTAAATTATAGCACAGTGTCGTCCAATTAACCAACATTGTCAATGCGTGACTTTCTTATAACGTTTTTCATCATTAAAAAAAGCAAACAAAGCTTCCTTTTTAAAGATTCATTTAAAACAATTTGTTCAAAATTTTGCCACTTCAACGCATTTATACTCTGTGTAAATATAAATAGTAGGTATTTTTCTTTTTTCATATTCGCACAAGAATAAAGATGTACAAATTAGGAAGTGTCAAATAATACCTTGTAAATTAAAAAAAAACACTTTCTTCATGCTTCGTTGTGCACGCTAAAGCTTTAAGTGGTCGATAATAACATTTTAGCATTTATAAAAAAAATCCTCTATTAAACATCACCCCAGTTAAACTTTCTATGGTTTTAGCAGTTTAATTTGGTTATTAATTATTGAAGCTTATAAGGACGTTTTACAGGGTTGTGCCAGTACAGTAATTAACTAGTTTTCCTATTTTAGTCAATTTATAATTATACCCAATTAAAATAGAGAGAGATGCATGGGCGTAGATTGATAGATTTAGTTTACCATATTTAAACTTCAGAAAATTCGGCTTAGAATTATAAATTAAATGTGACAGGGACGTTGTAGTTAAAGTAAACATCTTTACTTGAAATGTAACTAACTCATCGGTAATTCAAATTGATGTAATTGTAGTTTAAATAGGAAATACGAAGATTCTTTCTATACCCAGGGTTTACTTAATAGTAATTTGTGTTACTACTTTTTTAACTAGTGCAAAGAAAATAATTGTTAGCATGAAGCAGAATTTGCCTGCGTTTAGTATTAAATATTCAGTAGTTAACAGTGTGACTAAACAGACGCGTTAAACACTAATCTAGTTTGTACAGGGTGTCCCAACAATATAGTAAAGTAAGTTTATGCTTAACTAGAATTATTTGTGTAAATATTGTATGGACCATGGGGTAGAGGTAAGAAGTGTGCATTTTTTTAAAATATTGGAAGTTATACAGGGTGCGCCAGAAAAGCAGGACGTGAAAAAGTATGATTTTTTTAAATAGAACACCCCGTATTTGATTTTAGTTTTTAATTCTACGTGTCCATACAAACATATTTTGTCATACAAAAGATTGGCTGAAAGTTTTAGTTCTTGAGATATTCGCGTTTAAAGATTATTATGGTCATTTTCGTGGGGTTGATGAATGGGCAATTGTTCCGTTATTTCACAATAAAAAATTGATATTTCGTGTGAAAATGAGTGATATTATACTAACGTTTAGACCGAGTAGTATTTCTAATTTTCTCAACAGGGTGTTTGTTGTAACCATTCAAATTTGAAAATTCTCAAATTAAAAAAATCAGTTTTTTAATTGCACACCTATATATTTTTATTTCATTTTATTCGGGATTAAAAATCTATCATTTTGTTAAATATATCCTATATCTATTTTGATAGTTTTCGAGGAATTTCGATTTTTCCACACTAGCTTTTTTTTTCGATAACATTGCATTGCATGGATCTTGGTAGCCATGGAAAATAATAATTGCGTTACTAAGATACAAAGGTTTCCTACTTGTCAAAATAAACACATTAAATTTGTCGTTTTCGCATTTAACTTGTTATCAATTCTTGTATCAATTATGGATTATTCGACAAATGAATTAATTGATATGATATACGTGTTGGGCGAGGCTGAAAAAAACCCTTTATTGGCACAACGAATCTACAAAATGAAATATCCTGAACGTCGAATACCTACGACTGTTGGCTTGGAAAATTTGATGGATAGATTTGATTCTAGCGGTAGTGTTAAATACTTCAAACGTAAAGTTGTTAATAAAAGGGCAGCTAATGAAGAAAAAGAACTTGAAATATTATTAAATATTCAAGAAAATCCCCAAGTGAGTTCTAGAACATTAGCGACGATATGTGATACCTCCAAATCAAACGTGAATCGAACAACGCTGAAGTATAAGTACCATCCCTATCACATTGAGCTTCAACAAGAATTGCGAGAAGAGGATTTTGCAAGACGAATTGAATTCTGCAATATCATTAATCAACGGCTGCAATTAAATAACAACTTTTGTGCTCCATAATGTTTTCCGATGAGGCGACGTTTAAAAGCAATGGGGCTGTAAATCGGCATAATATGCACTATTACGCCATTGATAATCCATTTTGGCTACGAAGTTCAAAACCAAAATCATTGGTCACTAAATGTGTGGTGTGGTATACTTAATGACCAAATTATCGGTCCCTATTTTTTAATGATCCATTAACGGGCCGCAGCTATTTGCATTTCTTACGTGAAGAATTGCCTTTGTTACTTGAGGATATCAATGTAGAAGGACGACTAAATATGTGGTTGCAACAGGATGGTGCACCTCCACATTTTATCGGGACGTAAGGAATTCTTGAACCAGCAATACCCGGAGAAATGGATAGGACGTAATGGCTTTATATTATGGCCACCCAGGTCATGCGATTTAACTCCACTGGATTTTTCCTATGGGGATACATAAAAGATCGGGTGTATATTATTAAACCTACAACAAGGAGGACATGAAAAATAGAATTCGGAAGCTTGTCGCACAGTGACCCCCTTATGTTATCCGAAGTGAGACAGAACATGAGAAAAAGGCTCAATATGTGTATTCAGCAAGAAGGCCGTCTATCTGAGCATTTACTAAGACGCAATGTTGAATAATTATTGAATTACTGTTTCTCATTAATAAAAACTGTTAATATTCTCGCTTAGGTGGTTTGTTTTATTTCGTCGCAATTGTTTTCCATGGCTACCACGATCCACAATAATGTTATAGTATCGTATGTAACGTAGCTAGTGAGAAAAATCGAAATTCCTCGAAAACTATCAAAGATAGATATAGGATATATTTGACAAAATGATAGATTTTTAATCCCGAATAAAATGAAATAAAAATATATAGGGTGTGCAATTAAAAAAACTGATTTTTTTAATTTGAGAATTTTCAAATTTGAATGGTTATAACAAACACCCTGTTGAGAAAATTAGAAATACTACTCGGTCTAAACGTTAGTATAATATCACTCATTTTCACACGAAATATCAATTTTTTATTGTGAAATAACGGAACAATTGCCCATTCATCAACCCCACGAAAATGACCATAATAATCTTTAAACGAGAATATCTCAAGAACTAAAACTTTCAGCCAATCTTTTGTATGACAAAATATGTTTGTATGGACACGTAGAATTAAAACTAAAATCAAATACGGGGTGTTCTATTTAAAAAATCATACTTTTCACGTCCTGCTTTTCTGGCGCACCCTGTATAACTTCCAATATTTTAAAAAAATGCACACTTCTTACCTCTACCCCATGGTCCATACAATATTTACACAAATAATTCTAGTTAAGCATAAACTTACTTTACTCTATCGTTGGGACACCCTGTACATTATAAATAAAAATAATAGTTATTAAATACTTGCTTATTCATATTTCTGTAAAAAGCAAAAAAGATTAAAATTTGTATGTTACCATACTTTGTAACAAGGTGTCCGGAAATGGCGTGTACAACGTTTAACCAGAGATTTCTTGGTCAAAAATTAAGCGATCCGGGTAAACATACCTATATCCGAAATTGCTTCGTTTTGCCGCTAGAGAGCGTCAAAGTTTTAAAATAATTTCGTTTTTTCGAAATAACTTCTAAACGCTTCAACCGATTTTAACTAAAAACAGAGTTGTAACATAAATTGACATAATTTGACGTAAACGGGAACTTATTTCGATACGTAGAAAATGAAAAAAATCTACATGGTGTCCAAACAAAAGATGTATTTTCTTACCCCCTGTTAACCGAGCTGGTAGCGTAGTGGTGACACGACCTGCTTAGCATTCGGCAAGTAATGGGTTCGATTCCCGTTACCGCATACACATGTAGCGGTATGGTCACTGAGTATATGCACACTATGTGCGGCTGCTTAGGCGAATGCTGGGGTAGTATTTCCTCCTCAGAACCCTAACTTCGTTCCTTCCGATCCTATCCTGACCACACCCATCCTTAATCCCACCATGCATATATACGTGATATATGTATGCTGGGAATCCATGATTGTGGCTGAAGGAGCTCGGAAAGCTCGAGCAGCCCGCCCTCCCCCTTGGAGAGGGAATTAAATACGTGGCTTTTTCCTTTCCTTTTACCCCCTGTAAATATGGCTTTCATTTTTTTTCGTACTAATGACCATTTTGTTTACAAACTTTTTGCACTCTCCTAAAATGTCGGTCAGATGCACAGGTTGTCCCATTTTCGTATGTTTTACGGGGTATCTCGCTTATTTTTTAGGTTAGAACCTTGCAGTTTTCGCGAAACCAAAGATGCACTAATCAAATTTGCCATAGCATCTTAGTTTCTTTGCTACAGGGTGATTGTGGAAAAATTGGATTTTCAGTCATCCCCTGTAACTCTGTTATTGTCAGACATATTAAAAAAGTAAAAACTGATATTTGTAGATTTTTTTACGTAGAATCCAGTGACGATACTCAGATTTCCTTTACAGGTCACAGTTTTTGAGATATTGACATAACCTACTTTTTTTTTAATGGGACACCCTATATATTTTTTTAAAATCTTTTTCCCTTTGCCAAGAGATTTTCAAAAATATAGCATAGTCTATATTTATTTTTATAAATAACGTGACAAAATGATTTTTTTCTATAATTCACATTAATGAAAAACAAAATAATTAATTAATCACAAATATTGTTCAAATTGCAGACCATTATGTCTCCTACAAGTTTCACAAAGTTTATAAATTCTTTTAATAGCATTTTCCAAAATAAATGATTGTTTTCATAATTCTGCAAAAGCATTCTCCGTTGCAATTTTTAATTGTTGCATGTTGGCATATTGCCTTAAATAAATTTTATTCTTTAAATACCCACACAAAAATCCAAAACCGAGAGATCTGGTGATCGTGGTGGCCATCGAACAGGTCCATTTGTTCCAAACGATCTCATGGGAAAACGTTTATTTAGCCAGTTTTGAGTTATTCTAGCATTGTGGACTGGAGCCCCATCCTGCTGGAAGAATATATCGTTCAGTTGAGCCAGTGGAATATCTTCTAAAATGCTCACAGTTTCTTCTTGTAGAATTTGTAAGTACCCATTAGAGTTTAGGTTTTCTTCATAAATCTTGTAAACTATTTTTCGGTTAAAAATAAAGCAGGAGACATTAAATCCAAACCTGCCTTGACGCTCTCTAGGAAAAATCACGTGGGTGTTTTCTTGAGTCCAGAACCGCGAGTTGTGTCTATTAAGAATTCCCGAACTTGTGAAATGTGCCTCGTCTGACCAAATTTTTTTTTTTCAAAATTATTGTCCTGAGTTTTCATATCTATAAACCAATTGCAGAACTGCAATCTATGTTCAGCATCACCAGGGTGCAGATGATGAACAAGTTTATACTTGTAGGGTTTGAATTTATGTTTTTTTTTAAATTCTTTGCACTGTTGTTTTAGACACACCGGTCTCTTCATCTATTTTCCTGCACGAGGTTTCAGGAGTGGCTTGCACAACTGCTAAAACGTTGATCTCTGATTCCTCGTTCTCTTTGTTGTAAACTCGGGGTCGAGGTTTGTCAAAATATCCATGTTGGCAAAGATTAAATTTTAATTTTTGCAATATTCTTCTGTCGGGTTGTCTTCTTTCGGGATTTCTATATGACAAAATAGGTATATAAAATAAATACAAATTCGAAGGTAAAGATTAACTGACCTGTTCAGATAGAGTTCTAAGCCCTGTTCTGCGTTTTCGTTAGATAATATGAAGTAGGTATTCATATCATATTTCTCAAAGTTTCAAATTTTTGGTTTCGAGCCATATTAAAAAATAATTAAACAACAACAACAACAAGAACAAGAACGACAACAATAAACAAAAACAACGAATAGCAATAAATATCAGTACTAAATTTGGGAAAATGTAACCAGGAATAATTTGAGTGAAGCAGAAACTTCAAAAATCAAATACCTAAGTAATGACAGAACGTTAATTATTTTGTTTTTTGCGTTACCATGGTTACCCACGTCTATCCACTATTGTCAATGTAAATTATAGAAAAAAAATCATTTTGTCACGTTATTTATAAAAATAAATATAGACTATGCTATACTTTTGAAAAGCTCTTGGCACGGGGAAATGATTTAAAAAAAATATATAGCGTGTCCAATAAAAAAAAGTAGGTTATGTCAATATCTCAAACACTGTAACGTCTAAAGAAAATCTGAGGGGATTCTACGTAAAAAAATCTACAAATATCAGTTTTTAGTTTTTTAATATGTCTGAAAATAACAGAGTTACAGGAATGACTGAAAATGCAATTTTCCAAAATCACCTGTAGCATCAAACTAAGATGGCTATGGCAAATTTGATTAGTGCATCTTTGTCACGGTGTCGCGAAAACCGCAAGGTTCTAACCTAAAAAATAAGCGAGATACCCCGTAAAACATACGAAAATGGGACAACCGGTACAGTTTCGTCGCAAAAAAAATAATTTGCTCAACCCTACATTTAATCATTGTCTGCTTACACGGAAGGAAAGCGGGAAAAAGTAAATACACAAATTACAAAAAAATGTTTTAGTTTCAATAAAAATTCAAATTTATAATCACAATTATGGATGTTTAACGTATTAAATTAGTATGATAATTGTTCAAAATGTTCTCCGTTTGTTTTTTTGAATGAATTAATTTAGCTTTTCAATACGGAAACTGTAAGCCACTACAATTATTAGTAGTTAGTACTACTTTTCAACTTAATTTCGCCATTCGTGTCTTTTCTTCTTATGGCCAGTGCGCGTTTTCAGAAAGTTGTTTACAAATTTTCAATTTAGATAACGTTGACTAGAAAAGAAAGGTTTTACAAATCAAGGCCGAAGCCAAAAAAAAATATTTTCTAAATTCCTACAAGTCTGAATCAGTAATTGTAACTTAACACTAATAATATTTTTATTAAAGTTGGCTATGATTAATTAAAAAAGTAGATGTTGATAGTTTATGGGTTTTGAGAATGTAATGGTCGCGAGAGTGTTAGAGTTTACAGGGAAAGGTTTCCTAACCGTATAGTGCCGCATTACCAAACCTTTGAAAACATTGTTAGACGTCTTCGTGAAAATGTAGTTTAGTCACGAACTTTTGATTGTGGACGTCATCGTGCTAGAACAGTTGATACGGAAGAACAAATTTTAGACAGAGTTGAGGAAAACCCAAAAGTAAGTACTAGACACTTGAGGCTGGGATTAGCAGTTCCAAAATCAGTTGTTAATGAGGTTTTAAAAGAACAACTTATTCATCCATACCATATTCAAAAAATTCAAGATTTATTACCTATTGATCCAGAATCCCGCTTAACGTGTTGCAATTCTATTGAAAATCAGATGTCAGAAACTCCATATTTCCATAGCAGAATTTTATTTGCCAATGAAGTTACGTTTACAAGATCCGTTGTAACTACCTTACATAATGAACTTACTTTGATGAAAATGCAACCGTGTTACAGCGACAGAATGTGTGGTTTATGCATGATGGTGCTTCGACGCATTTCTCGCTAGGAGTGCGCCAGTATTTAAATACGATTTATACAAATCGATGGATAGGAAGAGGTAATGATGCTCCTACAAATGTCAACAATTATCATAATAATTTATAGGGTTAAATATCCATAATTGTGATTGAAAATTAAAATTTTTATTGAAACTGAAACATTTTCATGTAATTTGTGTATTTACTTTCTCGCACTTTCCTTCTGAGTAAGCAGACATTTTAGAGAAGTACAAAAAGTTTGTAAACAAAATGACCTATTGTATCAATTTATGTTACAACTCTGTTTCCCAAATTTAGTTAAAATCGTTTGAAGTGTTTAGAAATTATTTCGAAAAAACGAAATTATTTTAAAAACTTTGACGTTCTCTAGCGGCAAAACGAAGCAACTTCAGGTATAGGTATGTTTATCCGGATCGCCTTATTTTTGACCAAGAAACATCTGGTTAAATGTTATATACGACATTTCCTGGCACCCTGTATACAGGGTGGGTGTCTACTGCGTGGACGGAGGATTGCTCCTTAACTATTAGAGACATCAAAACCAATTTTGGTGTCATAATACACGATGGACCTACATTTTTGGATTCACTGTTACATTTAGAATAAAAGTATAGAAATTTGTATCTGTATCACTAACCATTCTGCAGATATCGTCACTTTAGTACCGAAATAAAGTTGACTTTGGAACCACGATGCGAGCGCTGTCACCACGACTTTGAAAATCTGTTTATACCACCGACTATTAATAATAGTTTACTAACAAACAAACTGGAAAATTTTTCGAAAACGTAAAACTATACAGAATAATTAACTTACGCGAAATGGAATTTTTCTCAATTTTTTCAAATGCAACACCCTGTATATTTTTTCACATTTCGATTCCCCGTGAAAAGTAGATAGTAATTGATAATACGTTTCATAGCCATAAGACGGAGCCTTCTTGAGATATTGACACTCTTACGTAAAAATATTCTAAAATACAAATTTACTACGACAATAGAATTCAACAAAAAAAATCAGGTAGGCTAGCAGCTCGTAATAAAGATGAACAATTGCATCTATTGTTTTGACGTTTCTATAATCATTAAAATGTTGTTCCATTAGTATGTGTGTTTTTGGAATGTCGTTTTGTCAATTTTTGTATATAATGAATTTTTCCAAAGAAGAAACGGTCGATATGATTTTTATTTACGGCGAAGCTCAATGAAATGCTGTGCTGGCTACCCGTTTGTACTGTGAACGATACCCAGACAGCCGCGGAAAGAATCGTTTATGAATGTAGCTGACAGATTTATAAATTCTGGAAGTGTGTTACCCCAAGCACGCAAAAACAAGCCCAAATGAAGAAATTGAGATTCAAGTTGTGGCATCTCTTATATAAAATCCGCAAAATAGTACCAGAGCTAAGTACACAACTAGACCGAAATAGAAATACAGTTCGCAGCTTTATTAAAAAACCAAATTGCATCCTTATCATATCGAGCAACATCAAGTTTTAAGTGAAATAGATTTTCAAAATCGTCAATGTTTCTGCCAATGAGTAACTACTAAAGTCAATGAAGAACCCAATTTCGTTAATAACATTCTATTTGCGAATAAGGCAACTTCTCACAATAATGGCAATATTAGTACACATAACTGTCATCACTATTCAGATACTAATCCACACATCTTAAGAGTTGTTGATCGCCAGCATCGATAGTCAGTTAATGTGTGAGGTGGTATAATCAATTTTAATGTGGCTGGTCCTTTTTTCTTTGAAGGGAGTTTCACTGGAGAAAGATATTTACAGTTTTTGGAAAATGATTTACCAGAGCTTTTGGAAAATATCGAGGTAAATAGCATTCGTACGACGTGGTTTCCAGTTGATTGGGCCCCTCAGCACTATGCAATCAACTTTAGGCAATATCTCGATAGAAATTATCCGATGAGGTGGATAGGAGGAGGTGGTGTGCACCCTTGATTTCTTCCTTTGGGGCTACGTTAAAGAAAAAATATACCAAGATCCTCCCACCACAAGCGAAGACATGAAAAGTAGAATTGGAGCTGTGTTTCAATCCATTTTGCCTCTAATGTTGTTACGAATGAATCTTTCGTTTACCGAGCGAATTGCAAAGTGTTTAGCTAGGCGTGGTCAGCATTTTGAACATTTAATTTGAATTTATGGTTTTATTCGTTTATGTTTACTTGTACAACTTATTTTTAGGTGTATAGAATTATTTTATTGTTTAGTTATTAATTAAGTTTTCCTATCAGTTAAAGAATTTATTTGCCATTCGTATTTACTTATGTGCTCAGAATTTTGTTTTATTTGTTCTTCTGTATGTCATTTTTTAATGAGTTTTACACTGCATCTTTTTTTTAGTTCGTCATAAGAAGTAGTCTCTGTTGAATCTATTTTTGCAAAAATATAAAGTACGCAAAAATTATTTGTAAAATTAATTTGTAATCTTGATTAACCAAAACCTGATATTGCAAACGATGTTTAATTCTTAACAATTTTTATCAAATTTTACGTTAATTTTATTGCTGCCTCTCCTTATCTCTAAAACAACATGATCCAGGTTGTAAGCAGCAGTGGCTCGCTACCTTTTACAATTTCTGAATTGGATTTTAAATTTATTATTGATGTAAATGCTAATTTATAGTTCATTAAGATTTGTTAAGAGTTTTGAATGTTAATTTGTATACTTATATTTACACAAAACGTTTTAATACATTTGCAATTTATTTTCAACCTTTTCCAGTGGCGTAAGCTTCATTCTTCAATATATATATATATATATATATATATATATATATATATATATATATATATATAATTCAATGTATACCTAAATCTAAAAAATCTAAGTGCGTCTATACGCAATTCTACATAACTATAACGACCGAAAACAAAAACAAAACTTCTAAAACAAATTAAACTTAAACATACAGGAATGTGGTGTAAGGCGAACAAAAGCAAAACTAGCACTATGATAACCTGGGTATGAAAGTTCGGGATCAACAATGCAAAAAAAAAACTGTCTTTGTTCCAAATAAACTTAATACTCAATAACAAATAAAATAGTTCGTAATTTAGATTAAAATAAAAGGTGTAATTCAAAACAATTGTTTCACATCAATAATCAGAATCTTTATAGCATCAGTAGTACAGAAATGTCCAGAAATATCCAGAGAAGGAAAATTAAAAGTCCTAAAGCAATTCCAGATATAAGTTTGTCTTGTATTTAAGTAAAAAGAATTGAAATCATTTAACTTAACACATTGTACACATGTGTTGATATGAAGGACTATTTTTGAGAAGCTCGTTGAAAAGGAATAGATAAGTATTCGATATAAGAACTGAACAGAAAAAACGTTAACATTGAAAAACTGGCATAACTTTAACACCAGTTCGTTTTATCAAAAAATTTAATGCAGTAGGCTTTGCAATAGTTGTAAGATTATGTCATTCAACTTTTGTTTTTGTACGACCGAAATTGAGTTTACGTCAAAAATGTTGGACGTGCATAAATTGATTTTTAAAAAATTCCATGAAAACCTGTATAGCCAGTCGTTCGAATTGCAAAACACGCGAAAGTTTGCAGACAAAAGGCAGCAAAAGTTATCAAAAACTCCAAGGAAAAGCTTACCTTCACTCGGAAACTTGGACGTGGCAGACGAGAAAGGTTTCACTCGGCAAAAATGAATAGAACACTGTCTGGGGTGGAGAATCATCCAAACATCTCAAATCGGAAATTGGCTCGTAAAGTGGGTTTGTCAGAAAAGCCAGTACGCAGAATTAAGGTTAAGGCTGGCTTCCAATCGTACAAAGTGCAAACAATTTCTTTCAAAGCAAGGATTGTTGCGTAATGGACGATGAGACATACGTTCTCTGTAATTCTCCCCAACTACCTGGCCAAGGGTTTTATGTTTCTCTTGTACGAGGAAACGTAGCCAAAAGAATTCCGGACCAAAAAGAAGACGAAATTCTTCAAAAAGTTTCTTATTTGGCAGGCGATCAGCAGCTGTAGAGAGAGAGGCAAACTTTTGTGGCATCTGGATCTGTAAATTCTGAAATTTATATTAAGGAATGTCTCCAAAAGAGATTGTTGCCTTCTCTGAGACAACACAAGGTCTCCACTTTCGTTTGGCAGGATTTAGCTTGAAGGAACTTGAAGTTAACAAACAAAAAAGCTCAAATAACATGGTGTTAATAAGTCATTAAAATAATGTTAATTGTTGATTGAAAGTGTGACGTTTTTTTAAAATTGACGGAGCGGTTTCATATTTATGCCATTTCTTTATAACGTTTTTTCTGCCTCAGTCCTTAAATAGTGCGTTGGGTTAAATACCAATTAAATTGGGTTGCTTAATCAAAAATTAAACATGCACGTATTTTCAATTCAATATATTATTAAATTTATGCAGCATGTCCAAGATAAGAATGAACAGCACGGGGATACCTGTAACGGTTAAATCAGACAAAAGTTAGCCAATATTGAGGTTATGTTTATGGCGTCTACAAATTCCAAATACATTTGATAGTTTTTAAGATATTTGAATAAAACTGAATTTTGTGAGCTCTATATAGGAGATATTACAAAACGGATAGCACTTTTCCATTACCACTTTTTTTGATCTATTAGACCACGTTAACTAACATTTTGTACGACGTTTCGTTTTTGAACAATCATCATCAACTTTGTTTTTTTAAATAAGTGAAACAAATTGTTATAGCATTTTCCTGTAGCATTTTTACAGATTCACTCATATAGCACATGCGTATGGTATCTGCAAATTTTACAAAAAAATGGCACTTTATTTGTAGCCATACTTTATTCATCAAGAAGCCGTTGATAACAGTATTTTTTATAATATAATTAATTATGAACAATTTTCCAAAACAAAATTTGTAATAAATGTTCAAACAGGTTACCATAATTTTCCAGACATTCATAATCCCCATTTTACAATTGAATCCAAAACAATTGCCGTTTTGACATTTGGCAGCATTAATCAATTCCGATTGTTAAACATGTACATTTTTACCAATTTTTTTTCAGTAATTATCTTGTTTAGTACTTTATTCTTTTTACTAACTATGGAAGTTGGCAGCTACTATAACGAAATTTGATATGTTGCAATGCTACATTTTGCCGGCAATGTGTATTACCGCTGTAAACATGTATTCCAATAGTTACCCAGAGAGAAAATGCCCTGGAAAATCTGTTTTTAGAAGACAGTAATCAATTTGGAATAGTACGGTTCTTTTAAGAAATCTACATTGTCATAAAAAAACGTTCCAATATTGAAAATGAAAATAGTGTTTCGCAAGATGTTATAGAAAACCCTGAAACTTCCATGAGAGACATTGAACACAATATTAATATAGCGAAATCGACCGCTCATTTTATTTTGAAAAACAAAATGGAACTCTTACAGATTCAGTGTTTGCAATGGGCTTAGGCCAGGTGACAATTCAAGACGTATAAATTTTTTTGAGTAGTATACAGGAATGTGTTAAGACCATGTGAATTTTCCGTTAAAATAATCTGTCAGATGAGAGTATGGTAACCAATAACGATGTTTTCAATAGGCGTAGTATGCATTATTAGGCAGAAAAAATTTACATTTAAACAGATCTGCGAGACACAAACATCATTTCAGCTTTAACATGTGAGTAGGAGTTTTTGGTAGGAAGCTAATCGGGCCATTTATTTACGATGAATCACTCACATCGCAACGCTTTTTACTAGAAACTAATGTTGTTGAGGAGTTAGATAATTTACCGCTGTTATCCAACAAGATGGTGCTTTAGCCCATAATTAAGCAATTGTTTGTGATTACTTGTCTAATCAATTTCCGGAAAGGTGAATACTTCTAGACTTTTTCTCTGGGGTTACATAAAAATCAAGTGTATTCTCAAACATTTGAAAATGAAGAAGCCGCGTTATGTTTCATTTAACACAATTACTCCAGATGTGCTATCAGGTGTTTTGGATTCAACAGTAAGAAGGGCTTATTCATATATAGTAACAATAACCTGTTTGAACATTTATTGCAAATTTTGTTTAATTTTAAACTTTGGGTCATTTTTTATAGCTAATCTTGTCATAAAAATACTGTTTTCAATGGCTAATTGACAAAAAAACTATGGAACAAAGATATGTTCTTTTTAGAAAAATTTACAACAAACAAATGCATGTGTGAATTTCTAATGGTAATGAGAAATAAACAAAAGCTGTAAATTTTTTTTGCACATTAAAAAAACAACTTGGTGGTAGTCACTTAGAAACGAAACGTCGTTCAGAATTTTCGTTATCATTGTCTAATGGAGTAGAAACAGTGACAATGTATAAGTGCTCTTTGTTTTTTAATATCTCTTATAAAACGTCCAGAAAAGAATAAAATAAAACCTGAAAACTTTAGTTTTTGTCAAAATTCTTCAAAACTGTTAAAGGTATTAATTTGTAAACGCCGTAAGTATGATCTCGTACCTTTTCACCGATCTTCTATCTCTTATGGTTACAGACATCCCCATGCTGTTAATTACTATGTTGGACACACTGTATAATTATGTCATTAAGTTAACTTCAATGTAGAAATAAGAAAATCAAGATACCTAACGATGAGTTAATTAATTATTTATGTCCACAAAGTAGAAAACTGCAATTTAATAAGAGAATGCATAATAAGAATTATATACAAGTGTCATTGACGTAACATCGAGGTTTTGCTGAGGGTCAAATTTTTATGTGTATTGCACAAAGTTTACAAAAATTTGTGAATCTGAAGTAAAATAAACAAAATCAAGTTACGCACGTCACACATTTATTATGTATTGTAACTAAAATGATATACAGTATTTCTTATTTTTTAAAGTAAATCATGTAAACATATATTGTCCGACAGAAACAATTCCTGTTTTACTGTTCAATACAAGTTGAACTAGAAAGAAAAATTAAAACATTTACCTTTGAACTTATTCGTTCATAATAAAAACTTATAATAATTTAGAAAGAAAAATATTTATGTTGCTTTAATATATCGAAATATTACCCAATCCCTTGAAATTTAAAACAAAGAAAACATTTTTGTCAAAAGAAAAATTTTCATTCTTATTTTTGTACTTTTTTACAAAACCAAATCAATGGATATACTCGCTTTTTAAAAATAAAACTTAAATAATATGCAATCTTTGTATAATAAATAGAATAACAACAGATGTAAATGCTTTTAATGAAAAGGTAGCATTAGTGAAAACTCCAAAGTAATTGTTCTGAAAATGTCAACACAAATGATATTAAATCTTTTCTACCTATATTCTTGAATAACCCAAAAAACAGAATTTCTAAAACGAAAGTTTGTATTTTTTTAATCCTACTTTATGCGAAAGGAAACCATGAAGACGTTTTTAAATAATTGACAGTAATGGGTCTTAATAAAAGACCTTTTTATTGTCTCTTCTGTCTTCCACGATTCTTTACAAATTTAGCTTAGCTTTTAGAGTATTTTTATTATCTTTATATTAATTGTAGTATCTCTGAATTATATTGATGTTATTGCAGAATTTTATTCTCGCAGAACAATTTTAATAAGTTTAAGTTTTACGTGATATTTAATAGAAATAATGCGCTTAATTTAATAATCACATTCATAGCGCTGGTTTTTGTAAGATGGCTATAACGCACGGTAAAAGAAAACGCACAGCTATAAAATAAATCGCACAGCTTCCCTAGCAACCATTAGCAACTGTCAATAGACGTTGCCATTTTATTCAAAATTTATTATTTACATACGAGGGTTGTATTGAGAATAGAAAGAATAAACAAATGAATTTGATGAAAAATATTTTTATTGCTTTTCAAAATAATCCCCTTTAAGATCTATACACTTTTGCATGCAATTGAACCACCCTTCAATGCACTTTGTCCAGTCAGAAGATGGTAGCTCTAAAACATGCGTTTTGAAGGCCTCAACTGCTTCTTCGGGCGATGAAAATCGTTGTCCACGCAGTTTATCTTTAATTAGTGGGAACAAGAAGAAGTCATTGGGTGCCAAGTCGGGGCTGTAAGGCGGATGACCCATCAATTCGATCTTTTGTGTGTCCAAATACTCGTTTGTTGCATGTGATGTGTGTGAGCTGGCATTGTCGTGATGCAAAATGATTCGTCGTTTTGGGTTGGTTTCTCTCAATTTACCGAAAACTTCAGGCAAACAAATGGTCGTATACCTCGCTGAATTAACGGTCTTTTGATTTTCGAGAGCCACAGTTACCACAGGACCGGTTTTCGTGAAGAAAAACGCCACCATTTGCTTCTTAACGTTTCCAGAACGAACAACTTTTGCTGGCTTTGCTTTACATTGAAACACCCAACTGTGGACTGACCTTTTCTTTCTAGCTAATACGCATAAATCTACGACTCGTCACCTGTGACGATGTTGTATACCGCTTTGGATGCACCACAGTTGTATTTTGAAATCATTTTACGGCACCAATCGAGCATTTTTTTGAGCATCTGTCAACAAATGTGGAATCCAATGTGCACACAGCTTCCGAACACACAAATGTTCGTGCAAAATCTTATGTATGCTGGTCATACTAATGCTTAAACATCTCTCAATTTCGTGATATGTCACATGACGATCTTCTTATTAGTTTTCGCACAGCATCGATATTTTCCGGCACAACGACTGATTTTGGACGACCTTCTGGCTGTGACTGTGGATGGCGCTTCATCGCCAAAAGTTGAATTCCGTTGATTGATGCATTGTTTTGAGTTAGACCACGTCGAAAGTCATAATAAATCATAGCTCGAAAATTTTCACGAGTTAATTCCATATTTTGGCTGAGATGAAATTTTCAACTTACTACAAACAACACAAATAGTGCTCGCACGACAAAACGTTCTGAGTACGTATAACCTCGAAAATGTCAAACTTTAAGATGACAGTGACAAATTTCACCTGGCAATTCCAGTGTTGCCAATTCTCAATACATAAATAGTATTCCTCGTACTAGACGTTGAATTTTATTCTATATATAAATGGTAGATAACATTTATTAGATATATAATTGCATTTAATATTAAGAATTATTTGGAATTATATAATTATTTGTTCCGTTTCCTTCAACCCGCTTCTTTTGGCTGGCTGGATGTATCATAATAGTAAACATACATACGGTATAATGTAACGGTATGAACGGGTGATAGAACGGGATTACAGATAAAATTGGCCTTTTTGCCCCGACTAGTCAGCGTATGGGTGTGGGTATGATGTTGATAAATTTTGCACATCCAGAATAGTAAATCGTACGTAAGTCAAAGTAGGGGATGAAGACGTAGACATAGAGTATCTAAACATACAAAAAACATACGCTTACCTATCCGCAATCAATTCCAGGTGTACTGGACAGCAACTCAGCAAACCACCTGAAATAGGGCTTCAAAATAGCACTACACTCCTGACAAATAAAATCGTGTTAATCACTCAATAAAGTTACGTTACGTTACTACACCTTAGTGTAAATAATTAGGCATTATATAATAATCCTAACACCAAAAAAAAAAAAAAATCGCCTTTGTTGAATGCACTCTAAATGAATTAATACTCAACTAGAAATAAAATAAAACACTGAATATCATTAACGCTATTACCCAATAAAGAAACGGAAACTTCGTTACGTTAAAATTTAAACTCATAAACTACCGGTAAACTTGCAATTTGCCAATAAAAACTTGTATGTAACACAAAAGGGTTTTCACAGAATTAAAACAAATCTATAACACCTAACAAAGCTATAATAAAATAAAAAAATAATAAAATATAACTGTGAACACACGATAATGTGTATATGATAACAAATTTTTAATGGGCGACAGAATGTCTGGCCAGTATTCTGCGTTACGCCGTTCTAAATTGCTTAACCTATATATATATATATATATATATATATATATATATATATATATATATATATATATATATATATTTCGTGGATTATTTATCCACACTACTCCAGGGTCAATTGCCCTTTAATACTAAGACGAAGGGTGTGAAGGCGGAGCGTCAAAATTATGGTTAATTACAATAAATAAAGCAAGGCAACAACTTACTTTAAAAGATACACGACTCCGCTTTCAAACCTTCGTCAACAAAAAAAATAATTCGAAACACACACAAGAAATCTTGAAAATACTCAATAGAAAAAAACACAATATTATACTACCTTAATGTCTAACTTAGCACCTCTCCTGTGTTACAACAATCGAAAATGATGACCAACTACTGCTATAACGGATACGGGATCTCCCTGCTCTGATGCAAGATGAATGAAAATGTTGACTATTATTCTTTTGTACACAAACGATTCCTTGATTGAATCTCGGTATAATGTTACTGTATTAACTAAAAACTTCTTTTAAAATAATAACTGGTGCGCTCAACTGACTTGTTAACTTTTATCTTTTAAATAGTTTTATTTACCCTAACAATCCAAAAGGTTATTAACTTTATTTAAATAAATATAATTTTAATATACTGCGAAAGTTTCTTTATATTTCGACACGTTATGCACGGCAATTAAGTGGCACTTCAAGAACGTTAATTTAATAAATCCGCAAAAGCGATAAAAACACCAAAGAGGTCACGGAAGAACTAATATAACACGACGATGATCTCCAGGTAACTTGATTACGTAAAATCGAAATCGGCACTAGGTCTATTCCTTTGGTGATGGAACAATTTTAATTAAAATCCCTTTACAGGTTCTCTTCAGAAAGTAGATAACTACACTGACAACATAAAAGTTTGTTCGTTAAACACCAAAAGGTCCAATATATCAACGTTCTAAATCACCCCTTAAGCCGTAACAACAAACGTCACAGTACTACTACTCGAGAGCGCTGTTAGTTGCAGAATCCCTAAATTACTACCAAAAATCCATCTTGGAATTTTGAATCCCACCACTCACAAAAAATCTCATTTAATTTAGTTCCACCAATTAAGAATCGGGAGGAGAAGATTTGATACCCCACTCACACAAACTTCGTTTTCAATCGTAAGGGCTCGCTAATTTTCAAAATTACAACGTCAGCAGGATCAACGTGAAAAATATCTCTGTATCTTCATTTAAGTTCAAACAGTTAGTCCCACATTCTATCTTTATGACTCAAAACCAACTTACCCAATATTAAGTTGAACCACTACATTTACTCGACTTCTTGTCGCCAGAACGATATCAAATGCACTTATATCTACACTCTTTCTTTAAGTTATTTAATTTTACAAAACTTTTTATTAAACTATAAGGAAATCAGACGAAATAAACATTATTTAAACTTATATACAACTTCAATAAGCGGGGAATAATAAGAAGAGCCAATCTCTCCAAATTTAAATATAAAATTACGAAATAGTAATTAACAAACAAAAAAACTTAGGCTCGAAACACACCATCCTTAAAGGTCGCAACACACGTAAAACAAATTTATCCATAAAACTCAACTCGACAACAAAAATTTGACGGTAAATCGCTAGAAAATCGTGATCCTATCACAATAAGCCATCAAACCATCAAAATTAAGTAGGCCGCGATAGAGATTTACGAACAAACATCAAGAACTGCCAATAAACTTCGCATTTTATTAACCTTAAAACTGGTTTTTGTGTGTGTAAAGCTCTGTTCAATTAAAAAATATCGGGTGACAGTGAAATAGATTTAACTCCTCCCAATATTACTGAAATCGCAGAAATAGCCAAAAACAACTTATTTCCGGCGAAATCTGAGAGTCGGTACAAAAATATGGATTGGAGGTTAAAAAACGGCGTGAACTCATTTTCCGAGAATGTTATGTTGGCATATTTCCAAGATTTGTCAAATACCATGAAGTGAAGCCTTCTTCACTTTGGTGTTTTTACTCTATGTTGAGGACCACAATTAACATAAAACATAATATAAACGGTTCTATATTGCAAACGGTGGCAAGAAGTGGAAGACAAGTTAATGGCGTGTATTATATTTACCAGTAAAATTGTTTGATTTTATATAAATTTATGAAATAACATAAGCAATACTCCAATTTTTCACAGCAACTTTGAATTGAAAAATTTTTTTTGTTCACATATCAAGGTAACATATTGTAGTGGTAGCGATAGTATAGATATTATTCATTGATCTGTGTTTAAGGCCGGGAAGAGGATTCGCACATGTTCGTCGTGCTAATGTTCAAGTTTGTATTACGTTTGGCAATGCTGTATTAACAGCATTGCAATTGACGCAATTGACTGTTTCAAATTTTTTTATATTAAATATGGATAAGAAGTAATTTTTTTTATTTATTAGTTATCACCTAGGCTTCGCGGTTAACGCATAAAGGTGAATTAGTGAGAGGCGTATCAAGCTTTGAGACTGCATGTGTGCATGCGTTTAAATAATTTGGCATCATAGTAATAAATGTGTCAAACTGGGAAATTATTTGGTGAAGTTTTGTTTAAAAGTTTGAATTCATGGAAATTAAAAAACGGATATATCGAGCGTTTTTGAACTTTTCCAAATCATAAATACGACGGAATTTACGTTGTTTTAAAAGCCAGTTCCGAAGGCAATGTACTATTCAAAAACGGACAAGTCCTCCTTTGAGTTCTGTGTTTTTTTGTAAAAAATGCAAAGCAAGATATAGCATATTAAAAGATTCCTTTTTTGAATACAAGAGTCCGGTTCGTACTATTATGTATGTAATGTGGCAATGGGTTTGCGAGATTAGGTGTGGATGTGCAGCGATGTCATCGGGGTGTAATAAAAATCTAGTAGTACAGTACTATAGGTACTTCAGAGATTCATGTCAAATTTTACGGAAAGAAGATTTGTTTCTATTTGGTGAGTAGCTATAATTTTGGTAATTATCCCTCTATCCATCCTCCTAAGTGTTCCTGAGTGCTTTAGCACGATAGGCCTAATTTAGCCTGTTCAGGTCCACAATCATAAAAAAAAAAAAGAATTGTTTACTATCCAGGCGCCACCTCAATCTTATTTTTTTTTGTTAAAAATTGATTACATTATGCTGAACAGAGGAGAATTAATACATAATCAACTGTCGGAACCCGCTTAAATGTTTTACACATTGCAAATATTTGTAAAGAAGGGCGATGCTTGGATATTAAATAATTACCACACCAGTAACAGTTTGCTATCCAGGCACTTTTACATGATTTACGTAATATTCATAATGGCAAATTTGGTTAATTCGAATTAGTAAGCTTTGGTATGGAAGGTTTTCAAACAGTTTATAAAGGTAAATGGTTAAGAATAGTAGCTGCTCTTCGATTACTTTTGCAGGCGTCGTGGACAAAGCACACACAGTTTATTTGTGAGAATTAATGGCTTTTTATTTTCTTTTATTATAGGAGGTGATGGTTGCAATATTCAGATAGATGAATCTGTTTTGACCAAAAGGAAATATAATGTGGGAAGAGCAGTGTCCCAAAAATGGGTTTTGGGCATATGTGATTTTATGAGGAAGAGATGTCTTATACAACTTGTCCAAAATCGTTCAGCTGAAACTTTGGAACAAGTTATTTCGAAACATGATTTGCCAGGTTCTAGTATTTGGACGGACTGTTGGAGGGGTTATAGTGGGTTAAACACATTGGGTGGTGTGTCTCCATACTCCCACAGTACTGTAAACCACAGCAGAAACCTTGTCGATCGGGAGACGGGAGTATGTATGGATCAATTCATGTGGTGGGAAGTGTATGGAGACACACCGAGAGATCGATTTTTAATTTTACTTCACAAATAAGTGAACGTTATATGTCATTAGTTTATAAGTTGGTTACATTTGCTTACTTATTACAAGGAATAATTGTATTTATTGTTGTGATAATTTATATAGTTATACTGTGAAGCGTATCATGACTTTCCCGGCCACTAGACAATCCCGGCTAAGGACGTTGCCGGCTTTCGATTTTCCTTACATAAGACCTTCCCTACTACGACTTTTCCGGCCATCGAAGATTCCTGCTCTAGACGTTCCCTATTACGACTTTCTCAGCCACTAAATTTATGCACCTCTAATCAAATCTATTTGTACTCTCATAAAATTTATGAATTATTTGTTATTGAATGTAGAGACGCATATTACTGTAAAGCTAAGGCCGCTAAGGGATAACTGCGAAAAGGATGTCGAGGTGAGTCAGATAGGTTAGACTAGATTTTAGTTTTTTCTTTTTATACGCTAACAAAATTATAATTAAAATTATTTCATTCAGTTTTAAACTGTTGACATAGACAACTGTGTTTGTTTTTACAATCTTGCTTATTTTCGTAATGAACTTATTATAAAGAAGGTAGCATGATTATTAAAATAAAATGCTTTTTAAATTATTACATTTCTTTTAGTTTCCATTTTGTAGGTTGGAAGATTGTATGGTGTTCCACAACAGATATTTACTTATTTTAATACAAAAATATCTATTTATATTGATGGACATGTAAATATGATCTCATTGTACAGGTTGTCCCATTTTCGTATGTTTTACGGGGTATCTCGCTTATTTTTTAGGTTAGAACCTTGCGGTTTTCGCGACAACATGCTACTTTTTAATGAAACCCAAGATGCACTAATCAAATTTGCCGTAGCCATCTTAGTTTTTGTGCTACAGGGTGATTTTGGAAAAATTGTATTTTCAGTCATCCCCAGTAACTGTTATTGTCAGACATATTAAAAAAGTAAAAACTGATATTTGTAGATTTTTTTACGTACAATCCAGTGGTGATACTCAGATTTTCTTTAGACGTCACAGTTTTTGAGATATTGACATAACCTACTTTTTTTTTTAATGGGACCCTACATATTTTTTAAAAATCTTTTTCCCCTTGCCAAAAGCTTTTCAAAAATATAGCATAGTCTATATTTATTTTTATAAATAACGTGACAAAATGATTTTTTTCAATAATTTACATTGATAAAAAACAAAATAATTAATTAATCACAAATATTGTTCAAATTGCAGACCATTGTCTCCTACAAGTTTCACAAAGCTCATAAATTCTTTTACTAGCATTTCCAAAATAAATAATTGTCTTCGTAATTCTGCAAAAACATTTTCCGTTGCAATTTTTAATTGTTGCATGTTGGCATATTGCCTTGAATAAATTTTATTCTTTAAATACCCCCACAAAAGAAATCCAAAACCGAGAGATCCGGTGATCGTGATGACCATCGAACAGGTCCATTTGTTCCAATCCATCTCCTGGGAAAACGTTCATTTAGCCAGTTTTGCATTATTCTAGCATTGTGGGCTGGAGCCCCATCCTGCTGGAAGAATATATCGTTCAGTTGAGCCAGTGGAATATCTTCTAAAATGTTCATAGTTTTTTTTTGTAGAATTTGTAAGTACCCATTAGAGTTTACGATTTCTTCATAAATCTTGTAAACTATTTTTCGGTTAAAAATAAAGCAGGAGACATCAAATCCGAACCTGCTTTGACGCTCTCTAGGAAAAATCACGTCGGTGTTTTCTTGCCTCCAAAACCGCGAGTTTTGTCTATTAAAAATTCCCGAACTTGTGAAATGTGCCTCGTCTGACCAAATTATTTTTTTTTCAAAATTATTGTCCTGAGTTTTCATATTTATAAACCAATTGCAGAACTCCAATCTACGTTCAGCATCACCAGGGTGCAGATGATGAACAAGTTTATACTTGTAGGGTTCCAATTTATGTTTTTTTTTAATCGATTGCACTATTGCTTTAGACACACCGGTCTCTTCATCTATTTTCCTGCACGAGGTTTCAGGAGTGGCTTCAACAACTGCCAAAACGTTGATCTCTGATTCCTCGTTCTCTTTGTTGTAAACTGGGGGTCGTGGTTTGTCAAAACATCCATGTTGTCAAAGATTGAATTTTAATTTTTGAAATATTCTTCTGTCGGGTTGTCTTCTTTCGGGATATCTATGTGACAAAATAGGTATATAAAATAAATAAAAATTCTAAGGTAAAGACTAACTGACCTGTTCAGATAGAGTTCTAAGGCCTGGTCTGCGTTTTCATTAGATAATATGAAGCAGGTATTCATATCATACTTCTCAAAGTTTTCAAATTTTTGGTTTCGAGCCATATTAAAAAATAATTAAACAACAACATCAACAACAAGAGCAAGAACGATAACAATAAACAAAAACAACGAATAACAATAAATATCAGCACTAAATTTGGGAAAATGTAACCAGGAATAATTTGAGAGAAGTAGAAACTTCAAAAATCAAATACCTAAGTAATGGCAGAACGTTAATTATTCTGTTTTTTTGCGTTACCATGGTTACCCATGGCTATCCACTATTATCAATGTGAATTATAGAAAAAAATCATTTTGTCACGTTATTTATAAAAATAAATATAGACTATATTTTTGAAAAGCTCTTGGCAAAGGGAAAATATTTTAAAAAAATATATAGTGTGTCCCATAAAAAATAGGTTATATCAATATCTCAAAAACTGTGACCTCTAAAGAAAATCTGAGTATCACCACTGGATTCTACGTAAAAAAATCTACAAATACCAGTTTTTACTTTTTTAATATGCCTGACAATAACAGAATTACAGGGGATGATTGAAAATGCAATTTTTCCAAAATCACCCTGTAGCACACAAACTAAGATGGCTATGGCGAATTTAATTAGTGCATCTTTGGTTTCAGTTCAAAATAGCACGGTGTCGCGAAAACCGCAAGGTTCTAACCTAAAAAATAAGCGAGATACCTCGTAAAACATACGAAAATGGGACAACCTGTACAGTATTGAATTATTTTAAAACACATTATAACTGGTTTTAGTTATTTTAAAAACTTGCATATTGATGGGCAAGAATAGATTTTTTTATAGGTTGATAACTTTAGTGGCCGAGAAAGTCGTAGTAGGGAATGTATAGCGGAGGGATCTTCGGTGACCGGGAAAGTCTTAGTATGGAAGGTATTATGTAGAGAAAGTCGAAAGTTGGGAAATCCCTATTCGGGAATTTCGAGTGGTCTGGAAAATCGCAGATTCACTGTGAAGACTTCCACAGTCATTAGTTCTATAGTTCTCATATTTTAGGCTGTCTTTTGTTTTAAATTGTATTTCTTGTTGTTTCATAGCAAAATAAATAAAAAATGTTATATTATGTAAGTATTTTTAACAGGCAATAAACTCAAATTACTGCCTGTGAAAGGCAGTAATTAAATTTTGTTGTTTATTTTGTGATACGTTTGGCAACACTGTATACTGTCATATGCGAGTAGAAGAGATTTCGCATATTATAATTGTTTACAAAATAGCTTGATTCAAAGCAATCTTATTTTCTATTTTTATGTATCAAATATGAATCATCCGCAAATTTTTTGATTTAATCGTGTTTAGAACACTCCAAGGTACGTACCTCTAAATAAAAATTCTTGAAATTCTGTGGGTCGTATATCGATATAGACCCAATATAAACATTGCGACCTATTCCAAATTACAATCACTACTTAAAAGAACATCTGACGGATTTAAACCCAAAAAATCCCAAATTTTAAAAAACGAGAACATTAACAATTTCCTAGAACATGCACCAGGTGGTAAACACTTACTTATGAAGGTAAAATATATTGTGCTCAATAGACTGACAGATACGTTAATTTTCTTTTAGGTTGTAATTAGTATAAGCGGTGCCCGCAGAAAACAAGAATTACGTAATATAAAACCATCGCATGTTCAAGATACAGGAAAAAATCTAGTTATAAAAATTTCTGATTCAAAAACTAAACGACAACGTTCTTTTGTGGTTTCAGTTTATTTTTTACCCAACTTAACCTGAAAAAATATATTAACCTTCGCTCTGCAGTAAATGAGGCTGCAGAATTAACTTTTTTTCTAAACTATGTGAACGGAAAATGCACCAGGCAGTGTGTTCGTATTAATAAAATAAAATATGTCAGCGACTATTATTGTTGACGCGGGTGGCGATCTGTTAGATTAAAAAAGACACGGCGGATGGCAGTCATCGACCGTAGCTGAAGGCTATGTGGATGATTCCCTAAATAATCAAATAAACAATTCATCTAAAATAGCACCTGCTATAGAAGATACAAGTAATAGTGATGAAAATGAAAATTAAAATTTACTAAACACAGCTAATAATGTAAATCCTTTTTACAGTTCAACAAGCAAAAGAACCGATTAATAACTGTACTGTTACTATAAACAATTGTCATAATAACTAGTATTATGTAATTAAATGTCATACAATAAAATTATTAAAAATATTTTATTGTTGATGTTGTTAAAGTATTATTAATAATAACATTATTAATACAAGTAGAAGTAGGTCGTAGGTAAATTATAGTACGTAACACGTGATGTAAAGCATTTCACGCACCCACGGAATTACGTAACTTTTCCATTCGTGAGTAAAATGCTTCTTACAACACACTATAACGAATCTTTTACATTCTTTGTTCATTTAGTTGCAAATAAAAAAAAAGTTATTTGACTCAATTTAGCCAATACAAGAATTACTTGACCTTGACTTACTTTTATCCTAGACAACAACCTATCATTCTTTATGTTTCCACGAACTGTTTAGATTTCTAAGAATTGTAATATTCCTTGCAAATCAATTCACTTTAACCTTGAAAATGCATTTCTACTAATACCCCTGCAGATCTTTGGCCTTGAACATTGATTTCTAAGAATTGTAATATGAGACCTATACAACTATCACTTTCTTCATGTTTCCACGAACTGTTCAGATTTTTAAGAATTGTAATATCCCCTGCAAGTCAATTAACTTTAACCTAAGAAGTTGATTTCTAAGAATACCGCTGCAGATCTTTCACCTTATAAATTGATTTCTGAGAATTGTAATATGACACCTCTACAGTTATCACCTTATACTTTTTAGATATCTCGAGGTCACATACACGGGTTTGCAATAGGTGCTTCCTGCAAATCTATACACGTTGACCAGATGCATGAAAACAGGGCAGATACGTCAATACAAGAACCATTTACCTTTGACCTTCTTTTTAACATAACTACCCCTCAGTGTTGCCATGAGCTTTTTAGATTATTCTATGATTTTGACTGTGAAGAGGTTGACTCAATTTAGGCAAGTACCATTTAAAATTGAAATTAACTTCAACCTTGAAAATTGATTTCTAGGAATTGTAATAACTTTGATTCTAACACATGACCTTGACTCAATTCAGCCAAGAACGTCAAAAGAATTGTTTCAACAGTGTGACGGTGAAAAAGTTCAAGGTCAAAGTAGAATCCCCACACCTTCAATGAGCTGTAAATTCTAAGAATACCCCTGCAGGTGAATTAACCTTGAATTGATATCTAATTGATATCTAAGAATTTGCTTTAACTTTTATGAATTAACACATGCCTTTGACTCAGCCAAATTCTAATAATTGCTGTAACAGCATAATCTTAAACATTTCCCACCACATGACCTTGAAAAATGTCAAAGAATCACCCACACATGACCTTCAATGAACTTGACCTTAAAGCGAGAGGCGCGTACGTGTACGGTGGTCCAGGATCACCCTTGTATATCTACTTATATGGGAAAGCAGTAATAATAATAATAATAATAACAATAATAATAATAATAACTACAAAAGAGATTTTCGAAAGAAAATCAAGGAAATTCATTTTCCAAATTTTGCAACGGAAGAAATGCTCGAATAAAATTTACCGTTCACCATGAGTGAATTCGACTTTTGTTTAAAGAGAACGTCCCTAACTGCACCAGGTCACGACCAAATCACAAATAAATTGATCGCTGAGACACTAATTCTTTCAAACGATGCCTTCTTAGATTTTACAATTACTGTTGACAACAAGGACTTTATCCGCAAGAGTGGAAACGGGTAATGATAGTGACTATATTAAAAGAAGGTAAAAATCAACTAGATTGTACGAGTTATCGACCAATAAGTCTAACCTGTTGTTTGGGAAAGCTTTTTGAACAAATGATAAATCAAAGGGATTCCGAAGGGGGTTCTCCACCATAGATCAATTAGTCTTCTTGGAAAATTATTTACAAGAAGGATATAAAAATCAACATCGTACTGTGGGGGTATTCTTTGATATAGAAAAAGCTTTCGACATGACATGGCACGGTGGTATTTTGCAACAGTTGGAAAAATTGAGATTTAAAGGCAGTTTACTCAAAGTCATTTCATCGTTTCTGTCTAATCGCACTTTTCGCGTTAAAATCAATGATAGCCTGCCTCAATCTTACATCCTTGAGAATGGGATCCCACAGGGATCAACACTAAGCTGTACTCTATTCAACATAGCCATTAATAGCTTAGTCGGTAGCATAGACACAGATGTGAAATGTTGCCTATATGTTGATGACTTGTGCAGTGCAGTGATGGTAGTGGCAAAACTGTTGGTGAAGTCTCAATAAAAATGCAACCTATCATTAATCAGGTTTTGAAAAAGGCGGAAGACGCAGGTTTTACATTTTTTATCACTAAGACTAAATGTGTCCACTTCTGTAAGCTACGGATACCACATTATGACCCCCTTCTCTTTATTAATCAAAGTCCAATTCCATGTGTGGATTCTATTACGTTTCTGGGCATGAGATTGGACAATAAGCTGACTTGTAAGCCGCACATTAGCCATTTGAAGTTGAAATGTGATAGAGC
The DNA here is from genome assembly GCA_036346205.1 of Vesta saturnalis. NCBI lineage: Eukaryota > Metazoa > Arthropoda > Insecta > Coleoptera > Lampyridae > Vesta > Vesta saturnalis. The sequence continues at coordinate 2,835,710 of JARFJB010000551.1, read as the reverse complement.
TTTAAATCTAGTCAAATGTCTATGTTCCACAAAATGGGGTGCAGATGCAGCCACTTTGATCAAACCATATAAATCACTTATATTGTCAAAAATTGATTATGGTTGTTGTATCTACGGTTCTGCTAGATCTTCTCTGTTGTCAAAGCTCGACAAAATTTAAAATCGCGCATTGAGACTTTAACTTAGGTGCTTTCCCAACATCGCCAAGCACCGGCCTCCACATAGAGGCAAATGTTATGCCTCTGCACTACAGAAGAGAAAAATTATTATTAAATAACTATGTTTACAACAGAGCATCGCATGATAGTCACCGTAATTATCCTCTTCAGAAATGTTAGTGCATACGCCGACAGAGCCACGATCACTCGTCCACTATCTGTAAGAGCACAAGAAGTACTTACGGGTTTGTTGACAGATACATCTAATGTAATACGTTGCACTAAAATGGAAATTCCCCCTAGGAATAGTTCTCCAATAAAGGTTGACACTGGTCTGTTGCAGTATGACAAGTACCCAAATGTAATAGATGCATATTTTAATAATACCATCTCCGGAATGAGTGATCACAACATCATATACACAGACGGTTCTAAAACTGAACAGGGCGTGGGATGTGTATTTATTGCACAGGGAGAGTATCATATTTGGCGTCTCCCTGATATATCATCCGTCTTTTATGCGGAACAATACGCTATGTGGCAAGCGTTAAAATGCTGTGGCATGTCGCTTGGCTATCAACACTTTTGCATTGTGTCTGACTCCCTACCCGTCATACAATCAATATCAAACTGTGACGCTGACCGTGTAACACAATGGTGCCGTTTATCTATCATATATCTTGAGAGTGAAGGAAAGCATATCACCTTGCTATGGGTTCCTAGTCATATTGGCATACATGGTAACGACCATGCTGATAAGGTGGCCCTGGAAACAACGAGTCAGGAAGTGGTCAACATTTCCAAAGTAGAACACGACGATCTAAAAAATGTATACAATCGTGAAACTCTTTTAAAATGGCAAAACGATTGGGAAATGTGCAATACTCACATCAAAAACGTTAAACCTAACACAGGTAAATGGATTGACCCCGGTCTTACTAGAACAGAAACAATCAAATTAACTAGGTTAAGAATAGGTCATACTGCGCTAACGCACACTTACCTTCTAAAGGGAGAACCAATACCTATCTGTGCGAGATGTGGGCAGTTGTTAACGGTAGAACACATCATTTTAGGATGCGACCATTGGAACATGTGAGGCAAAATTATTACTGTGATAACTACAAAGATAATTTTATCAGTAGGACGCGTATAAATAACATATTGTCGTACTTAAAAGCAATAAATATTTATGACAGAATATGATTGAGCGACAAAGAGCTAATGACCATAGATGTCGAAGCTCGCAAAAAAAAATAATGAGTAGGTCGCAAAAGACATTATTAAATAGCGTGTGGTTCTCGGGTTCTCGAGATATTCTCGAGATGTAGAATAAGGCCACGGACTGTTAAATACTCTAAAGTTCGAGAAAACAAAAGAATCTATGGTGTATTTTAAACATACGTGACAATCTTAATTTAGAAATTAGTTTTCAATATCTGCAATAAATGGACGATCTCAATAATATCGTCAAATACAAAAAAAGAACAACGCTTTGTCTAAATCGTAAACAAGAAAAAACGTCATCACTGCAAGGGCTGTTAACTAATATTTTTCTTATTGATACTTCCAGGAAATGTTTGTGATGGATTCCATTGGGAAATCCCGAAATTACAAACAATACAAAAAAATACGCATAAAAGTCAAGTTACAGGTAAAACATTAATTAGGTTAAATACGAAATTCATTCATAAATTTGGTACGTAAAATCTTTACTTAAAATTTCTAATTTTAGCTTTCACTGTATCTTGCAAAATCAAAATAATATTTTGGTAAATTACAGTAACCCAAATCTAAAATAATCACATACTTTAATTATCGCAATTCAACATAAAATGAGATGTAAAGTAAACTCGCCAAATTTGTAAAGCGAACGTCAAATACACAACACAAAAAACACAAATAGACAGAGTGCCAAACGCCTCTGCAAATAGAATTTCTCATAACAGTGAAAATATATTAAATAATGCTCTTTCAACAGAACACAAGCGCTGCTCAACTGTTTCAAATTAAATACGCATATAAAGTAAACACACTATTACCTTAAGTCTGCGGTTTTAACAAATTTTTTTTCTTCCAAGTCATAGTCCTTATGATTGATCGGGAACAATAATAGGTCAGACTATACAATTCCCTTTTTATGTACGCTCCCGCAGTAAAACAAACCGTCAATCACGACAGGTGAAATGATCAGAAGTTCTATTAATTTCAACTCCGGTGCACATACTCGTACGGCGAATTGTTTAATCCTAATCCAGGTGTCCCTTACTTAGTGAATCACCTGCTTTCATTGCCATAAGTTTAATTGCTTAAATCTTCATTATGAACAAAGCAGTTTAGCAAATTTTAAACACAACCGAATACGGTAAGCGCAACTTCCATATTTGTATACTCATACCGTATATATATATATATATATATATATATATATATATATATATATATATATATATATATATATATATATATATATATACACAGGGTGTCCAGTTTAAGATGAAATGCATGGGGATATTGGAAACCGTTAGAGATTCGAAGATGGTTAAATGGAGAAAAAGTTGCGTCATTATATGCCCAAGAAGTAACCATGGTTACATGTCAAAAAATCTCTTCCATTTACTAGATACAGGGTGATAACTGAAAATATGCGTTTTCTAAAAATCGCTATATCTTGTTTCTTGCAAGAGATACATCCACGATTTTTGCAGGATGGGGGTAACAGGTAGCGAGGATTTCAAAAATGATTTTGAAAAAAATCTAGGCCTACTAGATTTTGAGATAATGCACGCAACTTTCGATTTTCTTATGGACGCCATATTGGATTTTTGCATTTTTGAATTCTTCATAAAAAATGCTTTTCAACCATATATCATATGTTTATAATCCGCCAATGAGAAAGTGTCAAATTACACAATTAAATTTATATCAAAGCAACCTTGACATATTATGTATTTTGAGAATTTTACTATTAATTAATCAAATGCTCGAATAAACCTTCATTCTCCTGCAAACACCATCTGCATCGAGTTAGCACTGCATCACAAGAGTTCCTTATCATCTCGCATTTTTGAATTCTTCATAAAAAATGCTTTTCAACCATATATCAGATGTTTATAATCTGCCAATGAGAAAGTGTCAAATTACACAATTAAATTTATATCAAACTAGGCCTTTGCCAATCAACCATCTATTCAATTATTGCAAGAGAATGGAGGTTTATTCGAGCATTTGATTAATTAATAGTAAAGTTCAGTATAATATTAAATTTTATTTTTTGTTGTTTTTTGTCACTTTTATTATTATGATTTATGTTAATAATTAATAATATTGTTCTCAATAGTTAGTTTAATTTGTAGATTAATTTTCATTTAATTAAAATACATAATATGTCAAGGTTGCTTTGATATAAATTTAATTGTGTAATTTGACACTTTCTCATTGGCAGATTATAAACATATGATATATGGTTGAAAAGCATTTTTTATGAAGAATTCAAAAATGCAAAAATCCAATATGGCGTCCATAAGAAAATCGAAAGTTGCGTGCATTATCTCAAAATCTAGTAGGCCTAGATTTTTTTTTAAATCATTTTTGAAATCCTCGCTACCTGTTACCCCCATCCTGCAAAAATCGTGGATGTATTTCTTGCAAGAAACAAGATATAGCGATTTTTAGAAAACGCATATTTTCAGTTATCACCCTGTATCTAGTAAATGAAAGGGATTTTTCGACATGTAACCATGGTTACTTCTTGGGCATATAATGACGCAACTTTTTCTCCATTTAACCATCTTCGTATCTCTAACGGTTTCCAATATCCCCATGCATTTCATCTTAAACTGGACACCCTGTATATATATATATATATATATATATATATATATATATATATATATATATATATATATATATATATATATATATTACGATGATAGTATTCATCAAAGTAAATACTAACTGTTAATAATAGGCTCAACAATCGGATGTAATATCTACTTTAAAATTATTATATTTTTAATTATTATTATTATTTATTATTGTTTATTGCCCAACTAACTTTTAAAAACAGTCGCATGTAAAGACTCATCAAAGGGGATAGGGTTCAAAATTTAGAAGAGACTTTAAATTTATATGACAAAGTAAATTATTATTTTGTTGAATTATACTAAGATTTTGAATATTATATTATAGGTAATGTGATTAATGCACATTGAGTTATTGTCCATTTATATTTTATTATACCTAAATTATTCAAAGAAATTGAATTATAATTTTTAATTTGCATCAATATATGTGCCACGCCCTGTACATAACAAAAATTCTTCAAATGTATATTTGGGCATGCGCTGTGAATACGCATTCATGTGACTTTTGATTACAAGCAAAAAGAAATACGCCATACATGTAAGTATAAATATGTTTGAATTTATTCAATATTATATTAACCATTTAAATTTTAGACCAAATGCATACAAGTTGTCGCACATCATGTTTGTTATAAAATATGGAAATTATGAACACAACAATGAAAATATCAATGTCAACAATAAAGTACAAAGTCATAACACTCACATAAAATGTCCTCCTTATCTGGTCACTGATAATGAAGTTGATCGTAGAAAAGAGCTCCTTTGAACTCCAACTCTGCTTCTTGAACATCCAAATTTGCTTCTATTTTAAAATGCTTATAGGTTTACGTAAGTTTCACCAATGTTTCTTCATATTGATGAATCTTTATTTTTAGGATCATCACACTTATTATTTTTATTTCAAAATAAATTTTGAAATGCATGGATAGTTTGAAGGTTACTTTAAATTAAACCCGCTTCCAGTAAATAAAATGTATAATGATAATAACACGAAGAAAACACAATTAAATATCCATAAAAAACGTAAACAAAACAAACTTAAAAAAAAACAATGTCGAATCTGCGGAAATATGTTCACTCGCTATCGATAACAACCGATTTTTATTTTAAAAAAACTAACCTTAATTTATTATTTACCGACAAATGACTATCACTTGTTTTTAACACTGCCGATACTAAAACCGCACTTTATTTTTCTCGAAAGTGACGTTATTTTGTTTAAAATTATTTCAAGAAAAATTTGGCAACATCTTGCTTTAGCAAGCTGTTGTAACAGAGAAAAACTGAGAGAGCTACTAATCCTTCAGCACTTCTATTTATATGCAAAGCGTAGAAACCAAAATCTTCGATTGTTATCAACAGTTATCTCCAATGTTTCCTAAATTCTGATTGGCTAAAGCATTTCTTAAATTACAATTTAATTTCAAAAGCTCATAACTTTTGCCCCCTTAAATCTATCTTAAAACTAATAAGATATTCGGAATCCTCATAAATTTTCCTATAAATTAAATCCAAACACGAACTAATTCCTCCAATTAATAACCATGTTGATTTTCACATTGATTTATTGATTTTAAGCTAATTTTATGTACTTTACAGGCCTGGAATTGATTTCCACATGAATATGGGATGCTACTACATATAAATATTCATCTTTTACATGCCTACGGTCAATTTGAAAGG